>QLTV01000404.1:1160677-1185996 GCA_003457575.1 Thermophis baileyi
CCTGGGCGGGAGCCGGCGCTGCAGGCGGATGGCCTGCACGCCACAAATGAGCTGGTCCAAAAGGATGTCGTCGAGGTCGCGAAATTCACAATGGCCGGACGCTTTCTGGAGGGCGGCGATGTATTGATTGATCGATTCGCGCTCTTGCTGCATCCGCTGCCGGAAGTCATGGCGCCGGACGATTTTGGACGGGGTGGGCGCATAGTGGGTCTTCAGCGTTGCTTGAAGAACTTGCCACGGGACGCTCTGGACCGGAGTTGGGTCTGACAGCGACTCCGCGGTGTCAAACACCTCGGGGCCACAGTGACTTAAGAACACAGCTCTTTTGCGGTTGTCGGTCAGACCCAACATATCGTTTGCTTCCAGGAAGCAGTCGAATCGCCGCGTGTAGGAATCCCATTTCTCCCTGGTCGGGTCGAAAGGCGCCAGCGGGTGGAAGGTGGACATAGCGGCAGAAGGAGGCAGGAAGATGTCTGCCTGGCTGGTTGAAAGTGCTGAAGAAGCTAGTCACAGTTCTCCTGGCCCAAGTCCTCGTCGCCACTGTTAGATAGTGGGTAGAGATGACAGGAGACAGACTTCCAAGCAGTTCTTTATTTCAGCTCTTGTATCAGCAACCAGCAAAGAGCAGTCTGACAGCTTGCCCTTTTATAGGGAGCTGTCAGACAGACCAGCCAATAGCGTTTGAGCTTTTTCCCGCTCAAACGCTGGACCTGGTTGGAACCATGCAACATAGTTTAAACAGTTAGAACATAACAAAAACTGGATGCAGTATTCCAAGTATGGTCTTACCAAGGCATTTATAAAGTGCTATTAACCCTTCACGTGATCTTGATTGTATCCCTCTGTTAATGCAGCCTAGAACTGTGTTGGCTACGTCAAAGAAAATCTTCTTGTAAAGAAACGTCTGCTTTTCTGTCTCGAATAGGTGTTTTTAAACCTGCTTCAAATTTCCCTGGTTGGTGTTTTGAGTTTATTTATTTTTTTGTTGGAAACGTGCTATTTCTCTTATTGCTACTTTCTGGTACATTTCTTTGAAATACATTTCTCTTCAGAAAAGCCCTTTGGAGCAAGGAAAGACAGAGAGCTGCTGGAGAGATAATGAAAACCAAACAAATCCCTTGGCTATTCAGAATTAAACCTTTTAGAATTTCAGGGATGTGGTCAAAAAAGTTCAAGATCGCATCTGCAGTAGTGCGATGAAAACTTTGCCAGTTTTTTTTATGAGCAGCCCACAGTATCGTGGTCACCCTGTTCATTCTTTTGACCACACCCTGCAGACACCTCTGATGACACTAAAAGACTTTAGTTTCCTCTGGAGATAAAATTAGCTGACATATACATGGAATGGGAGACATTAAGTTGCCTTGTCCCACCGTAAGGTAACAGTTATTATATTCTTTCCTGTTTTATTGTAATTGGAAGATAAGAACCAGTTATATCAGTGAACCCAAATGACTTGTTTGCTGAAAAATATATGTTTTTCATAATTGCTTCTTGTAAAATAATTTCCTCAAGGGTGAGACGAAAAATGATTGTTCAGTGCTAATTCCTTTTTTTGCTGTTTTATGGAGTGCTTCGATATTTGAGAACTATGTGCTTTTGGATCATGGTTTTATTTCAAATTCAACATTTGCTAATTTTACTTATGTATTCTGAATTATTTCTTCTTCTTCTTATTATTAATTATGATTAATTATTACTTTTTTCCTGGAAATCAAGGCAACCTTCACAAACACCACAAACATAAGTATGCAAAATTGGAACTTTTCCAAGTTTGAGATGGTTGTTCCAACCATTTAGGAAGAGTTTCTGACTTAAAATTCTTTCAGAATGGTCAAAACAAGCAGGGCACATTACCGAATAATTTGCATGCCACCAGTCACAACATAATTATGTTGTGGGAAACTAATCCCAAAGCATGCACTAAATTCAATCAATGCATAAATACAGCCAAAAAGCATTTTCAAGGAATCTTGTGGAAATCTATGCAATGAACTTGAAGTCAAAAATATTTGAAGGAAAAATTCCCAGATGAAAATTTTCAAGTGGTGTTTGCAACAGTTGTGTTTTAAAAAATATATTTACTCTCCTTTTAAAAAGGAAGAATGTGAGGTAACTTGCTGAAAGCAAAGCGAGTTAGCAAAAAGAAAAATTCTTAGCTTGTGCCGTTGTATCAGAGAAACATTTTGATGCCTACTGAGAATTGTTTCGCTTCCAGAGTTATGAAGTGATTGTGTCCTTAATATAAGGGGTTGCTCAATGTTCCAGTTTGCTCAACAATTGGCAGGAAATACAGGCCATAAATCTGCTGAATGCTGAGTCACTCATCATTAGCAAGCAGATCTGAAAACCTCAGCTGAAAAAAAGAACATTTCCAAGAGTCGTATGCCTATTGCCTCTTTGAGAGCTAGCAAAAGAAGATACATTTTTCTTTCCAGCGGCTTCCAGTAGCTCATGGGAATTGGAAGTAATCTGGTAACAAATCTATTGGGGTTGACTTGATTTTAATATGAGAAAGATATTCTCTTGATGCTTTATATGTGAGCCTTAGATGCTGTTAGTTTTGTCTGCAGTTAATATGGTTTCAGCTTCTTGGTCTCTGTTTTTTTACAGTTCCAGCCTCTGTTTTGTGGGCAAGGAGTTTATGTAGGTCACTTGGCTGACAATGCAGTTAATAAAATCAATGTGGCACAGTGGTTAAGGGGGTAGGACTGAGACTGGGGAGACCCAGGTTGTAGTCAGTCATGGAAACTTAGAAAAAAAAGTAAAGGTTTTCCCTGTCCAGTCATATCCTACTCTAGGGGGTGATGCTCATCTCTGTTTCTTAGCCGAGGGAGCCAGCATTGTCTGAAGACACTTCTGTGGTCATGTGTCCAGCATGACTATACCCCGAAACACACGGAACGCTGTTACTTTCCCACGAAATAGGTACCAAAAAGCATGCAAATGCAAGTAGAGAAATAGGTACCAATAAGTGGTACCTATTTATCTACTCGCATTTGCATGCTTTCGAACTGCTAGGTGGCCAGGAGCTAGGACAAGTAACGGGAGCTCACCCCATTGCACAGTGCTCGGGTCGCAAACCCAGGCTGTCAGCTTTCCAACTGACAAGCTCAACATCTTTAACTGCTAAGCCATCACGCTGGTTGGGGAATTCTGGGAGTTGAAGACCACACATCTCAAAGTTGCTAAGGTTCAGAAACACTACCCTATTGGCCTACCCTACTGTGGTGTTGGGATAAAATGAAGATCATCCCCACATATCATTTGAAAATGGATAAAATGTTAAGAAATAAAGGCACAGGAAGAACTCTACACAAAGAATCTTTTACCCCAGTAAATCCCCAAATTTGGGCAATTTAAGAAATCACTTATTGAAGATACTTAAAATATGCAAAGTGCCTTTATATTGGCTGAAGTCACAGATCCTGCTTAAGCCAGTCGGGTAAAGACCATCGTATTGCATTTTCCATACTTTCTAAAATCGAGCGTCCGATGTTTTTCACTTTGTCTCCCTCAGGCACATCAAACATTCCTCTTGATAAAACAATGGATGCTTTCAGCTGCCTTAAACACCAAGCTTGGTGTTGCATTTGCTTTTGTTTAAAATTCAGGCCCTTCAAACCTTGGGGTTTGTTTTTCTTTAAATGCTATGGCTACCCACCTCCAGTTTTTCAATCCTATTTTTTAGCATAATTTTATTCTGTAGAAAATCTGTATCTGAAGCAATACCAAAAGTGCTGCACTGTAGCTAAGATACTTACGTGGTAATATAATTTGAAGTGGACCTCTAGCTCAGGGAAATCGTGGAGATGCTTGCTCACGGAAAAAATGAGCCAGTAAAGCAAATAATCTACTGCTGAAAAGACGACCCAAATGCAAAGGTTAGCAAGCACAGGCAGAAAAAAGCGTGCTGTGCATTTCCTTTCTTTAGGTGTTTGGCAAAAAGACGGCACCAGAGAGTACACGTTTCTTTCTTCTTTACTCAGGGGGAGCACCGAGAGCTTTTCCTGCTGCCATACTTGTTCATTGTACTTGATGAACCCTCGTGTAATGTACGTGTTCTTAAACTTGATGGTCTGTGGGCTCAGGAAGTTTCGGATGAAGAGGTATGTGCCAAGCAGAACCAAAATTGTCCCCACAAAAGGCAGCACTTTCTTGCCCAAAAAGGACTGTAGAGCTATTATGGAGGAGATCTGACTGGTGATGTTGTGAACGCTCAGTCTCGTTTTTTCCAGCTGCAGCTTCAGGTCTTCATCTGAAACCAAGAAAGACACGTTTAAGCTGTCACGCACCAACAACAGATGTTTTGAAATCTTCAATTGACCGTAAATCCACCGGATTGCTTTAAGATAGGTGAGGTCAAGGAAGGTCCAATTCTGGGAATGGACAATACAAGTCACGCTATCTGCCAGCTGCTTCAGGTTGAAAAAAATATTTTGGATGTTGCCAGCAACCACCATAGCAGTTCCAGCAGCAATGAGAGCGTTTCTGCCTTCGCGCAATCCGCAGGAAAGGAAGAATACCACCACAAAGCAGCGAAAAGACTGGAAAAAGTACAGATTTACAGACAGGAGAATCCATAAAATATTGACTGTGATGACAGAAAGCATTGGATAGTCCAACAGGAAGGAATACCCAGGTAGAAGCAGGAACAGGTTTGCTATTAAACTGATGGAGCTGCAGAGAGCAAAGAGGACCAGCTTATTTTTCCAGCTTAGCTTCCTCTGGGTCACAAAGAGTTCCCGTGATTGCTGGAGAAAAGTGACAAAATCCATTTTCTTTATACTTCAGAGATCCAGTATGTTCACTTGGCGGAAATAAAACAACAACAACAAATTAATTCTTCAACATAGAGCTTTATTCAGACCTATTAAGGCCCTTAATAAGCATGTAGCCAAACTATTGACATCCCTGGCACGATGTAGCAAGCAAGCAGCTCATCTCTATAGTTTTACCCAGAGGTGGGTTGTGGATCCTTTTGCTGCCAGTTTGCTCAGGGTTGCGCCGTGCGCGCGCCCGCCCGCCTGCAGCAATCAAAAAATAGCTTTTGCATATGCGCAGAAGCAAAAAAATTAGCTTCTGCACATGCGCAGAAGCAAAATACAAGATGGTGGCGCCCATGGAGACACCGACAGAACCGGCTCCATGATGTCATCGCCGAGTTACTAACGGTTCTAAAGAACTGGATAGAACCAGTAAGAACCCACCTCTGGTTTTACCTTGAGGCAGGAAAATGACCGTGATTTCCAGGGCCTTTGTTGTGATTTCATTGGCTGAGGACAGTGTTTCTCAACCTTGGCAACTTTAAGCTATCTGGACTTCAAATCCCAGAATTCCCTAGCTAGCATGCTGCTGTTCTAAATACAATGGAACTAAAGCACTCTTACAACTTGTAATTAATAAAGCAATTCTTGACATGCTTACAAGAGAGTAAGCTTGATTAGGTCCACTGACAAAATGCAATTCACACTTGAAATTGTATTGTATTCCTTGAAAGTAACCCATATTGCTCACAGTGGACCTTGTTTAGATGCACAAATGCACAATGGAACTAAAAGAAGAATCAAAATGTTACACATTAGCAAGGAGCCTCAAGCAAAGCAATACCTCTAATTTCCTACACTGTAGAATTTTTTCCTGACATAACTGAAGTGAACAAAATCTTATTTGTCTCCCAAGTAGCTTACTCTGTTTTTAATACCCAATACCATAAAGAAGTTTTTCCTAAATTTCATTTCAAAATTAGTCTTCTTGAAATGTTCATCTTCTTTTTTTTTGCTTATCCATGAGATTTTTAATTAAAATCTTAGTTTTCTCTTTATTTATTTTCAAACCTGCCACTTCTCCATATTCTTCTATTTTTTCTATTAATTTAGGCCCTGTTGTTAATGGATCTTCCAAGATAAAAGCTAGGTCATCTGCAAATGCCTGCAATTTATACTGTTCCCTTTTAATCTCCATGCCTTTTATCTCTATTTCTTGTCTAATAGAACTATGTTCACAGTCCTTAGAGGAGGCATACTTGCAGTTGTCTGACATCTAAATATGCCTTCACTTCATCTGTTTTTCTCAGATTAACATAACCAATTCTCTTAATTATTCCACATTGATTTGAGATTTGGTCCCTCAACCATCCTGGTTGTCTTCCAATGAACACTTCCAGAGATACCAGTGTTGCTTTTGAAATGTGGTTCCCCAACCTAGAAAAATACCCCATACATCCCAATCCCCAAAGAAGAGGAATACAACATCCCATAGACTTCTAGAAGAACCTTACAGCTAGCAAATACATTATGCCCAGCCAAGTAATGCCAAAGCTTACTCACAAATTTCTCCACTGCAAGCATCCCATTAAATTATTTCATGTTGCATTTCTTGATTCTGATGAGAAATACTAATGGGTGCCAATAAAAGAGTTCATTATGAATCACTCTGCTTGTGGAATCCACCCATCGCATGCGTGGGACAAATGACAAAGCAACCGAAATGGTCCTGGTTTTGAAGGTGATTAAATGTGGAACTGTTTGCAAGAAGAAATACTAATGATCTGGGCACAACAGTAAACATTGTTAAACAAAGATTAGCTACAGACTCTTTAGGGTCCAATTAGATGCAGCTTGAAATATATGAGTGGCCCTCACTTGCTCTGCTGCAGATTGGGGGGGGGGGGGAATTGTGGATACATGTGGAAGCCTGGGCATTTCTGTAGGCTCAGCTTGGATCACAGTTCAGTGTGGTTTTTGTCCACTAGAGATAGGAGCTGGTGGTGGTGTTAATAGTTCCTATCCTGGGATAATAACAAGTTGCAGGATTTGAACAACCTTAATGGTCCACATTAGTACCACAGTACCACATTTATTAACAAGATGCCCACTTGTTGAAAACAACTTGATGAAAACAAGCAATAAAGACTTGGAATCTTCATATCTTTAGTGTTATTTATTTATTGCCTTTTAATGGTAAAAAAAAAGGGAAAGAGAAAGAAAAAAAGACAAGATGACGAAGATGGAGATACATAAATTGTCAAAGAGAAGGGAGAAGGGAAAACAAAAAAACAACACATCAAAAGGGCTCTAATGAAACAGTGAAAGAAATACAAAAGAAAACTGTATTGTTGTATGAATATGTCATTACAGTAATCAGTTTCAATTCTATATATAGTTATCTAATGGAAATATTATTCAAGTACAGATACTGTACATTTCTAATACATTTTATTTATTTCATTCATTTCTTTATATCTGCATATCAAATTGATTTATTGACAACAAATATCTATAAAAATGAAAAGTAGATGTTTTCATTTTGAAGGATTTAACAAATTATTTAACAATTTAACAACGGCACTGAAAAAAGTGATTTGTGACCGTTTTTCACACTTACGATCGTTGCAGCATCCCCATGGTCATGTGATCAAAATTCAGATGTTTGGCAACTGACTCATATTTATGAAGGTTGCAGTGTCCCAGGGTCATGTGATCACCTTTTGCGACCTTCTGACAAGCAAATGGGGGAACCAGATTCACTTAAAAATTGTGTTACTAACTTAACAACTGCAATGAATCAACTGTGGCAAGAAAGGTCGTAAAATGGGGCAAAACTCACTTAACAGCTGTCTTGCTTAGCAACAGAAATTTTGGGCTCAACTGTGCTCGTAAGTCGAGGACTACCTATATGTTAAAGCTTCATCTTCATCCTATATCAGTTGGTCCGAAATTCTTAAACAAAAAGTTTAAGAATTCCTAGAATTCTGGGAATTAAAGTCCACACATCTTAAACAGAAACACTGACTTAAGAGTAACATTCTGTAATATGAAAACCAAAGTTAATTGTAAGAAAGAAGTGCAACTATTTCATAATGGTTTGCAATGGTGTTGAAATCTGTCTAAAGTTCAACCAAAGTCATAAAGACATGTGGTGAAATAATTATCTGAGTATTAATGCTCACATGTTATCAGGATATTCAGATATGTCTTTCTCACTAAGGACAGCAGCTAAAGCTTAGGACTGTTTCTGGAGAACATCTGTGTCTCATTGCATTTTTATGTTGCAGTAAAGTAACAGAGAGTAACAGAGTTTGAAGGGACCTTGTAGGTTATCTAGTCCAACCCCCCCCCCACTCAAGCAGGAGACCCTACACCATTTCCGACATATGGCAGTCCAATCTCTTCTTGAAAGTCTCAAGTGTTGAAGCTCCCACAAGTTCCGAAGGCAAGCTGTTCCACTGGTTAATCGTTCTCACTGTCAGAAAGTTCCTTCTTATTTCCAGGTTGAATCTCTCCTTGATCAGTTTCCATCCATTGTTCCTTGTCTGGCCTTCAGGTGCTTTGGAAAATAGCTTGACCCTCAAATATTGGAACACTGCTATCATGCCTTCCCTGGTTGTTGATGAAGTGCCTTAAAAATGGCTTATTTTCTATTATTATTAATTTATTTGTTTTAGTCTATCATGTTACATCAGAATTCTATGGATAGATTGTAGGATATTTGCAACCTTAAAAAGCAAGCACAGCAAAAAGGTCAAACAGAAAAGTGAAACAAGTAGGGTGTATTTAAAAATGGTAAGGAATGATTATAAACATACAAAAATTTAAACTGAACATCCACAACAGTCACTATTCCACTGTAATGTAAATACTGAAATGAAAATGTAATTTTAAAATGCCTGGAGAAAGACAAATATTTTAGCTTGATTCTGGAAATACATCAATGTAGGTAGCAGGTGGACCACTCTAGGGAAGGTACTTGAGTTACTTATAAAGTAATATAGAAGGGATAAAAATCTAATAAATAAACAATAAACATTTGCATCACTTTAAAATGGTCATGTTAATAAATCTGATTATCATGATATAGCATTTGTGAAAGATTACATGGTTGTCTGTAGGGGAAGGCGTGCCAGAACCTGGAGGTGGAGTTTAAAGAGGAATCAGCCTAAAATCTCTACCTAGCCACAAGCAAAATAAGTCCAGCCCCCCCCTCCTTGAATTCCATTGACCTTTATCTAATCCCAAGTAGGTGTTAACTATCAGTTGAGAACATTCTTGTGCATAGGCATGATTAGCAATAAATCAGTTTAATCGGACCTTCATGTGTGGGCCTCATCTTTCATGCCTGACATTGTCCCTGGGACAGAATTCTACCTGACTGTAGTTAATCAACTTTCTCTTCAAATTCAGTACATATAAAGTGAATAATAGTGTGAAATGATGAAAACTATGGATATAGTTACATTCCTCACTAACAGCCATTCTGATGAGAATTGTTGATCATTGTGGGAAGCAGAATAGAGCCCAGTCATCTACTGTAACTGACTTAATCCTTTCCAGAGACAATTTTGAGTCACCGAGCTATACTGGCTGAGGAATTGTAGGAGGTGAAGTCCAACCATCTTAAAGTTGCCGAGGCCAAGAAACCAAGCTATAGATTATCAGTGCCCTTTCCAAAGCAATGCCAGGTGAGCACACTCAGAAAGTGTCAGCTGTAAATTGTAGTGCAGTAACCAAGGTTTCTTAATAATATTGTCCATTCTTTCAAGATAATGTGGTCTTGTGAATTCCCAGTAATGTGAGCGAATGTTGTAGGGCAGGGGTGTCAAACTCAAGGCCCGCGGGCTGGATCCGGCCCACGGGGTGCTTAGATCTGGCTCACAGGGCCACCCTGGAAACAGTGAAGGACCGGCCTATAGTGCCTTTGCACAGCCCTCCCGAGCTCCGTTTTTTGCTGTGAGGGCCTCCTGCAGCCCTCTGCCAGCAAAAATGGAGCCCGGGTGGGCCGTGTGCAGTCCCCCGAGCTCTGTTTTCACTGGCAGAGGGCTGCAGGAGGCTCTCATCCAAAAATAGAGCCCAAGAGGGCCATGTGCGGCTACCCCGGGCTCCATTTTCACTGGCAGAGTGCTGCAGGAGGCCATCGCGGCCAAAAACAGAGCCTCGACGTTGAGCTGACTACACCCTCCTGGCCATTCCCCCCCCCAGGTCAAACACAACCCTGATGTGGCCCTCAATGAAATCGAGTTTGACACCCCTGTTGTGGAATAAAATTATCAAATAAAACTTACTCAGGAGTGACTGCTGCACAGCAATTGGGGATGCCAACTCACTGCCCCAGTTAACAGTTTCCATAAATGCTAACAGAGAGGGGGGGGAGTGTGTGTGTGTGAGAGAGAGAGAGTGTTGCTGGTGCAGTGCAGATCTATTTTCATGGCCTGAAAGGGCGCTCATAAAAAAAAAGAAAAGAAAAAAAAGAGAAGAAAGCTGCAGTAACAACTGCATTGTTTTTTTTTTTGTCTTTTCTTTCCATTCAATTCTTGAAATTCCCTGCCTAGCATAATCACAGCCTATCTCCTGGTTGCAGAGCTATGCTGTATGTCCTCTCAACAGTCAAGTTTTGATTTATGGAAGTTTTTCAATTAATGCGCAACTGATACAAGGTGATGTTTTCGCTCTGTTGTCGTACTATGCAGCGTGGAATGCTTTCAGTGATGTTCTACTTTGTCCCCAGGAAGACTTTTGTGGAGTGTCTAGCAGAAACAAATAACAGTAACCTGCCCAGGACCGTATATTCTCTTCCAAGCAATTACATTTATTGTTGTTATCCACATGGGTCCGTACGAGCAAAGTCAGCTAACTGTCCATCTCCTTGTTCAGCATTCTGCTTTCAGGGAATAAACGCAGCCAAGAGATCTGCTTTGGGAATAGCAATTGTTGGTATTTGGAAACACAGCTTTTTCTTTTTCTTTTTTTTTCCCAGCCTCAGAAGAAGGTGCTCTGGAAGAAAAGCGGGATGCACCCAAAATGTTGGGCTCCCTGAGAACCAAGGAAAGCCACTGTGCAGGCAGAGGGATTTAAACAAAGACTACATATTCGGCTTCATGGTCTCAATGCATAGAGGTCCTGATACAAACAATAGCATGAATAGTTTATAATGAAGTGTATAGGGTTAGAAACTGGCATAAGAAATGTCAGCAGTATCTGCAGAAATGGATCAAAAAAGTAAAAAAAAATGGAGGATATAGCCCTGGGATCAAAGCCCTACTCCTGTTTAATGTGTGTTGCTGAGGACCTAGGCTATTATCTGCTAACAAACTATTAAGAGCCTTTATAAGTAATTAAGTTGCTTTAGTCAGAGCTGCTGTATTTTAATCACCTTGGCTCTGCTTTTGCTTGATATAGCCATTGTTAGAATCAGCAGTTCGTTAATGCCTACCTTGACACTTATCGGAAGAGACTGACCACAAATGCTTCAGTTATAGGAAGTGTTAGTCAAGCTCAGCGGTGTCAAACTCAATCTGGCCCGTGGGGTACTTAGATCTGGCCTGCAGGGCCACCCTGGAAACAGCGAAGGACCGGCCCATAGTGCTTCTGCCAGCTCCCGAGCTCCATTTTCGGCTGCCACGGCATCCTGCAACCCTCTGCCAGTGAAAATGGAGCTCAGGAGGGCCACGTGCGAGCTCCGTTTTCACTGGCAGAGGGTTGCGGGAGGCTGTGGCAGCCAAAAATGGAGCTTGGGAGCCCGTTTTCGCTGGCAGAGCACTCAGGCCACTACCAGTACCCCTGACAGGAGTGACGTCAAGTTGGCCATGCACATCCTGGCCACGCCCACCCCGGCCCCCCGAGGTCAAACATAACCCTGGTGCAGCCCTCAATGAAATTGAGTTTGACACCCCTGGTCAAACTGATCGGTTGTGGATTTGTAACTTTGCCAAAGAATTTTGCAAGTGGGCCCAGTAGTGATATAAGGAAATGTAATATGGTACTTTGCTTAAGTTGTGGTCAAGAATGACCAGGCAAAGATCTGGAGGTAAAAAGTTCATTGTTAGCATGTTAAAAAGCACACTCAAAGGTGAAGAGCTAAGCTAATTAAATGCAACCCCCCCCGCACATGCTTATTATGGGATGTTAGCCTAAAATGTGCATGTCTTCAATAAATCAGAAAAAAAGTAATGATATATCGGGAAATTCTGATTTGTATATGTGGTTTTATGGTCTAAAACAGTTTGTTGAATATCAGCAGATGCTTCATTTGAACTTAGGTCCCAAGCATTCATCTTTACTTATGTGCAGAAATAAAGTGTTGAACACTGTAGAAAGTCAGCACCCACCCACCCTCCTAGAGAATGAAATGTTTTGAGGAATATTAAAAAGGCAGGATAGAATATTTCCCCTAAAGGAGAAATGGGGAAAAATCTTAAGGGAGGCAGAAACCAGCTCCAATCTCCCTGCCCCAAGCAGAAACTGAGGAGGTCAGCTTTTAGAAATGCCGATTTAGTAATCCATTCAGAAAGACTGGGTCAGACAGAAATTCCAGATAAGCAACAAATTAGGCAAGCCAAAGGTTGACAAGATTAGCTCAAACACCTAGGATTTGCATTTCCCCTTTTACCTATAGAGCCAGCCATTGACCCCTACATTTATTTATTTATTTATTTGTTTGTTTGTTTGTCAAACATGTACAAGATAGCAGGTATAGGTATAAACATAAACATAATCAAAGTGAATACAGATAGATGAGGACAATAGGACAGTAGGACAGGGACGGTAGGCACGCTGGTGCGCTTATGCACGCCCCTTACAGACCTCTTAGGAATGGGGTGAGGTCGACAGTAGACAGTCTAAGGTTAAAGTTTTTTGGGTTTGGGGAAGAAACCACAGAGTCAGGTAGTGAATTCCAGGCATTGATCACTCTGTTGCTGAAGTCGTATTTTCTGCAGTCGAGTTTGGAGCGGTTTACATTAAGTTTGTATCTATTGTGTGCTCGTGTATTGTTGTGGTTGAAGCTGAAGTAGTCATTGACAGGTAGGACATTGTGGCAGATAATTTTATGAACTACATTTAGATCGGTTCTAAGGCGATGTAGTGACCCCATAGGAATCCATAGGAATCCACATGACCCCATAGGAATCAAGAAAGTGTAAAAAACCCACCCACTGTCAACTCCATTTTGTCAGCTCTCCCAGAACTGCATGCTGTGTGCGTGTTGGTTTGTTCACCAATAAATGGACCTTTCTTTTTCAATTTTATTCCTGGCTTGGAACTGGAACTGGATTTTTCTTCCAACAACCCCAATTTCCTCTCTCAGCATGATTATTGGCTCAAATTGCACTGGATAAAATGAACCCGGTGTTGGGCTGGGCCAATAATGCCATGCACATAAAAAGGGACAGGCCTTTAATCCTATAGTTGTGGCCACCATCCTCACCTTCTCTCACTTTAGACAACTCTGAGTTGTCTACTCAATACTATCTACCATTTTAGACCTGAGATCAGAAAGTGGGCTCATTGCTGCCCAAGGCAAGGTCAGTCAAGTGACAAAAGAAAGAAAGGAAACTCATCAGCACTTTTCTGCTTCCCCAGGAGTAAAAATAGAAAAACAACAAGCTATCCTGTTGTTACTTTTTCAGAAGATCCCAATCTTTCTCCTGGTAATTACTTCTCTTGGCCTATGGCTGAATTCTTGCTGGGTTTTGATTTATGCAACTCAATTATGTACTTCAGAGGGGAAAAATAGGATATTTTGTTGAAGGATTAGCAAAATTGTTTAATAACATTATTAAGGATGGTTACATCACAGCTCAGTTTACTGGAGTCTGGTCAAAGAGATATATTTCATTCAGTTTAAAAAACCATAAGAATTCTGGGAGTTCAAGTCCACGTGTCTAAAATTTGCCAAGGTTGAAAAACATTGACTTATATGACCAATATAAAGTAGAGGTAACTTAATAAGACTTTTTTTTTTGCTATGTTTGCTACTGTATAATTTGAATTTGTAAGGTTTTATTGCTATTCTTTTCATTTTTAGCTGTTGCTATTGTTTTGGTTTAGTGAATTTTAAATGGCTTCATAAAGAATAAAATAAACATAATGGAAAAGTTAGTCATTCATGCTAGTTTTCCCTGATATGCTAGTTCCCTATTAAACTTGGCCTTCCTTTTTCCAGTGAATGATGTAAAAGACAAGATCTTCAGATGTGACCAATGCTTCTTTAGCTTTGACAGAAGATCTTGAGTGGCACCATATAATGCCACCTTTCCATACTGGGCATGAATGATCAGTTCTTTAGAACCATAAGATGCATTCAAAAAAAATTTCCATCATGTTATTGGAAACAATCAATGTAAAATACATTACTGGTCAGCGATTCATAATCTTGTCCACATTTTCTATTGGTGGCTTCCCTGCAATAAGTAAATCAACTTATGAGACAAAAACAGTTGTAGACCATTATTCCAATCCTTAGAGTACATCAATGGATACAGAGGATACAAAAGACTAAAAAATATAATCTCCCCAAAGTGTCTGGATGAATAGAAGCACTTCTCTTCACTAATACTTGCTAAACTAAAGCAGGATGGTGAATTTTATTTCCTGATCTAATACTGAGAATAAACAAGATAGCTGTAAATTACTGTAGACCAGGGGTGTCAAACTCAAGGCCCAGGGGCCGGATGCGGCCCGCGGGGTGCTTAGATCTGGCCCACGGGGCCATCCTGGAAACTGTGAAGGACTGGCCTGTGGTGCCTCTGCCAGTGAAAATGGAGCTCTGGAGGGCTGCACGCGGCCCTCCCGAGCTCCGTTTTCACTGGCAGAGGGTTGCAGGAGGCCGTCACAGCCAAAAACGGAGCTCGGGAGCCTGTTTTCTCTGGCAGAGCACTTAGTCCACCACAGATGCCCCGACACAAGTGATGTCGAGCTGGCCATGCCGAACCTGGCCATGCCCACTCTGGCCCCCGAGGTCAAACACAACCCTGATGTGGCCCTCAATGAAATTGAGTTTGACACCCCTGCTGTAGACAGACTGAAAAACAAGCTATTGCCTTCCACACATTAACCTGGGATGTAGCCAAAATATTTGTAAGTGCAAATTTGGAAGTAGATGAAAATAAGCAAAGCCACTTACTTAGCGGGTGATTTTATGCAGTTACAGTAACTGAGCATTCCTAAAGGGCCAATATATATTTGAATGTCTAGAACTCCATATTGTCAGAATTGCAAACTTTACACGGTTTGCAATACATTATATCAACTCTAACTGATCCTGGAAGTTGGTGTGCATCCCAACGGTGACTTTGCTGAACACAGAAATGGGAATTTTCCTACAGTGCTGACGTTATTGGAGGTCGGCGTAGGGTGGGGGTGACATTGATTCCCAAGACTATACTTGCACTGAATGTATACTTGCCTTGGAGGAAGCCCCTTTGAATATTGTGAATTCCTGGTAAACACGCACAGGATTACTCTTTCACAAATAGCAAGCAGTCTTTCTTTAAGATCTGTCAAGTAACATCCTTTTTATCTCTGTATCTCTGCAAGTCAAGCAGCTTTAAATGATTCTATTGGGTCTTAAAAGTTACGTTTGATATGCAGTTGCTGAATATACATGGAGCTGTTTTTTTCTGCATGGTCTTGGATTCTGGAAGAATCTTGCAGCTAACCTGTGTTATTGAATTTCCAAATATAAGTAGGACATTCAAAATTTTGATCACTCAGCTGTCCTTGCAGTCCCATATTGGAAGATCTACCCAGAGACACAAAGTCGCTGTCATTCTGGATCAGGGGTGGGTTCTGACTTACCTCGCTGCCGGTTCGCTTCCTCACGTGCTGTGCAGGCGCACGCAGGCGCAGTGCTAAAAACCCAGCTTCTGCGCATGTGCAGAAGAAAAAACAGCTTCAGCGCATGCGCAGAAGCAAAAAACAAGATGCCGCCACCTATGGCGCCGCCGAGAGAGCCGGTTCGGGGGCATGTCCAGCCGGCCATCGCTGCTGGTTTGGCGAGCGGGGGGAAATTCCCGCTACCGGTTCTATAGAGCCGGTCCGAACCGGCAGGAACCCACCTCTGCTCTGGATGTGTAGAAACAACAGTACAAGCATTTTTTCTAGGGCCTATATTGCAGAGACATTAATGCTAGCTTGATTTTACTATTATTGTATAAATATACAGGGCACATAGGACAATCCTACACCACCTTGCTGCTTTCATATATCAGCCCTGTTGCAACATATAATGTTGCCAGGTTAGGGTGGTAGCAGTTAAAACTCATCAAAAAATGGTCTGTGTCACAATCCAGTTTTAATGTGCACGTATCTCATTATTATAGATATAACATAAAACATAATATATGTTTTATATTATGATAGATTTAATTTGCCCTGTTTTTATGTTCATTCATTGTTATTCACTTTAGATTTCTGTTTTTCTATCTATTAGATTTGTATATAATTTTATTTTGCTGTTGTTGTTTTGCTTCTTGTACCCCCCCCTTCTTATGCTGGTTTTTGATGATAAAAGCTTGATTTGATTTGATTTGATTTGATTTGATTTGATTTGATTTGATTTAGCCCGATAGCTCTCCAATAAACGAGTGCCATTTTTCATGGAAAAGTTACACATCTTGTTCAATGCACCATAACAGCATAAAACCTTTTGAAAAGAAGTTTCACCAGAGGGCAAAGATACGCAGGTTAGTTTCCTACAGTATTGGAATTTAGGGTAAGACTTTCAGAGAAGGAGCGAACCAATATTATTATTACACAAGTCCAAATACAGAAATCTGCCTTTTCTAATCCTGTGCCTGGTTATAAACTGTTTCTATGAATAATTCAAAACTTGGCACGTTGTAGAAATAAAGCATTTGCTGACAATGAATGGAAATGTCAAAGTGAGTAATTAAGCAGCAAAGGCTAAAAATACTTTTTGTTTCCAAAGGATGATAATCACTGGTTCTGAACCATCATACCAGGACTTCTGCTTTTCTTTTCTTTTTTCATGGGAACTATCATAAAAGGAACCCCTCTTAAGGGACTGTGGCATCACCCATGATCTTTCATAATAACAGCTATTATAAAAACTTTGACAGATTTAAAAGACCAGAAACTGTCATGCTTTCGTAGTCAAGGTGGCTGGTCTGGGCCAGAATTCATAAGTCTGGATAAATGCACTTGTCAGAGAAACAAATCACCTTGGCTCCATTTCTTGTCAAAGACAAGCCAGCATTCTGTTAAAACTAATTGTTGCTTGAACATTCTTCAAGAGAAGTGCTGTACAGAAAAGGTGACCAAAGCCATGGTGACTGAGCAGCTTGACTCAACATATGTATTTTTTTTTCTTTTTTGGATCCTTTGAGATCTTCAGTCCAATGGAATCCATAGCAGGGGTGGGTTCTAACTTACCTCGCTGCCGGTTCGCTTCCTCCCGCGCCGCGTGGGCATGCACGCGCATGTGCAGTGCCAAAAAAATCCAAAAAAATTCCCCCCCCAAAAAAAGCCAAAAACAAGATGGTGACACATGTGCAGTGCTAGAAACTTGGCTTCTGCACATGCACAGAAGAAAAAATAAATAAATAAAAATCCCCCCAAAAAAATTTTTTTCAAAAAAAAAATCCCAAAAAAAGATGGCGGTGTCCACGGATCGGCACTGACCGAACCGGCTCCATGACGTCACCAATGGGTTGCTACCGGTTCGAGCGAACCGGTCCGAACCAGGAGGAACCCACCTCTGATCCATAGTTATATGTGGTCAGCTATGTAGTCCAAGCTATGGGTCCTTGTTTTTAGAGAATAGACAGAGGATATAATGGATAGAAACTGATCAAGGAGAGATTCAACCTAGAAATAAAGAGAAATATTCTGACGGTGAGAACAATCAACCAATGGAACAGCTTGCCTTCGGAAGTTGTGGGAGCTTCATCACTGGAGGCTTTCAAAAAGAGACTGGACTGCCATTTGTCAGAAATGGTGTAGAGTCTCCTGCTTGGGCAGGGTGTTGGACTAGATGACCTACAAGGTCCCTTCCAACTCTGTTAATCTGTAATCTGATATTCCTCTTCATCTGACTCCCCCTACCCTTTGTTCTACAGAAATGTAAAATCTTGACTATTATTTATTCTTAACCGTGTTATATTATTTTTCTTAAGTGGGTTATTCATTGTATTTTCCAATTTTTGTCTTGGACATATAGGAATATAATAGGATATTATATTCTTATATAATATAATAATCTTATATAATTCAATATAAACTTATATAATTTAATAATATTAATGCACATTCAGTGCTGGTAAACCAGTGGTATGAAAGTGCCAACAGTAAAAGAGAAAGAAGGATGTGTTCCTTGTCTTTATGGTTGTGAGGAGATGACGGAAGATTGTAAGGATATTTTGATTCTCTCGTGAGATGAGAAAGTTGCCTAGGCTGAAACTCCCAGAAAGCCTGAACTTCAATTTTTCCTGAGGGGCCATCAGTGACAGACTCAACTTTGGAAGTGAATAACAAAGACTTCTTTGTCACCTAACTCCAATTAAGATGATCTAGGCCAGTGCTTTTCAACCTTTTCACAGATTGTACCACTTTCAGGACATGACAATATTCGAGTACCACCAGTGGCTTAGCAAGGTGTCAAAAACTTGATGACAAAAAAAGGGAAAAAGTGATAAAGTACACCCACTTACCACACTTTTAATGGGAAACTGGTGTCTGTTTCTATCCCCTTCTCTCCCTCAGGCTTACCCCACAGAAACCTCTCCTCTTCTCCGTCTCTCTTTCTCCGTCCCCTTCTCTTTCCCCATCGTCGCTGTCGCTTCAGCTCATCCCTCCGCTACACTTGTACACTTTTTTTACACTTTTTTTTACAGTGCTTTTCAACCCGTGGTACACATACCGCCTGCCAGGTGCCGATGTACCACCGGTGGTATGCGTACCATGGGTTGAAAAACAGTGATCTAGGCCATTGCAGATCTGTACCTGATTCATACAAGTCATCTCAGATTATGGCTCACAGCAGACAGGTGGCTCCACTTGTTCAGCCACCATGATGAACCTGCATCTAGATTGTCTACCTCAACATTCTAGGAAAAAATATATTCTACAAGATTGAAAGTATAGGGATTAAGGCAAAGAAGAAGTGAAGTTTTGGCCCCTTTAGGCAAATAACAAAATATAAACAGTAGAAAAAACAACACCCAGCATAAGTTTTTAGACATGGCCAGAATGATGTGGAAAAATATATAGATCTTTCTGTTTGCTGGTACTAAAATGCATAGCTAATGTGTGTCTGAGAAACTGATCTCTTCCATTACCTGTCATTAATACAGCTACTTGATTGTCCTGAAATATTATGTCCAGAAAGCACTGTCTGGAACATCTAATGCTCTCAGCCACTTCACATTTTCCATCATTTGTTCTACAATGCCAATGCAGATTTTTCTGGCCTGCTGTGAAAAGTCCTCAGTTAGCAAAGAACATCAATTTTGCTAACCTCCAGCTGATTAATATATATATTAGCCCAATGCATATCTGCTAAGGGTCTGGTTTGTAAATGATGATGTCTGTCTGCAGTTTCATTTGGCTTGCCAGCCACTATAACCATTCCCATCTCCTGTCTTGAGTTTTTTCTTTCTTTCTTTCTTAAAATAGTGTCCATTAACATCAAAATGTCTTTTGCATAATGTCAAGTCTTCTGGTGAGGACATGGAAGTGGTTTTCTATTGCCTTCTTGAGGGATCTTTCCAACTTCCCAGGCTAGCCTACAGCTCTAGTAATCCTGGTATTTCTGGTATTACTTCTTCTAGTATATCATGCACTAAGTGCACCCCTGGTGAACTTTTGGGGTTCAATCAAAGTTATTTAAGTGCCTCTACCCACAGGCCCCCCCTCAGCAGCACCCTAGGATTTTACTATTTTTATCAAAATGAGAAAAGCAGTGTTCTGTATTGTATCACAAACTCCCCAGCCTTGGGGGAAGCTCGCAACATTACATGAGGCATGGGTCACAAGATGGCTTTTGTCACTCTGATCTCTTTTGCCCCAACTCATAGACGCCACTAGGACTCTTTGAAATACAATTGCCATCTTTTCCATTAAAAAGCCTATTCTGCATTCAGTTCATTAGCATATATCAGGGGTCTCCAACCTTGGCAACTTTAAGACTTGTGGACTTCAACTCCCAGAATTTCTCAGCCAGCAAAGCTGGCTGAGGAATTCTGGGAGTTGAAGTCCACAAGTCTTAAAGTTGCCAAGGTTGGAGACCCCTGGCATATATGATCTCTCTCATCTGAGGACCAAATCACCCTTACTACCGCCTTCTTGATCATTTTGAGAGAAGATGCTCACAAGGGCAACTCCTTCAGTTCTACTTTCTCTGACAGGAACATGATTAAATTCTTTTTTACTTGAAAGCACAAATTAGGAATCTCTGTTTTATGCCCAATGGTTGTTTTGTTACTGACCCTGATTTTAAACAATTCTCTTTGTAGCTTATACATTTTATCTCATGTTGGCACTACCACTTCTAATTCCCAGCAGGTCCTCCACAGGTTGACAAGCTTTTTGGGGAATCTTCTCTGCTTGTGTCCCCATTTTGTCTCCTCTCCTCTCCTCTCCTCTCCTCTCCTCTCCTCTCCTCTCCTCTCCTCTCCTCTCTGTACATTGTCCTGTGACTGGCAAAAACTGCCACTTCTGCCACCAGCAGTGTGGTCAGCTTGTGTTGGGCAGTCAGGTCATGCCATCGTAGTACTGAGTAATTTTAAATAAAAAAATTTCATCAAAGGGGTAGAGAAATAAACCAATCATGGCATTGCTAGGAGATAGGCTAATGACTATGACTTATTTTCTTGTCTGCACATATTCAGAAGAAGAATTTCAAAGCTTCTGTATTTAGTCTTCCCATGCTGAATAATTCTTTTTTTTTAATGAGGTTCTACTCCTGAGTACAGCACCTCATCAACACTGGCATCATGGAAAGGCATTGAAAGAGGGTGGTGACCCAGTTCATGTCCCAATCAAGACCCAAAATAGTTATTTAGATCAAGATGAAGTTATCTGAGTTCATATAGTCCAGTATTCTACTTTGTGTCCTTCAGACATATTCGTTGCCAACAAAACATCTTAAAGTAGCCTTTCTAAAATTATCACTCTTCAAATATATTACAGTGGAATTCCCATTATTAGCATCATCTACTGGCTGAGAATTCTGGGAGCTGTAGCTTAATACATCTGAAAACCATTAAGCATGCAACACCTGAGCTAATTCAATCCTGTTTATATTGACTGGCTAGAGTGCTTTGTGGACTTCAGTATCTCTTTTTGCCACACAGCTGTATTCTAAGCAGAAGAGTCTAGGGCAGAGGTATCTGACCTTGGCAACTTGAAGAGTTTGGACTTCAACTCCCAGAATTCCCCAGCCAGCCATTCCTCATGCTGGCTGGGGAACTCTAAGAGTTGAAGCCCACAAGACTTAAAGTTGCCAAGATTGGACACCCCTAGTCTAGGAGGAAGAGAACATTCACACTCATAGATATATCTGATTAATCCCAGGCATTGGAAGGCATCCAAGGTACCTAGAGTACTGCATCCAGTTTTGGTCACCACACTATAAAAAAGATGTTGAGACTCTAGAAAGAGTGCAGAGAAGAGCAACCAAGGTGATTAGGGGACTGGAGACTAAAACATACGATGAACAGTTGCAGGAACTGGGCATGGCTAGTCTAGTGAAGAGAAGAGAAGGACCAGGGGAGACATGATAGCAGTGTTCCAATATTTGAGGGGCTGCCACAGAGAGGAGGGGGGTCAAGCTATTCTCCAAAGCACCTGAAGACCTGACAAGGAATAATGGATGGAAACTGAACAAGGAGAGGTTCAACCTGGAAATAAGGAGAAATTTTCTGACAGTGAGAGCAATCAACCAATGGAACAGCTTGCCTTCAGAAGTTGTGGGAGCTTCATCATTGGAAGGTTTCAAAAAGAGACCGGGCTGCCCTCTGTCAGAAATGGTGTAGGGTCTGCTTGGGTGGGAGGTTGGACTAGATGACCTACAAGGTCCCTTCCAACTCTATTAATCTGTAATCTGTAAATCTTTGCTATTCAGATATTCCACCTAGATATTTGTGTCATGTAATTCTTTGGTGCTGAAGTCAATGCTCAACAGCATCTTTCAAGAGCAAATCAGGGAGCTGTTAAAGAAATGGAACACAGTGTGTGGCTTATTCAGCACAGTCCTGAAAGGTGAGTCATACCATGAGAACATTTGCAGTTATTTTGCAGGCAGATAGGAAGATGCTGCTACATTTTTAAATAGACTGTCTTTGTAAAGAGGATCAAAATGAGAAAGTGGCTCCAGCTGTCATGGTTTCTCTGTGATACAGAGGTTTTTTTTCTGTAATATTTTCTATAATGCAAGATGTTTTCAGTTCCAGCTTTAGGCACCCAGGATTCCTGCATGATTATTGTCATCCACAGAAGGAACAATCTTGATACAACCGAAATAGCCCTTCTTCATCACATTAAAACAACAACAACAGGCAAATCCATTATGGGAACTGCATTGACTTTTTTGACCACATCCTATGAACACCCTTCCCCCAGACCTAGATGGAGAGAGAACATGTTATAAATGGATGGTAGTTGATTCATCAAAGTTAGGGAGGGTAAGGTAAAGGGTGAGGGTAAGGTGAGGGGTGAGATGTGGGGAAAACTAGGTGGGGGGTCTGCTGCAATGGGAGAATGACTGTGGGGGCCCTGTAGTGACTATAACTTCAAAACCAGGTTATCAGTAACTTTGGGGGAAAATCTGTTGCAACTTTGAATGATCTCGAAGCGGTTGTAAGTTGAGATCTACCAGATCAGCCTTGGGATGTTAGAGGTTTAAGCCAGCTCTCCTACTCAACCTTTTCATCCAAACAGGGACAGCAGGGACCCTCTTAAGTCAGAAATGAAGCAGGCACTGACTTTGACATAATTTAGGTGCATGTTGAAAATATTTAGCATCTGAGATACAATAGCACAGCTAAACTGCTTGAGGCTATTATTGTATTGTATTGTATTGTATTATGACTGTTACTGTACTCTCTATACTTTTATTCTCTCTGTCTCGTTTTCTCTGATCATCTATCTATCTATACACACACACACACACACACACAACTTCATTCAGGCTAATCTACATTATAAATTTGTTACAAAGATAAAGGTGAGTTATGTTATACAAAGCTCTTAATTAAAATATAAATGCAAGAAATAAATATGTAGAATAATACTGACACAGTACTTTGTGCTAACTAGGAATCATTGCCTTCAAGTGTTGTACAAAAACTACTTCAAATAAGATAAAATAAATGTCAGAATTAATAGAAAATGAACAGGCTGCAAGATTTAACTTTGAATAACTTAGGGCTAACTTAGGGCAGTTAGTTTGGATCAATGTTTGGTAATCCGTTTGTTTATTTTTGCTTGCAAAGGTGATCCTTATCATCATTATTGTTACCACTAATTTTTATTTACTGTGCTAAACTGATGGCAGGAAGCCCATATACAAGGCATGAAGGTGCTCCCCATCTATTCTTGTAGACTTGTACAGCAAGCCATAAATTAGATTGGTAGAAGATTGTATCTTATACTTGGCTGTTGACTGATGTGTGACAGGCCTCCTGCCCCCAAACATACGTTAGCTAATGGATTTTAGTTGTACTATAAGACACTTAAAAGCCACCCCTAACATTTTCTCTTTCTCACTCCCCTGCTGTACATGGTTATTTTGCAGAGGTATTCCTCCAGCTCTATATAAAAACAATAAAGTCAGCTAGTAGAACAAATAACTGTAAAATGACAGACCAAGCACGCTTCTCAAGCTACAGACTTGTAATGATGGATCATATCAATGGAGATTCATACAGAAGTACATAAGGATTGTTGAGAGCTTCTCCCTTCAGCTATTTTCAAAAATCAGTAACTTTTGTATTAAACTTTTGTTCTAATTCCTGAGTCCTCCGAACAGCTGCAATAAAGACTACGATTTTAATTTTAATTAATTAAATAATTAAATGTATATGCTGTCCATCTCAGCAGTAAGATGACTCTTAATCTTCTATACATTTACCAAGAGACCTATGGGACATAATAAGTCAGAATCAGAATAGAATAGAGCTGGAAGGGACCTTGGAGGTCTTCTAGTCCAACCCTCTGCTCAAGCAGGAGACCCTATACCCGTGATGGCGAACCTATGGCACACGTGCCCAAAGTGGCATGCGGAGCCATGTCACCTGGCACGCGCGGCATTGGCCGTTCCTTTTCCAGGTTTCTGGCGCGCATGCACGCACGATGATCAGCTGGCCTTTGTGCGTGTGGCAGTCCCGGAAACCGGAAGAACTGGTCTGTGAGCATATGCAGTGGTCAGCTGATCGGCACATGAGCATGCGTGGCAGTAAGCAGAAGACTTGCAGGCCGGTGGCCCCCTGGGCAACTCCTGTTCCTGGTCGAGGCCCAGACAAGCACACATGAAGTGCTCCCTTTTCGGCACTCGGTGGTGCATGCGTGCACACTCCCTTTTCGGCACTTCGGCACTATATATTTCCTTTAAAGTGTATTTATGTACTTGTGTTAACACATTATCTTGTGTTAACAGGAGTCTCCATTTTAACTAATGGCTCTAATAGTGAATTAGTTTTGTTTAACTGTAAGATGAAACTTATATACCAGAATAAGAGATATATTTGTTGTTGAAAGACATCAGACAGCAGACCTCTTGAAAACAAAAAACACAGGATTTTCATCAAGAGAAATATAGCTTTGCTTTTGGAGTGTTTGTTGTTTTGGGGATAGATTTTTGTCTTGAAACTAGAAAAATTAAACAAGAGTGGAGATGTCGGGAGATTGTCTTTTATTTCATTTTGTTCTATTTTATGATACTAGTTATCTATGTTATTGCTCCCTTTATCTGTTGGAATATTTTATAGATTTTAATAAAAAAAAACCTGAGAAAGATAAGATGTTATGTGTGTAAACAAAGTAAAAATTAATTCATTTCTGGAAAGGATTTATTTTTCACAAAGTTTCTGTCAATCTCCAGTACAATAAAGCTAAAATCCTTTCACGTTCTAGGAAAAAAATTATTAGAGATAGGGATCTGTTTCAGTGTTGCAACATCTATGGAAACATCATCCAATTTAAGTTTATCAAGATATTCTTCACATATACGCACATAGTGTGATTCATAATAATTAACATCCTCCTGATGCTTCTCATATATTCTTAAAAATCTGTATTAATCTAAAGTTCATGCTCTCTAAACAACAAAAAAGGTCCCAGTTTTATTCAGACATGGGCCTTCTTTCAACCTCCAGATGGCAGAGTTACTGAGCCTAGCAATTCCAAAGATGCAGCATCTTTGAGTGAAATATATCACTCACTGCAATGAAAAAAATAACAGCCAGCATATTTCATCAGGTGCTTTTTGTAACAGTGTTTTTCTGCCCAAAATTTCTCTGTAAATAAAGAAACTCAAACAAGCCTGCCTTCCTTCCTTCCTTCCTTCCTTCCTTCCTTCCTTCCTTC
>QLTV01000404.1:1186402-1212854 GCA_003457575.1 Thermophis baileyi
GGCGGAAAAAAAAAGGCTAAAAAAACCCCGGGGGGGGGTGGGGGGGACCCTTTTTCAAAAACCTTAAACCTTCCAAACAGTAAAAAATTCGCAAAAAAAATCACAAAAAAATATGGCGGTGCCCACGGACCGGCACCGGCCGATCCACTTCAGTGACGTCACCAGCGGGTCGCTACCGGTTCGGGAGACGCAGTCCGAACCAGGAGGAACCCACCCCTGCATCCATCCATCTATCAGTATGTCTAGAGGATGTCGAAGGTTGCTTTTAGAATGTGGTATGGTTTATGCAGATATTGTTGCTGCTGAAGATAAGAAAATAAATTAAAGCTCCCTTTTGCACACTACCCCTAATTGCTTTTCCTCTTATTTGGCCCATCAATCAGATTTTGTTGGGATGTGCTGAGTCCACCTAGCAATAAATTGGTTTTCTCCTGCACACACACACACACACACACACACACACACATGCTCAACTTGATATAATGATTCTTACACCAGATTACTAGCACACTTCTGGGCAAACTTCTGACTGCCGGAGTGTCTTGTGCTAGACTGGAAGATTTTGTTTCACTGTTTGTTTCACTGCTGGGTTTTTTCCCCCTTGAGTTTTGACATTGTCTGACATTATTTGGTTCCATGTTTTCTCTCAACGTCCTTCCAGATAAGGAGATTGGTAAAGCATTACAAAGCTTCACACAATCTGTTGCCTGAAATGGACTCACAAATCAAAAAGGGCAGTCTTTTATGTACAGGTGTGCCATATTTTATTAGAGACTTTGGCCTGCCAAGGTGTCTATGAAATCAATTCTTTACTCATCTTCTGTGGCCAAGTGGCAACCAGTCTTCAGATGTGGCATTTGTGCTGTTTACCTCAGCTTATCAGTAACTCTTTGTCCAGTGCGGAAAAAACACATTGCTCATCTAGTGACTGCGTTTCATTCCAACGACCAGGTTGGCAAGCAAAATGTGCTTGTTGTTGCCTCATTCAGGTAACGTTCTCTCATACAACTATGCCACTCTATACTCTCACTCTAGCATGCCTTGTTGTCAGGTGCACAAAACGTGGTCATAAATGTGTGCATTGGTTGGAAAATGATTTTTTTTTACTTACTGTTTATTACGGTCATATTTGCAAATGGTACCCCTCGACATAAAACCTTTTGTTTAGTGACCGTTCAGAGTTAACAAATTCCCCTGGTCTTCGCATTTATGACAGTCGCAATCTCCCCAGTTACCTGATCAAAATTTGAGCACTTGGCAACTGGCATGTATTTATAATTGTTGCAGTGTCTGATGTGATTGCCATTTGAGACTTTCCTAGACAGCTTCCTAGAAGCAAAAGTCAATAGGGGAAACCAGATTCATTTAACAACCTTTAATTACTACAGCAAAAAAAGGTTGTAAGATTAGACGTGACTCACTTAACTGCCTTGCTTTGTAATGGAACTTCCTGTTCCAATTGTGGTCATAAGTCGAGGACTACCTGTAGTCACTAAACAAGGAGTGGGTATACTCTTTTGTTTCCAGCTTCCTTATTTGTCAGGAAGCAGTAGGTGAGTATACATTCAGCTGAGGCTCCTTCTCTTGATAAGTTAGACCCAGTGAAAACAATACTAGAACTCACTTACCTACAAGTACCCTGACTTGATAACAAGTTCTTAGAGAACTACCACATGTAATTCCAATCATCTAAGGGAGAAAACTGGGACTCCCACTGATCAGTCGCACCCCTGTTGTGTCCTTTCTATTCATTGGCATTGTCTTTCAGTTGCTACAAAAAGGAAACCAGAATGCAGAAAATGTCAGGCCGCCATTGCGGCCAGGCAAGATGCTTTCAATTTACTTAATTTTACTGTGGGGAAAGAGCTTTTGTTTTTTGGCATGAAACTGCAAGCTGAGTCACTTTGTTATTGGACTATAGCTGAGCACTGATTAGCTGAGGCATTTCAACTCACCTACAGTAATAGCCAGAAAGAACATGGTTGTTCTGATTAGCTTTTGGTCTTAAGCAGCATTGCAGACTTGCAATATAGGAGTATCTATAGCAGGGATGTCAAACTCGCGGCCCGCGGGCCAGATGCGTCACATGCTGGCCATGCCCATGCCCGGTTTAGCGAAGGGGGGGAAAAGCTGCGATACGTCACGTGACGCCGCCATAACGACGCGAGTTTGACATCCCCGATCTATAGTGTCTTGGTAAATAAATTGGCAGGAATTGCCTAATCAAACCCTTCTTCCTTTTACTTCATAACATTTAGGAATGGCTGATTTTGGGGAGGCCTCATGCTTCTGACCCGTTAGTGACTATAATAACTGGCAAGTGACTTTTAAGAATAGTCCTAGTAATCCAATATGATTATGCAGTTCTTCAAAAAACCATTTTGAAAATCAGACCCTTTGCAAGCAGCCCATGACCTGGAGCATATAGAAGCAGGCCATGAATTGCAGGATTCCTGAAAATCAAATCAGTGGCACTTCAGTGCCAATGTAAAGGAGATAAGAACCAACTTATTCAAATTTTGACAAGCGGGTTTTTTTGTGTTTTTTGCTAAGTTTGCAAGTGGCAAAAAAGAAACTTCAGCTTGACACTTCAAATAATAGGTTTTCTTCCTTACTTAGCACTTTTATGTTCAAATTTTTATGCTCACACATTTTTCCTTAATAGCGACAGTCTTTCTGCACGACTGCAAGATTATACACACACACCACACACACACACACTGTATATATCTCACCAAAATATGTTGATGCATGTGGGAGGGGGAGACTGTTTGAAATTCAGTCAGAACTCCCCTATTTTGTCCACTTTGCAGTTGTTAAAGAGTTGGCTAAGAAACAATATGGGCACATACCAGCGGTGGGTTGCTCCTGGTTCGGCCTGGTTCTTAGAACCGGTAGCGGTGGCGGGAGGCTCTGCCCACCCACCAGGGACACTCCTCCCACCCGCCTGGGACGCTCTGCCCGTCCACCCGCCCGGGACGCTTCTGTGCATGCGCAGAAGCGTTGCGCGCACGTGCACAAACCAGTAGCAAACTAATTTAGGACCCACTACTGGCACATACCATAGAATAAAAGCTGATTTGGTTATTTGGAATGACCAGAATTTCAGAATGGGGGAAGGAGAAATCATGCTTTGGCAGCCCTGTGGCCAATTAAATTAATTAAGTGCTCCAGAAGTCACATCATGTTTCTGGGAGCTGTGAGAGGACAGCCTGCCTGAAAACTGGCTAGCACCACCTGGGCTGATGGTGCCCTGCTCCTTTAATACCTCCTGTTACTACCCAGCAATGAGCAGGTATAAAAACCAAGCTGAAAAGGAGCCAGGTGTGGTGAATGCTGTGGTGGAGTTGTTATGGGAGTGAGAGGGAAGATGGTTTCTGTTCTTGGTGGAAATAGAGCCATTGGAAGCACTGTAGGGCTAAGAGACAGAAATACTGTTATTTAGAAGTAGGGCTTACAAGTTGTAGTAGTCTACAAGTAAGAGTAGGAGTAGGCCTGGGAAACTGTGTGAGGGGAGGAACTGTGACTACTACCCATTGTGTGTGTGGGTTGCCTGGAGGCAAAGGGGGCTTGTGTTGGCCCTCTGGGGTTTTGGCTGACTATGGATATAGATAAAAGAACCTGTGACATTGCTTGCTTGCTTATTTATTTATATTTTATATTTCTAACTGCCAGGGGTGGGTTCTGACTTACCTCGCTGCCGGTTTGCTTCCTCCTGCGCCGCGTGGGGGCGTGTGCGTTGCGTGCCACGCGTCCACATATGCAGTGCTGAAAATCCAGCTTCTGCGCATGCGCAGAAGCAAAAAACAGCTTCTGCGCACGTGCAGAAGCGAAAAACAAGATGGCGGTGCCTATGGCGCCGCCGAGAGCCAGTTCAGGGCGTGTCCAGCCGGCCAACGCTGCCGGTTCGGCGAGCGGGGGGAAATTCCCGCTACCTGTTCTAAACAACCGGTCTGAACCGGCAGGAACCCACCTCTGCTAACTGCCCATCTTCCTCAAAGAGGGGCTCTGAGCCTTTTCCAGAGAGTTAGATCTTCATATAATGTGACTGAAGTAGGATAACTTAAATTAGATATATATATAATTTATATATATTGTATATTATATATACAATATATATATTGTATAATAAATATATTTATTATATTATACAATGTAATATAATAAATAAAACAACGTATAAAAACTAAAATTAAGTTAGGATTTAAAAAAAACTTTATAGAATAATCTCATAAACTTCAAAAGGGTAAAAATCCCAAGTTGGCCATTTAACGTTGATTATTACAGGAGGGGGATGTGTTCTCATGGAGCTAGCCAGCCTCATGGTTGCATGGTCCTCCGTGTCCTCCACTCAAGGCCGCAGAGCCAAGTTTTGACCCCTTTGAGAAGGCCAAGAGAGTGGGGTCCCTCCTCACCTCTGGGGACAGGGTGTTCCATAATGTGGGGGCAGTGACAGAGAAGGCTTTCTTTCTAGACCCTGTTGAATGAAACTCCTTGACAGGTGGGGTCTGCAGCATTCCTTCCCTGCCTGAACAAGTGATGGGGCAAAGCCAGTTCTGTACGTAACCTGCTCCAATGCCATGTGGGGCTTTGTAGGTGATGACCAACACCTTGAATTGGACCCAGAAGCAAATTGGTACCCAGTACAATTCATGGAGTGATGACGTTACATTCTTCATCCTTCAGTCACCCAGTATGGCTCAGACAGCTACACTCTGCACCAGCTGAAGCTTCCAGATACTTTTTGAGGTTAGTCCCTGTATAGAGTATTGCAATAGTCCAATGAGATGATGACGAAGGTATGAGTGACTCAGCGAAGAGCCTCCTTTTATTATTGCTTCAAGAGCTATTTATTTAGCAATATATATTTTTCAACCTTGTGAAAACCTCAGCTTAGATCAAAGATTCAAGAGTATTGCACATATGTGCCATTGAATTGGTTTTGACTAGAGACCACATAGATTTTCTCCATGATGATCTATTCTAACTTGGTCTTTCAAGTCTCTCAATTGTACACTCAACCACACCGTGACTGGGTCCACTCACTTTGCAGCTGGGCATTCTCTTCTCTTTCTTTCCATTCTTTCCATTCCAGCATTAGAGCCTTTTTCAGAGAGCTAGATCTTCACATAATGTGGCTGAAGTAGGATAATTTAAGCCTGGTCATAAGAAACACTTTGCTTTTAGTGATTCATCCTTTGAAACTATCTTTGCTCCATATGGATAGGCTTAAAAGATGAATCACTAAAAGCTAACAGGTTTTTTGTTTTCTTAATAAAGGAGAGTATCTCAAGAATTTGTGATTCTATTAAATTGATTTACATAAGCAATTGTCTCACCAGAACACATATTTTTCCATAATCTTATGGAAGTCTTTTCTGATCTTAGATTGTGTGGGATAATATTGCCGCTACCAATAAGTCACTAGATCGTATTGTATATCTGGGACTTGTATGTAATCATAGAGGTAAAATAAACCATGACAGGAAAACTGCAGAAAAAAAGTCAAGTAGTGAAACTATCTGTGACTATTATGTCCTCCTGGTGTATTGAATAAAAACCCATAATCCTCAATCAGCATGAAGGTTGAAATCAAGTATATATAGATAACCATCTTGGGGAAGTTTTCTTGAAAAAATAAAAGGACCGAAGAAGCTTATTGGATGGTGAAACATCTTCAAGGAAAAACAAAGAAAGTCCAGTTGCTTTTTGAAAAAGCACCTTTGGGACAACCATGACCTGGATGACTGAGAATTTCCATATTCATGCTTTAAAAGAGTTTGGCAAAAAGAATTTTAAAATTAGCCTTAAACTAATAGTTTAACCAAACCAAAGCTATTCCAAGAGCAAAAAGGTCCAGGATGAGCAACGATCTCTAACTTCTACTTAATTCTCAGATAATCATGTAGCACACAGTTCAATACATCAGATTAGCTTTCGGGAGTCTAGGTTGAGGTTAGGCCTTCTTCTTGATGGTTATCTGGCTTTTTCCCCCCAGGGTTAGCAATATAAGTATACCAGAAAGCATTTTAGTGTGGCTAGTATTCATAATCCAGGCACTAAGATCCCAAGTAATCATCATCATCATTCCAAACCAACACACAGCAGGTTGATGGCCTCTTTATTGAAGTTACAGACAGGTTGGTAGGTGCTTTTCAATTTGGACAGATGGCTTTTGTTTGGAACTAGGAGAAAGACCGTTTGGGCCAAAGTCATCCAGCCGTCTGAGAGCAAGGACCTGTTCCTACTCTAGCATATTAAATACTACCATGCTGCTTGTCAATTTTTACTTTTATAAATTCATGTATAAATATATATATATATACATGATAAAAAGAACCACAAATTCTCTAAAGAAACATGTTTTATTTAAAGTCTTAAATACCATCACCAGAATGAGTTTGATTTACATTGATTGGTGTTCATCAAAAGGCCTATTCTGCCTTTTCTCTCCCAACCTTGATTCCAGTTACTTTTAAAACAGACTATGTACAAGACAGCTGTGGTGACTGGAAGTATGCTATTTACATGACTAAATTATAAGTAGAGTTGCAGACATGTGAATATTAAAAAAATACAATCAAAAATAAATACTGCATAATGACCAGTTACGTACACACTTTCCATATTGTCATGTCCTCCTTGTCTGAATTAGAAATATTTTTATAGGAATATGCATAAAGTGTGCACCCACTGCATATCACAGTATCAGGAAAAGAGTCGTACACTTTAAAAATGTTTTTTTTTATTTTTAGGGATTAATGCATGTGTTAGTATTCATTGATTGCTCATACACAGGTGATTAAATTATTTCAGTCAATATGTTTTTAACCGATCGTCATTAACCTATACATAATCTTGTAAAAGATCAATTATCCTTCTTATCTAGGTAATTCTTTTATGAATGCAAAAGGGTTTGGTACGTAAACAGAACTCCTGTCAACAAGAATTTCCTTTGGGGTGCAGGTGTTGTTTGCGATCACTGCAAGGGTACAATTCACCAAGCATTTTGACTGTATTAATTCCATTCACATTCAATGGTACTCATGCATGGAACATGGGCAAACCTTGAAGGAATTATGTTCTGTTTTAAAATTGAACCATATAAAAGAAATGGCAGTATACCCATTTTTCCTTTTGCCCTCCTATAATTCATGTACATACAGGGATATGTAAATACAAAAGTAAAATATTCATGAGTATGGCCTTAAATTAATAGTTGCACATATTAAAATATTATTGCAATGCCTCATCATTAAACAATAGGTCTGTAAGGCATCTAAAGATACAGGAAAAAAAAGGATGATATACTTCAACATGAACAAGTTACCTATCTTTTTATCAGGAAAAAATGAGATCTGGACTTAAAATTATCCACATTTCCAGTTACCCTAAATTACCTGATATAGGAAACAGGTGTTTGTTTCTTCAAATACCTGCAACGTGTGCATTTTAGGTTCTTGGTGACGGGTGTCAAAATTAATAAATGTTACGTACTTTGTTTAAGGCGTTTAAGAATTTTAAAAAACCTGCAATCTCTTTGGGCATGTAATTCCCATTAATAGAAAGATTAAGTAGATACAGGACTGCAGCTCAAATTATGACTTGAATGTCAAGTTCATATTCACTGATTTTCCCATCCCAGTTTATGAAAACTGAACAAAAGAGTTTAATAGGTAGCAATTTATTTGGCTCAATGGAAGTGATAAGATGCTGATATTTACCAAGACTGTTCTGATATTTCTTTATCTAGAAATGATAGTTCAACCTTTGAATGAACGATGCTGGTGCTGAAAACAAATTTATTGAAGATGTTTTACAAATGGCCACATGATTCCAGTATTTTGCTGTAGAATTCAATTTGAAGGTGAGAGGGAAAAGTTTTTCATGCACTGTACAATAAACAGCAAAAAGTTCAATTTGTTATCAAATACATGCTGAATTATTGTAATGTACTCCCCAAGCCATGTTGCAAAATTCTTTTCAACATGCTTGAAAAAAGTTCTTAAACAATTTTTTTCTCAAAGATTTCAGAAATGCAGAATCAGTCTGTATCCCTGAATCAAATAGGGAGCTTGAGAGTAGTAAGTCAAAAAGTAGCAATTTCGAAGGATAATGATCGTCCTGGGAGCCAGGACAGCAACGAGAGGGCAAAAGGAAGATGGGGGAAACAAGAAGGGAAAGAAGTGTACAATTTGCACATATTTTGAACTTTACAAGGCTTGTACCTTTTACATTTAAATAAATTTAATATATTACATTTATTTCTTGTCACATAAACATAATTTGAGTATTTGCTAGAAATTATTTATTTTTCATTGTTGTCTGCAAAAACACAGACCATGATTGGTTTAAAGAATGATAACTTGGTGTGTCTATCACCTTGTTGCATTCTCTCCCTTTTAAAACCATGCACTAGTGAAATTTATTTTTAAAAATAATATAAATTGTTGAAAATGGCTGATTTATTCTTTTTTTTTTTTGCAAGTTGCAGCCCCAAGAAAATAATTTTAAATGTTCAGCATAATCTGTGTCCATGCAAAAAAGTGTCTTTAATTCATACAGTACAGTATAGCCACAGAATTCTACTTTTCACTTAGTCCACGCTGGATTTGATTCTATTAGTAGCCGGAGTTACAAAGCCTGCCACTCTAAGTCTTCAAGCTTTCTGATAAGGCAAGTTTCCTCTGCTGTTAATGAATGCAATGACAGCTCACTTTTCTTTTTTCTTCTAGCACGACTTCTTTGGGTAGCTCCATATTTCTGTGGCATAACCAGGCTTGGGTGGGTGCGGGCAGAAAAGGGCCAGTAAAGAAAAGGGAACAAGAAAATAGACGTGCCGTTGAAGGGATTCTTGTTGCATGAGACAACTTGATTCTTTAGTTTAATCCATGGCTTCAAATTGGATTAAAAGTTGAGTGTCACTGAACTCCAAACCATTCAGTTCTTCCAGTTCCACTCCTTCACCTGAGGACTTCCTTTAGAGCACAATGTGTGCAACTTCCTCTGAGAATACAGGATCGCTTTCTAGCCCTAGAAACAGGCTCCAAAGACGCAACATTAAGCATGCAGTGTTACCAGAGCTTGCGACCTGTTAAATAATTTTTTTTTGTAACGCTGGTTGCTATGATAAAGTTCACAGCTGCTATGAGCGAGCGTACGACGGTCCTGTTGAACTTTCGAGAGATGATTGGGAAGCCCTTCTTGTAAGAGGGGCCAAAGTTGGATCTACTAGGGACGAAGGAGGAAATAGTTTAAACCAGCCAATCACCATATTGGACAGGTCCAGTTCTTCTAAAAGTATCTGTGCCACTCCCATAAAGGATTTATGATCCATACGTCCATAGTCTCCCCATACAATAATCTGTTGGATTAAAAAGAAATAATACATTTTAAGGAAGTTGCAATGGAAATGCACTATTTTATGTAGAATAGTTCTAAGACAGATAGACTGATATGTGCTGGTTTAATGAACCAAACAAGAAAAATATGAGCTGGAAACACTGCTTGGGGTCCAAATCAGCGGTGGGTTGCTACCGGTATGGTCCGGTTTTACGAACCGGTAGCGGCAGCGGGGGAAGCTCCGCCCACCCATCCCGGATGCTTCTGCGCATGCGCAGAAGCGTCGCGCGTGCAAGCGCACACACAAACCGGTAGCAATGAGATTTAGAACCCACCACTGGTTACTTTTACTCAAGTTCATTCCTGGGTCTTTTCTAATTTCATCTTCTCTCTGAGCCATATTATGATGTACCTAAAGAGTCCCTTAACTTTTGAAGAATGGAATGGCCTTAGATGGCTCATGTTACATTTCATCTCAAATGAAGATTAGAATTTAGATTCTAACAGAGCTAAATCCAACCAAAAATCTCTTCATTGTTTAAAACATGGTACATTTGATTACATCAAAAAAGACTTAGCAAATTATGTTTGCAAATGCAAAAGGATAGCCCCAAAATTTAATTAAGACTAACCAGGGTTTAACTCTAAAATCCTAAAAATGCAATTCATTATCAAATCAAGGCACATTCTTTGACTTTACTAAGGCTGGCATGTGGAGTAAGCAATAACTCAAACTTTGCTAGCCTGCCAAAATGCTCAGAATATGTCTGATAATAACTACCTTCCTAGTACATTTTGTAGCAAGGTAGCAAAGGTAGCACAAATATCTATAAAAATGACAGCATAAAAAGAAGACGAGTCCTTGATTCCACCTTTTACCTATAAGAACAGGTATATAGAATAAAAATGTTTCTTTGAAAGGGTAAGGACTGCAAGTCCAAGATAAACCTCTGAATGATAACCTGGACAAGTAATTTTCCACAGCCTTTTCTTAAAGTGTTCTTTCCGCATCTGTCTTTAGGCCTGAAGTCTCGTGGTCATCTCCCATTCAGCAAAGGTTATGAGGTCTGTTCCTTAATAGTTAAGCTATTAACTATTTAAGATGCTAGTCAAGCTAGCATCTTAAATTGGACAAGTGTAAAGACTTGAAGACAGTTCAGTACTGCAACACTGGATAGATAAAAAGTGGAACATCATCTGAATTTAGGTCCTTTCATACCAGAATGACTGGTAATCTGGCTTGAATCTCGTTACAGATCTATCTCTCAGATTTTTTTCTTTTTAAACACTTTAAACTTTTTCAGGATGATAAATGTAAAAAATAAAAATAAAAATTGGAAAGTGTTTATCTATTTTCTTCCAAAAATTTATCAACCCAAATAATTGTTTACAATTTAAAATATGGCTATATGAATGATAATCTGGAAGCAGCTCCCAATAACTACAACATACCAGTTCTATCTGACTTTTCACCAATTACGCTAGGAGGCTTTTAATCTGCAGTCTTGGATTTAATTTTATTTGCTGCGGTTTCCAGTCCTAATGTTGTATTGTACTTCTATTTAGGTCACAGCAGGAGGGAGCATCTAGCTTACTTTGGCTAATTTTGGAAAAATGAATCAGGGTTAGACCTGATTAGCATAAGAATGGAAGACCACTATTAAATCTCCAGGCTAGACAGTGTTTGACTACGAGAATAATGCTGTTTTTGCTCCCTTCTACAAAGGGAAAATAGCAAGAGTGAATGTGAAAACAACAGAGGATTAATTTTGTGAAGTATGCCTAGGAAGCTGTTTGGTAGAATTCTGTTAGAAAAAGTACAAGAAGTAACAATGACTAAAATTTAGGAAACGCAGTGCAGCTTTACGCCATGTAGTGATGGGTATAACACTTTTTTGCACTTTAAATGGTCATTAATAACCACATGAATGTAGCAAGAAAATTATGTTTGCTGATTTAATGAAAGTATATGACAAAATAAATCAGCTGGGATTCTGGAACGTTTTAAGTGACTATAGGCTGATTGCTGAACACAGTAAGAATGATATAGGATAAGAAATCATGGGTGAGAATAAATGAAATACTTAGTAAATAGTTGGATGTTGAGCAGGGAATAAGATGAGAATGTGTGTTGCCCCCTTTTTTATTTAATATATTTACAAATAAATGTTGATGTCATTAGCAGTTAGTTGGTTGGGATGTGAATATTTGTGTAGCTTTGTACAAATATGATACTGTGTCGTTGGCTGAGAACCCAAATGATTTGCAATAAATTACGGCTGTATGATACAACAAGTAATATATAGAAAATAATGTATCCAAGATAAAGATAGCTGTTATAAGAAAAGAAAAAAAGAGTTAATATTGGCAAGTTATACATAAATGGCAAAAGACCAGAGCAAGGAGATAGGCTGTGTACTTTGGTAGAACAACAAATGGATGAAGAAATGTTCAGATGTGCACAGATGAGAGATAGCAAGTAGTATATGGTATGTTACGAAATAAATATGTGGGGAAAAAAGCAAGAATGGCTATGTGTTTCTCTACACTTTGTAATATGACAGCGAGAGTTGATATGACAGGAGAAACAGAAAAGTAAGTTGACCACAGAAGGAATGGGTTACTTAAGAGGTATGTGTGGTAAAACAAGAAGGTAGAGTCAAACAGTGATTGATTGCTACATTAATGCAGATTGAATACAAAACAGAGTAACCAGTATGAAATAGATTCTTATTGTTATTGGTTTGGGGTTCATAGAGACGATGAATGAGAAATTCCACAACTGATATAGGAAAGAGTGAATGGTTGAAAGAAAGGGAAGACCTGAGGCTGGATGAGGTTGATGAGTTCCTCAGAAAGACATGAGAAGTAGAAAGAAGGAAAAGAAATGCATGAAATGGGGTATGGAGATAGTTGGAGGTAGGATGGTTTGCAAAGATAGAAAACTTTGCAGAAGCTATGGTAGATTGTAATAGTATAAAATAGTTTTAGCTATATTTCCTTTTCTTTTTCTTATTATCATTTAATTTCTTTAGCTAACTCTTTTTCTCTGCACTCTGCATAAAATTGCTTATCTCAAATGGGAAAAACAAGATGGATGTCTGTATGTGTATGTTAAATATTTATGTAAAAGCAAGGTAGGATATTATTTGTTTATAAAGTTGGAAATGGATTCGCATAATAGAGAGCTTAAACATTATTATGCCATAAAACAGCTGGGGGGAGGGAGGTTAGCTTTCACTATATTAAATTAATATCCTAGAGCAGAACAGGCCACAAACAGAAAAACAACTTGCAACTGAGGCACGAAGGAATTGAAGGACAGGTGAAAGGCATATGGCCTAACCCAAAGGTGCTTTTTCAAGAGGCAACTGGACCTTCTGGTTTTTCTTTGAAGACGTTTCCAGATTACAAGATTTCAGAGCTGTGGAAGCTTCTTGGATGAGAAGCGAAACGTCTTCAAAGAAAATCCAGAAAGTCTAGTTGCCTCTTGAAAAATCACCTTTGGGACAACCATGATCTGGATGACTGAGAATCTCCATAGGCATATGGCCTACGTAAACCTTAGCAGTTAGTAGCAGCTACTCCCTCTTGCCTACTTGCTCTCCCATCCCAAACTGAAACTCAGGCTACTGTTTCTTTGCTGCATAGGGGGTTGGTTTAAGGAAATCACCCAATGCTTCAGGGGCTTCTTTTATGGGAAGCAACCAGAAAAGAAACTTTTATCAGCACAAGTTGCGTAACATATCTTGAGAAGTTCAGTGGAGAAACACACAGCTAGGCCTATTGCATGATGGTGGGTGATATTAAAAAGGCTTAAATTGCAACTTGAATAATGTCTCAAGTAGCCACCCAGCAAACCCTTTTGTACACTTCACACTGAGATGTACACTGCTTTTGTTGTAGTAGCTACTAAGGTGTTCAGTGCACCATCTGGTTCATTACAGTACGCAGAATTAATGTAAATGTTTACGATCCAAAAAGATGACGAGGGGTTTTATTGCTATACTGCTACAATGTTCTTCTCTTGACCTTTCATTTTGTTGAACTAGTGGAAGCAGATGGTGAAGTTCTTTGCATGATAGAGTGGTGTCCCTGCCTTAAAAGGGATGATAGTGTTCCACTCCTATAAAATCATTATCATTGTCACAGACTTCTGACTTCTGTAGTTAGCATGCCTATTACCAACCCTTAGCTGACTGAGCAGCTGTGCCCTTCCTGAAGAGGAATAGTCTACCATACTTGTCCAAGTGCTAATGACCTCTAATGGTATGTGGGAATGACCTTGGGAGACAGGCACGAGCAGATATGATGCCTGTGGATTTTCAGTAGTTTGCCATTCATTCTTTCTAGGGCTGAGAGAAAATGTCTGGTCCAAGGACACTCTGCTGGTTTGTGTTGAAGGCAGGGCTAGAATTCATAGTTTCCTGGTTTTAGCCTGGTGCATTAATCAGTCCCCAACTAGCTTTTGAAACAATTCTACTAGCTAGCTCCACTGATGGCTTATTAGCTCTTATTGCCAACTACCTAAAAGCTTCCAGGTCATCACTGGTATATTAAATCTGTAAACAACTTGGAAAAAGAAATCTAATAATGTTCTTCCCACAGCAGGTGTTAGAAGGCAGCTACAGAAAAATCCCCTTTGCTGAATGAAGATGCCCCTTTGATGTAGATGCAATGGAAATCACAGTCCATTTTTTTGTTGTTGTTACTGTATAGGGGCGTTGGTCCTACCTGAATGCCGTTTCTCAGTGGGTTGCGGAATCTACAGAGACTCTCTTTGTAATTGATCTCCTCACTCTTCTCTAAATTTCCAGGACAATTCTGTTTTCTTAAACAATGCTAAATTGTCTTATACCATGTAAAGTCTGCCCTGCAATGAGTAATTATCAGTGGTGAAATCCAATTTTTTTTACTACCGGTTTGTGGGTGTGGCTTGGTGGGCGTGGCTTGGTGGGCGTGGCAGGGAAGGATACTGCAAAATCTCCATTCCCACCCCACTCCAGGGGAAGGATACTGCAACATCTCCATTCCCACCCCACTCCAGGGGAAGGATACTGCAAAATCTCCATTCCCACCCCACTCCAGGGGAAGGATACTGCAAAATCCCCATTCCCTCCCCACTCCTGGGGGAAGGATACTGCAAAATCTCCATTCCCACCCCACTCTGGGGCCAGCCAGAGGTGGTATTTGCCAGTTCTCCAAACTACTTAAAATTTCCGCTACCGGTTCTCCAGAACCTGTCAGAACCTGCTGGATTTCACAGCTGGTAATTATTGTTAATGATTATGCAATGTATTACTATGGTGGTCTTTTCTTTTGGAGTCTGTGGTCATAAGATGGTCTATTCATCCTCAACTGCAGCTTCTAGTAGGATGCCTTCTCTATTATACACTTGTTTAAGCCCTTCCCTTCCCTAGGGAAACCCTATTAACAATGCTATCTTATGGTCACTTACAGAAGGACCTCCTTGATGGGGTGGCCGACTCTTTGGAATGCTTTTCTTAATGTGTGAGGGCTGCTTGCCTTTACATTGGCTATTGAAATCCTACCTTTTCAGGGAGGTCTTCTCAATATTAAAGGTGCAGGCAAAAGTTTATTTATTTGCATTAATTCATTTATTCCTCTTCAATTCTTTTTTAATATGTATATTTTACATTAACTGGTTGAACGGGATTTTTTTCAGGGTTTTTTATTCCCAGTTCAACTGAAATATTTTATGGGAAGCAGCACAGGCGTTTTTAAAAGTCAACAAATACATATGATTAATCTGCATAGTAGTCATGCAAATTACCTGTAAAACTTTCCCTTGAGGGCTTTCTTCAAATGACAACAGCTGCTGGTAAAGAGGTTCCAGCGTTTTTCTTGCCACTTTTGTTTTCTTTTTGGCTATACAGACTCCATTTTCTAATAGATACACCTTTACATATGGTGCTTTGGAGGGAAAAATATAAACAACTGTTAAGAAAATGTTCACATTAGCAATGCCCTTGAGCAGTCAGTGATATTTAGCTTCAACTGAATATATCTTCACACAGTGCATTTATGAATGACCAAAATAAATTACTTATGCAAGCTTCTCTTTCCGTCCTTTGTCCCTCTTCCCTAGCATTGGGAATGAGCAAATACTAGCAGTATTGCTTCAGGGTTCAATAGATGTTTAGTCTTCAACAGAAAATTAAACAAAGCAGAAGGACAATTCATAGTGGTAGCTTTGGATCCCAAGAATGCTAAGAGTTTAGCTTAGTATTCAGATTTAACCATAGTTTCAGTTGGGAAACTGTGACCATCCTAGACCAAAAATGCTACGGAATTTCTAGAAGCATGGCCCTCTGACAAATTAGCCATCAATAGACACATAGAAATAAACAATATCTATATCAGAGGTGGTTTCCTCCCGGTTCGCCCGAACCAGTAGCGATCCACTGGTGATGTCACGATGACATCACGGATCCGGTTCGGTCGGTGCCAGTCCGTGGGCGCCGCCATCTTTTTTTTAAATATTTTTTAATTTTTTTCTTCTGTGCATGCGCAGAAGCCGAGTTTCCGGCACTGCGCATGCGTCACCATCTTGTTTTCGGCTGTTTATTTTTTATTTTTTTTTATTTTTTTGTACTGCGCATGCGCGCGGGTGCACGGCACGGGAGGAAGCGAACCGGCAGCGAGGTAAGTTAGAACCCACCCCTGATCTATATACTATGCAAAAGAAACAATCAAAATCCAAAAAGGGAACAAAAAGACCAAAGCACCTCCCCACCATCAATCAGCACCCTGATAAACATAGATTAACTCCAACATTAACATCAGACCAACAATCAAGTAAACAATATCCCAATCAAGGAACTGCCAAACAAGACAGCCCAACCAAAGAACTTTTAAGACCATCCCCATCAACACTGACAGGGCAAGCGGCTAGTATATAAACTGAAAGCAAACCCCACTCCTTACTAGCACTGATGATGTTACCTAGTTTGGATAATGAAATGTCTGCAAGAAAAGCACAAAGCTCAGAGAGCACCAAAGACCCATCATACTGAGTTTACATGCATATGCCTGTGTAGCATTATTAATTAATTTCATATATCAAAACTGGAACAGAATTTAGAAAATTGGATTAAAAAAGTAACTATATTGTGCAGATCTCATCTCTAAAGAACATCCTACAGGGATGTTCAGTACCGTAAAGCTGAGGCTATTTTCACTATTATGGTTATGGAAAAGGTAAGGTTATGGAAAAATGAACTGCTCACAGTTATACTATACTATACTATACTATACTGTACTGTACTGTACTGTACTATACCATATACTATAACAGCATTTATAGTTCTGGGAGCTAAGCATACTTCTTTTACCTGGCAGTGTCTTTGAACCTGGTTTTACAACAAGGCCTCGTGCTCTTATTATTTCTACCTCCAATTGTCCCTTTTTGTCCATCATTCCAACTTGGATATCACCTAAAGAGACAAAAAAAATGCAAGTACTTAAATGAAAAGCAGATACAAGGGTATGAATGTGCGCACACATGCACACACACTCACAGTCTGGGATTATATAAATAGACATTAAAGTAAATATTTAAATAACTCATCTGTACCACATCAACAATTCAGTTTAACTGAAAACTACATCTGATCACTCTCGATTGTATCAGATTCTTACTTATAGGACTGAACAATAGATTTTCTATTTCTATCATTAACAATTTAAAGGATAGGACAGCAGTTCTCAACTGAGGGCCCTGGGATACTTCAAGGGGGATAAAGTTGAAAAACATATAGTGGGGGATCATGGTATGTACCAAGGGAGCCAAAAAAAGTGATGTGTATGATACTGCAAATACTATCTAGCTGGTGCCAGAAAAGGCATTGTTCCATGTCCGTATCCATAATAGAACTTGGACAAGGGGTCCCAGGAAAAAAGCAAGGTTGAAGTGAGCCACGGGAGAAAAAAGGATGAAAAATACTGCTAAAGGATATATTTTCTCAATTCAGCCATATATCTAATTATAATTTTCCATAAAACCACCGTGATGTTTTCTAGAGATTAGATATTCACAGTTGCAAAAAAAAGCCATATGGAATAGTGTTAAAGTGCTGGATTATGAGAGGGGAGATCAAGATTTTAGTCCTTAGACACAGAAGTCACCTTGGGTCAATCTCTCCTTGTCAGCACTAATTAGCCACAAGGTATATATTTATTTATTACATTTGTTTGCCGCCCATCTCACTTCGAAGCGACTCTAGTTGCTACGACATTAAATTACTTGAAAGAAAATTCCCGTCGCTTGTGCACTGATAGTTTTGCTGTAAGAATTAGATAAGCACAATGCAAAAACAAATGGGACTTGTGACCACACAGGGCAAATGTTAAGAAAAACGACAACAGAAACTCATAGCAGAAGCCCTGAGTTGTGTGTGTGTGTGTGTGTACGTTTAATGAGTGTTTTTCTTCCTCTTCAAATCTATTCTAAGTCAAAATTATTCCAACAAATCTAAAATGAATATAGGTGGTTGACCAAGAGCAATACAGTTTGAGTGTGATTATTCAAATGCCAACATTTCTTACCCATTGCTGGAGTAGCCAGGGTCTGGCGTCCAACAAGCTGTGCAGGGCCAAGTCCATCCAGAAAATCACTGAATTGGCTATCTGCTGCCAACCGCACACCAGGAAAGATCAAACTAATAGAAAGCACATTTCTTTTTACTAAGATGGTTCTAACACAAAGATCCATTATAAATTATATTATAAACATGGGCAACATTAGTTATGTTCCATTCCATATCTACTGTACATTTACAAATGTTATTTTATGACACACAGAAATAAATTTATTACTAAATATGCTGAATATTTTATTTGATGTTAAAAATATTTTTGATCATATTACTTGTACTCTGGAGTCTGACCTGGAACCAAAAGATTTTAAGTAGCTTATATGGGGTGGGGGGGGAGGGAGAAACATATCTCACATTATTGTATGTTACAGTGTTTTAAATGTGGCTCTTAATATGGTAATACAATTGACTGAGAGTTGCCTTATAGCACTTAGATTTATATACCGCTTTACAGTGCTTTACAGCCCTCTCTAAGCGGTTTACAGAGTTAGCATATTGCCCCAACAATTTGGGTCCTCATTTTACCCACCTCGGAAGGATGGAAGGCTGAGTCAACCTTGAGCCTGGTGAGATTTGAACTGCCAAATTGTTCGCAGCCGGCAGTCAGCAGAAGTAGCCTGCAGTACTGCATTCTAACCACTGCGCCATCGCGGCTCTATAGTTTCTGAAAAGAACCAAACTGCGCAGAACACATTTCCTGCTAATATTTTCAGTCAAATACTGACTTTAAATGTTGCTAATTAAAGGTATGTCATGTAAGCAGTTCCTCTGTTCTCAAGAGTATTTCATCTTCAAGCGTTACTCTCTTTCAAATTATACGTGAAGAATGACACTGAATGAAGACAAAAGAGTTCGCTTTTAGCTAAGCATATTTGTTAGAATATTACAAAATGCCCTGCTTTGCCAGATGGAACACAGCTACTGTGGTGTCTTCCTTGTCTTCTAAATAATCTGGCATTTTTTTGACTGGCTGAAAAGATATTTGAATCAATGTAAAGTATTTCTTTTGCAGTGTCATTGACAAATGATTGCATGGCTTGTTTTACCTCCTGTCTCTTCAAATGAATGTTGCTCAAGATAGCTAGCTTCATACATATATAACAGTGTCTATACCAGTGTTTCTGAACCTTGGCAAGTTTAAGATAGGTGGATTTCAAATCCCCATATTTGGGGAATTCTAAGAGTTAAAGTCTTGGGAGACTGGAATTTCTGGACTGGAATCCTGGGAGTGGCAGTCCACCCATCTTCAATGTCATAAAGTTGAGAAACACTGGTGTAAACAGAGACAACAAAACTCAAGATGGCAGTCATGGTGATGCACCTGAAGCCCTGCCCCTTTTGTGCAGGTATGCGACATGCACATACAAAAGGCATGAGCTTTGATTATACTGCAGTGACCAACATCTTGGCTTTGTGCTCTTTCTAGAGATGCCACTGTCCTTCTACAACAGCCTTTTCCTACCTACCAACTGTGTTGAAATAAAATTCCCATCATTCCCTTCTATCTTGCCTATTGGTATACAGCAGTGGCCAGGCATGCCAGAAAAAATAGTTGGGGAAGAAGGATAGGCTAATTTTTGTATCCCATTAAATGCATATGCTATGACTGTCCTTCTTTTAGTATGTATGTATGTATGTATGTATGTATGTATGTATGTATGTATGTATGTATGAAAGTTCTTGTTACATAGGAAGCTCCAGTATCAAGAGAAAAAGGGAGAATCACATTTATTGCTTTTTAAAATGATAATTCTATATTCAATTAACCTCACTGGGATTTAGAATGATGTATGTTCGTGTGCAATGTTGTGATCTTAAACCTAATTTAAATCAATGACATTTGGTTTAGAGATATTTACTTACAATTACAGTCAGGACTTACTTTCCCTCTGAGCTATAACTGTTCATGCTGCCATCTGTAGACTCCCTGCTGGCCTGACGTGTCATCCAATTTCTCATCTCGACAGCCAACCCAGTTTCTGTGCTTCTCTGTACTGTACTCTTCAATTTTTTACCACCTGCTTCTAAAAAAAAAAGTAAAAACACTTAGTTGTATCAAATATCCATATAAATAGAAATGCATTTAAATGGCCAATATAAACATAGAAATTCAGAGTTGTACAATAACACTAAAAATGCTTAGAAGACATTATTTTAACGGTAGTTCTTACAGTTATCACCTACATATGATCTTCAAAGTTAAACATGCACAGTCAGCCAGTTTTATGTACACTGAATGTATGAAAATAATTTTGCCTGGGTAATTAGGTTTTCCACCTAGCAATTAAATTGGAAAATAATTCTATGGACAGCCATTGTAGTAACTATTGCATTAAGGGAAAGAACTTATAGTGTAAATTAGTTCAGGCATAAATAATTATATTTGAGCCAAGAAGTATCCTTTTATCTAGTCAGTAGAAACTACAAAAAAAAGTGAAACAAGATATGGTCTATATGCTTTGCATCTGTTGCTTAAATTCTTCATTTATTCATTACATTTCCCCTTTCATTCAGGAACTCAGGAGGAGGTATATATAGCATTTTCTTCTATTTTCTTGAACAACCTCAAAATCTGGTTAAGTTAAATAACTAGAAGAATATTATTGTCACAACAATATTGTCTTTCTACAGCAGCCTCCGTGTACCCAGGCTCCCCATGTATCCGCTACTTCAGCATCAGATATTGCTTAATCTAATGTTTTCAGGAATTTCCAGTAGCTGAAATCAAATAGCATATTGAAGCAAGTTTTTGTACAAGAAATTTTGATATTTGCAAAGTAAAAATGGTATTTCCTTTCCTTTCTAAAGAAGGACAATGTTTTAATCATTGCTTCCTCTGAATTTAGCAGGTGCTCTACTGAATTTGACCATAACAAGAAACTAGGATAACAACAGCAATATTCCGTTAATCCAAATGCTTCCCATAAACAAAACACTTTGAATGTTGTTTAATATTTAAATGTTGAATATTATTATGAGTAGTTGCAGAGGTTTAAATTGAGTGACAAAATAAATTCCAGTTTAATACTCTAAGTTTATTTATTTATTGCATTTATCAACTGCCCCAATCCTGAATTATTCTAAGTGGTGTACTAAAAACCCCCACATAGTAACAAAGTTGCATATATGTGTGTTAATAATTACTGAACAGTTATAATTTAAATATTTTAATTGTGAAGAATGAAATGAGTGTTAAATCCTGAATAATGTACTCATCTAAAAGGAAGTGAAGCATGCATAGAATTTCTGGAAATGTATATCTTAATATGTTTTGAAGCATATCCAAACTGGTGTGCATCTGCTATTTTTATATCTTGCAGCATAAACTACAGTGCAGAACTGTGACTATATTTAGTTAGGAAATAGTTTGTTATAGAAAGCTTGCTAAATTTCAACATGTAAGATGTCAGAAGATGGCCTATCACATGGAACAATGATGACAAGGGACTGTGATCTTAAATATTTTATACACTTGTGATTCAACAGTCAAACTTTCAGTGTTACAATAGTTTCCCCTTTGCAGTTTTAAAAGCTACAAATCACAGGAATAAAATTAATTTATTCTTCATTAAAGTACTTCTGTTCCTCAAAGTATATGGGAAAGGTGATTAATCTCTATCCTCTAAAAATGTATTTGGGTAAGTACAATTTTCTAACTCCTCGAAACATTTTTTAAGTTATGGGTTCATATTTTTGCATTCCAACTTTCTAGACCAATTTTCAAAAAAGAAAATTTGAGTAAATAACCAAATAACCAAGAGTATTCTTCCCCCATTTAATAAATATTTCTTTGGCACACATGTTTAAATGTGCATGGATATATGTAAGTAAGTTTTTGTATATTTGCCAGAAACCTCACACTGCAAGAAAGCACCCAGCCAGGACAGACCAAAATATTAATTACATATAAACTACATATTTAAATGTAATTAATGTCTACTAATTAAAATCAATTGCCTGTAAAGTAAGGTATTGTACTGTACTCATTTTCACCCACATAAACAGCTTAGAAGTACAAAAGTACAAGCATATACAGTACATACATTTATATACAGATATAATTCCCCTCTTCTTTCCAGCAGAAGCAGTGAAAGGAGAAGGAACAACAACAAAAATAACAACAATAAACAAATAATAAGAACAAGCTGAATATGGAATAAGGAAGACTCGCAGCATTGAACAGGGAAGGCAATTAGAAAGGAAGAAAGGGAAAGGGATAACCAGTCAAGGAAGGGAGGGGGGGAATGAGAAATAATTCCTCTTTAGGTTTCACAAAAAGATTTAAATACACCAAATTAGCAGTGCTCCAGGTAACAAATGATCTTCAGATACACCTTCAAAAGCATCCAAACTTTGAACATCAAAAGCTATGGCTGAAGTTATTTGCTCCTCCTCCCACTTGCTTAATTATGATCATGCCTTCTGTAGTTTGCAGCCATATGTACCCATTCCCCACCCTCCCATTTTATTTTAATTTAATTTTTTTATTTATTTGTTTGTTTGTTTGTCAAACATGTACAAGATAGCAGGTATAGGTATAAACATAAACATAATCAAAGTGAATGTTTAGAAACACCGCTCTTCTAAACATCAGTTGTCACGAAACTTAGGCAGGAAAGAATTGAAGTTCTGCCTGGTATTCATGGTGCAAAATAGATTACTGGACTAGACAGGCATCAAACATCTTCCCTTCTAATCACGCAAAGGATAATCAGGTAGTTAGGAATTCAATGGTGCATTCCACAGAATTTGTAAATTCGCATAATAATGGCCAGGAAATCACATTAGCAACAAGTAGGTGAGAAATTCAGATGACATATTTTATGGAAATTATTTTATTTTGGAGAAAGGTTATATTTCAAAGATAGGATAAGCAATGATGAAGCATCAAAGCTGTATATCAATGATAGAAGTGTTATGGAACTAAAAGAGAAGTTATCTATAAATGTCGGATAAAGAAGATATGGTGAAAGAACAAAGTTGGATCATTACTGTATATGGAGAGGCAGTACAACAGAGCATTAGTTTCTCCCAAATGATGACTCAGTTCAGAATGAAAGACAGTTCACAAGAAAACAGTTATGTAAAGTTCATCCTGCATTAAGAAGCCAATTTGATTCGTACAAAATACCATTAGACAAAACTGAAACATCTATCAATATCTCACAGGTTTGCCCCCATGGATTATCCATGCAGCAGAATGTAATACCTCAGGTAATAGGCATTGCAATAATCTTATTTCACTAACAGTGTGTCTTCTGGTCTTGAGTATGATATGGGAGGTATTTTTATTTATGTGGAAAGTTTCTTCTAGTGTTTGAAGAACTCAAAAGTCTCGAGCACACAGAGAAAACAAAAACGAATGAACATAGGTAGTCCTTGACTTATGGTTTAATGATGGTTCAAAGTTACAGCAGCCACCGGAAAAAGTGACTTATTACTTTTTATTCACAATTATAACTTTTGCGCCACTCTTACAGTTATGTAATCACAATTTAGGCTGTTGGCAACTGGCTTGCACTTACAACCAGCTGCACTTACATGATTGCAATCTACAACTTTTTTTTTTTTTTGCAAATTTCTGTCAAAAAAACACCAATTGGGGAAATTGGATTCGCTTAATGACTGTGATTTTTGTAAGAACTGCGGTGATTTATTTAACAATTGCTGTAAAAATTGTCATTGGGCCTAACTTGACTTATGGTTGCAACATCTTAAGACGGAAATCCCGGTCTCACTTGTAGTCATAAGTTGAGGACTACTTGTATTGCAAAGGACTGACAGTGTGAAAAAAAGACAGCTGACCTCCCATGGAATGGCTGTGAGACTCAGCGCTTTAATGGAACTAATTTAATTTTTTTAAATTTTAATTTCTAAGTGCTCAACAAAGAGCTCTAAAACAGACTTCCAATTTGAAATTACATAAACTACATAACCGAAGATTCACCTGAGAGACTATAATTTAGCATGAATTAAAATATTGTCGCCTTGCATTCAATGTACAAAATTATATAACATTATGAATACTTAATATGAAATACTATCTTTTGGAATAAACATACATGTTTTGTATATGATTAGGTATGCCAAACATTGCAAAATAAAAACGTTGAATAGAGAACCAAAGTTGAATAGATGATAAGCAATTTTAAATAGATTCTGTCACTGAGATTGTAAATCCTCGATTTAAATTGATCGTATCTTAACTCTACTACCAAATATGCATGGTCCTTTGAACTAAAAGCCCTTCCGTGAGTGAGTATATGCAGCAATAATCATACCCTTAGCTGATCATGGACTACTTTGGTTCTATCAAAATGGCTGCCATTCACATAGTCAATTCAAAAGCATATTTACAAAAAAAAAAAAAAGTTCTGAAACTGACAAGGATGATCCCCATCCCCATCCCCACCGCCATCACCAGTTTGTTTGCAGAAAGACAAAATATATTTTTATAAAGATGACTTGCTTTACGGCATGCACCTTTTCTTTAAGAAATGGGAATCTAAAATAAAAAAGCCAATGGAGGGGCAAGATATGACAGAATCAAGAAAGATTTTAGTTGGTTCCAATTTACCTATTTCTAAAAACTTAAAGTTTGTATTCTGAATGTATTCTGTTAAACTACTGAAGTTTGCAGATGATACAACAGTGATTGGTCTCATTTGAGACAATGATGAATCCACATACAGACGGGAGGTTGAACAACTAGCCTTGTGGTGCGACCGGAACAATCTGGAACTGAACACACTCAAAACCGTAGAAATGGTGGTAGACTTTAGGAGAAACCCTCCCATACTACCACCTCTTACAATACTAGACAACACAGTATCAACAGTAGAGGCCTTCAAATTTCTAGGTTCTATCATATCTCAAGACCTAAAATGGACACCTAACATCAAAAACGTCATCAAAAAAGTACAACAAAGAATGTTCTTCCTGTGCCAACTCAGAAAGCTCAAACTGCCCAAAGAGCTGCTGATCCAGTTCTACAGAGGAATTATTGAGTCTGTCATCTGCACCTCTATAACTCTCTGGTTTGGTTCTGCAACACAACAAGACAGACACAGACTTCAGAGGATTCATCATTCCTATCACCCCTCCCACTTATGACTGTATGACTGTAACTTTGTTGCTTGTAACCTTACGATTTATATTGACTGTTTCCTAGTATGATTTGATTGCTTATTTGTACCCTATGACTATCATTAAGTGTTGTACCTTATGATTCTTGATGAATGTATCTTGTCTTTTTATGTACACTGAGAGCATATGCACCAAAGACAAATTCCTTGTGTGTCCAATCACACTTGGCCAATAAAGAATTCTATTCTATTCTATTATAGCTCATTTGAAGGTCTGTATGTATTGGCTGCAAAAATAGGGCAAACCTCTTGAAGTACTAATCTTTATCACATAATGCACTGACATGCCACAATAGCTATGTTTAGTGAATGGCCACGTGTTATATATGCATAAAATGCAGAAGTAAGCAACCTTTTGATGACTGGCGGCTTCATTTAATGTATTTCAATGGTAAAAAAAAGTAAGGTTCTACATTTAGGCAAGAAAAACAAAATGCACAGGTACAGTATATGTGGTACCTTGCTCAACAGTAGTAACTGTGAGAGGGATCTTGGAGTCCTAGTGGACAACCATTTAAATATGAGCCAGCAGTGTGCAGCAGCTGCCAAAAAAGCCAACACAGTTCTAGGCTGCATTAACAGAGGGATAGAATCAAGATCACGTGAAGTGCTAATACCACTTTATAATGCCTTGGTAAGGCCACACTTGGAATACTGCATTTGGTTTTGGTCGCCACAATGTAAAAAGGATGTTGAGACTCTAGAAAGAGTACAGAGAAGAGCCACAAAGATGATTAGGGGACTGGAGGCTAAAACATATGAAGACGGTTGCAGGAACTGGGTATGTCTAGTTCAGTGATGGCAAACCTTTTTTGGTTTGCGTGCCAAAAGGGGGGGTTGTGCAGGGGGGTCGCACGTGTGTGTGCCCACACCCATAATTCCATGTGCCTCCCCACGCATGCGCGTGTGACCCACCCACCCCCGCTCCCGGCACGCGGTGGCACACCCGTTTTTCACTCTCACCAGGCTTCAGAGCCTTTCTAGGAGCCTGGGGAGGGTGAAAACGGCCTCCCCCCCCCCCCGGAGGCAGAAAATGGCCCGTTTGCCAACTTCCGGTTGGACCGGAAGTTGCGTTTTTTTGCTCTCCCCAGGCTTCAGAGCCTTTCTAGGAGCCTGGGGAGGGTGAAAACGGCCTTCCCCACCCCCCCCCAGAGGTCCTCCGGAGGCTGGAAACGTTCCATTTGCCAACTTCCAGTTGGACAGGAAGTCCCATTTTTTTGTTCTCCCCAGGCTCCAGAGTCTTTCTAGGAGCCTCGGGAGGGCGAAAACGGCCTTCCCCACTTCCCCGGAGGCCCTCCGGAGGCCAGAAATGGCCCGTTTCAAGTTGGGAAACGGGCCATTTCTGGC
>QLTV01000404.1:1213114-1229688 GCA_003457575.1 Thermophis baileyi
AGAAGCAATGGGTGGAAACTAATCAAGGAGAGAAGCAACTTAGAACTAAGGAGAAATTTCCTGACAGTTAGAACAATTAATCAGTGGAACAGCTTGCCTCCAGAAGTTGTGAATGCTCCAACACTGGAAGTTTTTAAGAAGATGTTGGATAACCATTTATCTGAAGTGGTGTAGGGTTTCCTGCCTAAGCAGGGGGTTGGACTAGAAGACCTCCAAGGTCCCTTCCAACTCTGTTATTCTATTCTATTCTATTCTATTCTATTCTATTCTATTCTATTCTATTCTTTAAAGTTGAGCAAATATAGCACGTGAGGAGAGAACTTGGGGTGATGGTTGCATTCTTTCTTTGGAAAAGCAATTTGAGGGGGGAGGTTAATTTTTAAAAACTGCATTAAGTATCCTTGGAGATATAAGCAGCAGTTTTTCTTAAAAATGGCATGAAATTATGTCACCTATTTTCCAAAATTCTGGTCAAAAGTATTTCCGAGGAGCATAGAAAGGGATTCAGAGTTCCATGTGGCCTCGAGGAATTTTTATTTCATGGATCTACATTTGTATATTAAGATCTATTCAGTGCCAGCCATTACGGTATATATGACTGGGAGATAATTACTGTAGTCCTGAAAAAGAACTATTAATGTTTGCAACTTTTTAAAAAATAATATGAAATGAAATAATTTCCTAATATTTGTTAGGAATATAGTATTATTTGAAATAAATTGTGAATGGAATGTCAAGTCTTTATAATAAACTGAAACTGAACATATCTGACCCAGTTAAAAGCCTATTTTTACCCAGGCACCTAAGAAATGTCAGTAAGCTCTTTTCTGCCTTCTAAATTTAGCTTTGATTTGTCACAGTTGAAATTATGTGTTTAAAAGTCTTAGGATTTTAGAAATCTCATAGCATATTTAAAAATCACAACTTCTCTGCTATGATGTACATATAATATACATATATACTTGCGTGACTGATTGATTAAGCTTTTAGGCAGAATAGCACTTTTTAGTCTGTAATGCATCTGCTGTATTTTTATAGTGGAAGCAAAGCTGATTAGAAAATTATACTAGCTGGAAAAAAATGCTACTTTTAAAAGTTAGAAGCATTTTGCAGTTGTATGACATTAACTGAGAAGACAGCAAGTGAATTAGGAAATTAGAAAATATTTCCACACGTCTGATTGTGATGCAAGCATCTATGAAGAACAATGAGGAAAAAATATACATATTGAAAAGATATCACAGCTGAAAGTAATAATATCCTAAATATTGTGCATGCAGTATAAAAAGTCACAAACAAAACTCGCTGGTGAAAAGGGGTCAGTTTCGGAAAATGAAACCCATATTCCTTTTATCTGAGCATGGGGAGCAATCAATATTTTTGCACACAACAAAGATGATATTTCTGTTGAAAGTATCAAGCTATGTGCTCCTCCTTACCTTCAGGACAGCTGTGCCATATTCTATAATGTTTCTGAGTGAGCTAGATGTTTTTCTCTATGATCTTGTCAATTGTGAACCCCTATACAGTATAATTCTCATCCAATTAAAATGGCAAAGGATGTTTGATTTCGTGACTAATACAATAATGAAGAACAGAAGGTTATACTGACTCTGGAATGTAAGGGAAAAGATATTCATGGACACATCAGTAGGACTGCCCTTGATCTTTGTTAGCAGTGTCTACATAATGCTTAAACACACACACACAGAGAGAGAGAGAGAGAGAGAGAGAGACAGAGACAGAGACAGAGGGAGGGAGAGGGAGAGGGAGAGGGAGACAGAGAGAGGGGGGGCAGAGGCACAGAGACAGAGGGGGGAGGGAGGGAGAGAGAGAGACAGGCAGACAGACAGACAGAGACAGAGAGAGGGGGGCAGAGAGAGAGAGAGACAGGGAGAGACAGAGAGAGAGAGACTGAGACAGGGCCGGACAGAGAGAGAGGGGGGGGGGGCGAGCCAGAGAGAGACAGACGGACAGACAGAGAGAGACAGAGACAGAGACACAGAGAGGGGGGCAGAGGCAGAGAGAGGGAGGGAGACAGACAGAGAGAGAGAGAGAGAGAGAGGGAGACAGAGAGAGGGGGGCAGAGGCACAGAGAGAGAGGGGGGAGGGAGAGAGAGAGACAGGCAGACAGACAGACAGAGACAGAGAGAGGGGGGCAGAGACAGAGAGAGAGAGAGAGACAGAGAGAGAGAGAGAAAGAGAGAGACAGATTTTAAACTATAAAATACAAACTAGCCAGAGCATTTTAGTCCTAGGCTATAATTATCACATAATTATATAATAATCATATATAATAATCATCATGATATGGATTGTAAACTTATGTCTGCAAAGTAAGTATTCACAGGGAAACAATCTCAGAATAATCTAGTTTTAGTTTAAAGATAAAAAATGAAAAAAATATTCCTTTACGTCTAACTTACTTCTCAATTTACAATGTTAAATTTACAAATTGATGTAATCAAAGCAATCATCACATCTCTGTATTCTATGTCAGAATCAGGGAGAATTAAACTGCACCTTTTATACATTATACTAACAGCAGCAGGTGAAGAAATATATATTTTTTTATTTGCTTTTACCATTCATTGATATAATACAGTCTTGATCAATAACCCCCTACACATATAATTCCTTTTTTTATAACAGCCAATTCCATCTGCAATAGCTATGTCACATGCCACTGGAATAAACACGGAAGGAAGATTTTTAGATGATTATGTATTGCAAGCTGATTTTCAAGCTTTTTATAAAACTTGCGTCTACACTTCAATGAAAACTAAATTATTACATAAATATAGTACTAGAACCAATTTCTACATTGCACTCTATGTGGGATTGTATTCAAAGACTACTCAAAAGCTTCAGTTGATAAAAAATACAGAAGACGACTTGTTGGCAGATGAGTCTTCTGCTATTCACATATAGCACCAGTGTTATGGACTCTACAATGGTTACCAACAGGCTTCTGGATACACCACAAAGTGCTGACTTTGAGCTATAAAGCCCCACCTCACTTTGCATTCTTTTTTTTTCCAGTTCGTTTTTTTAAAAAATAATTTTTATTAATTTTCTTTAAAAAACAAACGTACGTACAACATTAAAACATACAGATACATACATAAAATAAAGAAAAAACATAAATTGGTTAACAATCTTGCAACATTTCCGTATCAGTGTTATATATTTTCAATTTCTATCCCCCTACATATTTTTATATATTCATTTACAATGCCCAGTTGTTTCTTTATATTTTCTATATATTCTGTTTCATATTCTGTTTCTTATTTATATCATTGTAGTATTCTACATACATTATTTAATATAATCCAATTCATATTCCAAATTTCCAACTCATTACTCTTATTTGTTTGCTTGTTCTCTATTTCTATCCTGTAGCTATTTGTACTATTTGTTCCACACTAAGTTATTCCATTTCTTCTTTTTGCTTTATCTCTTTTGTTAATTTGCCCATTTCCGCACACTCCCAAGATTTTTCTTATTACTTCTTCCTCTTTTGGTATTTCTTGGTTTTTCCAATTTTGAGCATAGGCTATCTGTGCTGCCGTTGTTATATGCAAAATTAAATAATAGATTTCTTTTTTATATCTTTTAGTAATTATTCCCAATAAAAATAGTTCTGGTTTCCACTCAATCTCCTGCCCTATTATTTCCTCCAACCATTTTTTAATTTTAGTCCAATATTTTTTAGCATTCGGGCATGTCCACCATAGATGATAGTAGGATCCATACGCTTTCTTACATTTCCAACAATTCGGTTTCATGTTTGGGAACATCTTAGCTATTCTTGAGCAATAAGCAAAGCTACTTATTGTTTATTGTTTATGTGCCACTCATCTCAATATCCAAAGCAAATTCACCAATCCTGTTTGTGTTCTGATGAAAAAGGAGCAGGTTCATCTTGCGTATGACATGCAAGGCAGAGGTAGAACTACTACTTTTCAACAGTAGTGCCACCCGTCTCCAGAAATCTGTAAAGCACCCTTTTTGTTAATATTTAAGGAGGCTGTGAAAACACAATTTGGATGTCTTTGGGATACTCATTCTCTCACAACCCTAGGAAGGAGATGCTGACAAAAGGTGGCCCATCCCCGGTATTGGTAAGTCAAGGATCTCAGTCAGTATAAGGCCGTGTATGGTTATGCAAATGATATAAGTAAAATGCAGTGATTCATTTCAGCTATAAACTCAAACAAGTAGCTCATAGGAATTCAGTCTTCCATCCCTTTGGTCACTTCACTTTTGCAACCCTTCAGTCACTGCATGATTTCAACAACCACTATATAGGATGCCATCTTCATCAATTGAAAAAAAATGTGTATATGCTAGTCTCAGTATAAGAAGCAGGAGAGAACACGACTGTATACTCTTGTCAATGAATGTTAAGGGTGTATTAATGCTTACCAAAATATTTCAGAGTTGCACTACTAGCCTACAATTAAATCAGAAGAGATGGCAATTTCTTAAATTAAAATAAATGTACCGGTAGTTCTGTAATATAGTTTTAATTAAAGGTATTTACTTATTATCATTTTTAAGCTGCTATTTTCACAACATTCTTCATAGTAACACATTCCTAAGATATTTAGTGGTGAAAGCAGTATGAATGAAAGTATTACCACCATCACCGGCCACCCTCCACATTAGCATGTCATCTTGTAGAAAAGAAACATATCCAAGGGTCTCCACAAATAATGGCCCCTCTTAGTGCCCCACTCATGATAGCGGCAATGTTCTCATCCACCAGGCGATCATGCCACCCAACCTTGTGAGATTTGCAGAACAAGCCATAATCCACCCAGGCTGCTAGGCAGGGGTAGGTTCTGACTTACCTTGCTGCCGGTTCGCTTCCTCACGCGCCGCGTGGGCACGCATGCGCAGTGCTAAAAACCAAGCTTCTGCGCATGCACAGAAGCAAAAAACAGCTTCTGCGCATGCGCAGAAGCAAAAAACAAGATGGCGGCACCTACAGCGCTGCTGAGAGCCAGTTCGGGGGCGTGTCCAGCCGGCCATCGCTGCTGGTTCGGCGAGCAGGGGGAAATTCCCACTACTGGTTCTATAGAGCTGGTCCAAACCGGCAGGAACCCACCTCTGCTGCTAGGTGTCTGGGAGCCTGTCTTCCTGCCTGTTCTGCTGAAATATTGAACAGTATCTTCTGGGCAGTATCTTCTGCTACCCATTTGCTCCTCTAAGCTGCTGCACTTCACCTTCTTCAGGGAGTTCTTGCAGGAAAGTAAAAGATGGCCATTTTGATAGAGAAGCAGAGGTTGCTCTGGATCTGTGCCCAATACACGTTGTATCCTTGTATGACATAACCATTACTCAAACAAGTTTTTGTGTTGCAAAGCTGTCATCATCTGGTAGTAATTCAGTTTATTAACCATAACAATAACAACAGTGTTCACAGAAGAGATGTCTTTCCTATTATTTAGGAGCAAAAAATAATCAAAAACTGCTTACATTTGAAGCAAGAATTTGGATTCTTTGGCCCTGGTCAGTAAAGGTAGTCCTAGACTTACAACCATAATTGAGCTCAAAATTTCCATTGCTAAGCAAAACAGTTGTTAAATGAGTTGTACCCCATTTTATGATCTTTTTTTTGCCACAGCTGTTAAGTGAATCACTGCAGGTTTAAGTGAATCATGTGGCTATTAAGTGAATCTGACTTCTCCCATTAACTTTGCATGTTGGAAGCCAGATGGAAAGGTTACAAATGGTGATCATATCACGTGATCCCAAATTTAAATACATGCCAGTGCCCAAATTTTGATCACGTGACCATGGGGATGCGGCAATGGTTGTAACTATGAAAACTGGTCGTAAGTCACTTTTTTTAGTACCATTGTAACTCCGAACAGTCAATAAACAAATGGTTGTAAGTCAAGGACTACCTGTATAATAAATAAATATTTTTGAAGTCAGTCATTGTAAGAAAAATCCTAAAGCAAAAGGCAATCCCCGTATAATTTGTTTTGTGCTTCTGGAGAAAAGCTTGATAAATAAATCTATGAATTATGCAAAAGAATTTATTTAACCTCTGGAGACTCTTCAGTGACTTTCAGGAAGCTTTATAAAAAGCTGAATTTTATTGTTACTGTGGAAATACACAAATCTAGCTGCAGGAACTTTACAAAGTATGATCCACATACTTCCAAGTGGATCATAATTCATAAAGTTCCTGCAGCTATATTTTATAAATAAAAATAATAAGAACTAGCACATTTCCATTTAACATCAGCAGGACTTTGTCATCTTGCATCTCCTGTATCTGTCACTGCCAATAGCAGAAGCAGAAAGAGAAGTACAAAAACCAACAACATATTTGAATAATTTTTATATGAGTTATTTTTTCTTAGCTCATCATTTGAAAATACATCTATTTAGGCCATCACAACTCTGAAAACAAATCAAAAGATGCGGACAGTTGAAGCTGCTATGACCATTTTCTTTCCCAAATGAAAGCCAGGTTTGCCAGGAACCACTTTGGGTTTAACATTCCTAGTATTAAAAGACTTCTCAGAAGCTGCTTCAGACCAAGAATGTTTGTCCAAACTGTTCCTCATAATGTTCTAACTCAGGGGTGTCAAACTCAATTTCATTGAGGGCCGCATCAGGGTTGGGTTTGACCTCAGGGGCCCAGGTTGGGCGTGGCCAGGGTGGGCATGGCCAGCTTCACGTCACTCATGTCAGGGGTGCCTGTGGTGGCCCCAGCATTCTGCCAACGAAAACAGGCTCCTGAGTTCGGTTTTCGGCCACGACAGCCTCTTGCAACCCTCTGCCAGAGAAAACAGAGCTAGGGAGGGTGATCTGTGGCCCTCCCGAGCTCCTTTTTCTTTGGCAGAGCCACCGCAGGCCAGTCCTTCGCTGTTTCCAGGGCAGTCCCGCGGGCCAGATCTAAGCACCCTGCGGGCCGGATCCGGGCTGCGAGCCTTGAGTTTGACACCCCTGTTCTAACTCCTTTCGGAAAAACACTGTTTGTTTATGTCATTTCTATACTGACACAATCCAAGGGATTCTTGGCAATTTCCATAACATGGAAACATTAATACACTCATGTTAAATTTAAAATGCAGTAAATGTTTTTATAACAAAATAAACCACAAAGTTCAAGTAAACAAAGATAAGAGTAACATTAAGAAATAACAATAATGTAACTCTACAAATAAAAGATAGCTAAAGCACCTGTTAGTTAGAATGATCTCTGGAATAATTTGGTTTTCAGCATCCTTCTTCAGCAGCCTCAAGAAGGAAAATAGTTTGATCTCCACCAGGAAATTGTTCTAAAGGATTGGTACTACTATTGAAAAGTAGAACTTCTTGCCTTCATTTCCAAGAATTGGGAACTACGGACAGTTTCCACCTGTTGAAATACCTCAGTGTTCTACAGGTACCCAGATGCCAAGCCATAAGCAAGTTTATAGAATAAGCACTTTAACTGTACCTAGAAACCATCTGGTAGTCCATGAAAGTCCTGCAGCATAGGTGTAACATGCTTGCAGCATCCAGTGTTGTATCCAGGATTAATTGTAATTTTTGAGTAGTCTTTGAAGCATTTGTGAATAATAATATATTGTACACAGCCCAAAGCCCCTGTCTGAGAGAGATGGGCATTTCAGAAATATGGAATATAAACAAACAAACAATAAATAAATAAATAAATAAATAATATAAATGTGTGGGCCACATTGCAATAGGGATGGCAATGTGGTTATTATTGTAGTCAGGTAAAGTTGCATAAATGGGAAATGTTCAATTGTCCCTGTAACCACTACTTTCACTTGCTGCTCAAAAAGCCATGAATCCAGTAAGTCCCCAGACCACAAACATACTCCTTCAGAAGTAGAACTTGCCTGTCCAGAGATAACATTAGTATTAATGTATAAACAGTAACAGTAACAGTAACTGTACAGCTTGTATTCAATTTAAATCTATTCTCTTCCATCCAGAGGTCTACAGCTTCCCCCCAGGATAAGATGTCGACATCTCTTCTTGAATGTTTACTTGGGTAAAAGCAGAACAGTGATGATATCATGTCCCAAATGGTCAGATGGCCTTTCCCAGTGGCTTCACATGGATGTTAAAAAATAGGACAGAAGGACTTGAAGCATTGCACAAGACAGAGACCACTGAGGCAACCTCTTCTCCCTCACTATTCCTGACTGAAACTACCTACTTTGATTTTGTTTCTTGTTTTGTCTCTTGTTTGTTCTCTCTGCATTTCTATTGCTGGAGTTATCTAGTACAAGTTAGTCCATTTCTCCTATTAGTCTTCCAAATCATCTTGCTCTGGATCTTCACGTTTGTAGGTAGTAATTTGCAAGGTGATTTTCCCCCCCTGCTACTGTTGATCTTGTTCCACCTCCTCTAATTTTATGCCGTAAGGAATGCTTGATGAAGTTACCAAGTTATTATTATAGAAAGGGAATGTTTTTCAGCTTATATCCAAAGGGCCCCATTAAATGCTTAATGAGAGAACAGTATAGCATCCTTGAATAAAACTTTGACAAATAAATATTCCACAGTAAAATCAAAAATTTCTTTTGGTGTGATTTTTTACTACAGAAAGTTTAAAAGGTACAGCAAGATGCCTTTCCTTTATAGGCCCTGAGATGCTCTCATTGTGTACAAGGAGGAAAAATTTTAGATGCTTTATTTTTTTCCCTAAGGAAGCTTTGCATTTTAAGGGTTAATGGCTTAAGCTTTGTAGATGCTTAAGAAACTATCTCACCCCTTAAAACTTCAGAAATACCCTCCAAAATGGCCCTGAACATTTTTGGAAGTATAAATATGTAATTGTTATTCTGAAGTATTCTAATTTATTATTTAGAACATATGGACAGTACATCTATCTTACATAATTCTCAATTTAGTAGGATCCCCAACCAAAAAAACCCAGGGAGATGAGAAAGAAAGTACCATCTGCCTACCTAACTATATTCCTAGCAAATCTAAGGTAATCTTCCACCACCCCATTTTATAGATACATTATTTGGGAGGGGGGGGAAATTGTCTCAGGCAAATATAGTAATATAATATTTAATAAACTGTTACAATAAATTCAGGTTCACATATAAGAATGGGATATCAGAAATCTAAAGCAAACTAAGCCATTTCTTTAAGAGACAAAGGAAATAAATTTCTAAATTATGGCATTTAAATATAAAGATTCTGAAATCTTTCGATAAATCTATCCTATCATTCTAAGACTCTTAAACAAAATCTCTAAATTAGAATTGCAAAGGAGAGCCACCATTCCCATTAAAAGACCACAAAACTTTTAGCAGAGATGATAATAATTATTCCTCCCATTCCATCTAGTATAAAGAAAATAGAACATAGTATAACTCATTAAATTTAAATGACTGGTTCCTCCATTATATTCCTGTGTCTGGGGTAAACAACTCCATGATATAAATGTGCAAATCACACAAGTGCTTATTAAAGTTGCTGTTAAAAACTAATAAAAACAAAAGGATTTTTTTCAATACTTCTTTGCTAAGGATGACAGAGAGTATCATTCACTTCATATTCTGATACAGGCTTGTAAATAATACAAGTTATGAATCAATATTTGATGTGAATTGCAATGCTGCTATTTCTTCAGTACTAGCACTTCTCAGACATTGTAATATAATTCTCTAAAATTGCATAGCAATGTATACAGAATGTTTATATTAAGAATACACGGGACAAAATGCATGAATTACAGTAGTAGAAAGGAAGAATTAGAAAAGGAAAAGTCTAGGAGATACATGCATAAAATTATATACAAAGTTTCAGGAAGATACAGAAAAGGATAGAAGGAACAAATAACTAGAGAAAATGAAACATTCTGAAAATTTGACAAGTACACATATTTTGTGCTTTATCTGTATAATGTGATTATTATCCCCTTATACTCTAGTGAATGTAGCAGATAAGGAGGACCTTTGCCTAAGTCTCTTCCAAATATTATCCTGTTTTCCAGGGCTTAAAAAATGCTTCAGCCCTCTTTGCCTGCATATTTCTATCCACGTCACTGTGCTTATTTCTGCACTTATCTTCTGAAGTACAGTACTTATCATTCCACTCCTCAACAATGCCAGTCAAATGAGATGGTTTCTACAAATACTTTGTTTTAAGCATAAACACCTGCAGGACAAAAATATTCATATATACAAAAATGCCAGTTCATCAATTTCCATCTGAACTTTGTTTGATCAATTGATTCATACAGAAAAGTTGATGTAATTAGAGTAATGTTGGCAGCAGCAAAATATTGCATAGTTAATACTTCAAAATTAAAACCCCTGTTAATGTCAAGCATAGAGGTAATCACAATTCTAACAGTTCACAAGCATGACAGAGAAAGGATTGGGAACCATTTGTTCTGCAGCTTGCTAAATACAACGTTTTCATCTATATTAAAAAGGATATTATTTTATAGGCATAAATTACAACTGCAGGTAGTCCTTGAGTTCTGACCATTCATTCAGCGACTATTACAAGTTATGGCAGCACTAAACAAATAGGACTTTTGATATTTGCCCAAAGTTACAGATCGTGCAAAACCCCTGTGGTAGTGTGATCAAAATTCAGGTGCTTGACAGCTCGCCAAAACTTACTACTACAGGGGCACTTCAACTCCCCCCACTCGCCTATCTCCACCTGATCTCTGCCCTTTTGGTTGAGCAGCATCCTTGCCAGCCCTTACTTCACAAGGGCTGAAGTAAAGGCCTGGGGCCTTCAGCAGTCTCAGCTGGTCACCACTTGTCACAGGTTTCTGGTTTAGTCCAGCATCACTTGATCATCATCTTGAGTGCCACCTCAAGACCGTGAAATGCAAAGCCCCGGCCATCCTGTGCTCTACTCTCCCTGCCAACCTGCCACCGACGCTCCACTTGTCCTGCCATCCTGAAGGTTTCCGGTCTTGAGCTCTTGTTGGCCTTGCTGCCTCCTGCTGATCTTCACCATCTTCCTCCTGCTGCTGATGAGGTGCAACCAGCCTGGCCCTATGCGAGGCCACTGCTGGCTGTGCCAGGCCTTCTTCCCGAGACCACATTGTTCTTCAAATTGCACAGAACATTCTCAAGATGCTTCAGGAGGCCTCAGAAGTTTTCCAAGCACAGAGCCAGCAGGGTGGCAGGGCCAGTGAGTATCGGGCAGCCCAAAAGGCAGAGGGCCAGGGGAGGAAGTTAGGGGAGTTGAAGAGAAGGCATTCCCTTATCTTGCTGAGGCCCAGAGCCAGGAGGGACCAAACTGAGAGTGGCCTGGATCAGGGTGTATCCTCACCTAAAATCCGGTGGGATTCAATTAGCTATAGCAATGGCGAGTGATGGGATTGCCATTGCTAAGTGATGCATTCATGTGACCATATAACATTTCAGTCCTAATTGCCATCGTAACTCAAGGACTACCTTATAGATGCTTTATATAAATGAACAGATACAATAGGAATACATCTTCAAATACAGTTAGATTGAAATTGCAAGAACATTATACTGAAGTCATTAAGTACATCTTTTGCTGTACAAATATTTAGTGTTTATAGATATAACAATGTATATTTTGGGAAATTGACAATTTGGTTGAACTGACAATTACTTGCTTTTTATGTTTAGTGCTAGCACTAGTAAGCTGAAATAGTTATTCTCCAAGCAACTTTGCATTGTCCTTAGTACGATCTGTCTCAAACCACTCTCTTCTAATCCATACAACCACTATGTTATATAATGTTACTATATAATAGAAATTAGGATACAAGTCAACCACTTCCTTTGAATGTATGATAAATAATAACTGAAAGCCAGACTTAGTTGTGCTTATTGTAGATGAAATGCTGATTGACTGAAACCATTAAGAGGGATACATTTTGAGTTATTCATTCACAGGGGCTGAGCCATGCAAAGGATGCAACAGAGAGATTAAGGCACCATAACTGCATCCTGACACTTCAAAGATAAGTATTGCTATTTAAAACTCTATTTCAGATTGTTACATAACTTTGCACATCAAGTAGGAAAAACCTCAATCACGCTTAATCAAGCAACAGTGTCCTACAGAGAACTTTTTCAATTAAAATGTTTCGTATAGTTACTTTGATTATCTAATTCATAGACCATTTTGAAACATTGATTGATACATTATATTATTTGCTTTGGCATTCTTTTTGAAAATTAAATATTAATGTTAAAAAACAACAGTTTTTTTAAAAAAAATAAACTAACGTCTTTAATATTCAGCAGAAGTTAAATATTAATCTAAGTAGAAGTTAACAATAAACTGGATGAAAAGGGATTATTTATAAATATTTTTTTTTGCTTTTGTTTTGTAAACTTTGTTTTCATGTATAAACATTTTTGTTTCGAAATATGCTGCAAACAGTTACAAAGCATTCATTATAGCAATGCATTCCATCTAATGGTGAGGAATAGAGAACATTTCTCCCTTTTCTAAATTTAGACCTTCAGATTTGCATTTAGCCCCAATACTGTGGTAGTGCTAAAGAAATGCTGAACAATCATTTTCATAAATCATAAACATTCTGAAGTACATTAAATTTCCCCTAAAAGTATAGATTATAAGCTTAAGGTTCACGCACAACAAAAGAATGGAAACTGGAATTTTAATCCTACCAGTTTGGCTGAGTTGTGAGGTGCTCCTGCTTTTCCGTGAAAGTCCCACGATAGCTACCATTTTTGCACCAATACTGGATCGCCGCTTTTTGCCACTTGCACCCACAGTGCCCACTGCTGTGTCAGATTGGCTGCCATCGTTCTTCTCTAGTGTATACATTTCCCCACTGATGCTGGTGCTTTTAGTTATGTTCTGTCCTGAAGCGCCAATCTGTCTGCTTTGCATTTTAGATGTGAAAACACTGTCAGCCAGGAGATGAATAGACAATGCCATAAGAGAAAAAATAAATAAAAGAAAAAGAAGTCAGTAAAGGAAGGTTTCAGACTGAAGGTTTTGGGTGACTTTTGGGAGAAGCAATTAATTCACACAGACATTGGTTCATCACCGAAGTTGAAAAGATTCAGATTTCTCTGTAGTTGATTGTACAATAACTTTGTAGTTATTGTTTTGTCTCATCACAAAACTTATTTGTAAATTTTACTGAAAAGCTCTGGCATTGCGATTATGGTACACTAAACAGTAATATTATAACCATTTAAGAAATATATCATGTATGTTTTTATCGTTTATTATTTTTATATATATCAGTTATCCACTGATGGCCTGCAGGTAGTCTTCGACTTATGACCATTCATTCAGTGACAGTTCAAAATTACAACGGTGCTGAATGTTGTTGGGAAGTTCTGGCTGCTGCAGTGTGCCCACAGTCATGTGATCGAAGTTTGGGCACTTGCCATCCCTTCTGCACTTACAATCATAGGAGCGCTGCAACTACCCCATCTACCTATCTGTCCCCATCAGTGCCCTCTTGTCCACCTGCCACCCAGCTGATCATTGTTGCCATACTTCTTGCTCCAGCTGCTAATGAGGCATGCCCAGTCTAGCTGCTGAACTGTATGAAGCTGGTTCTGCCCAGGGATAAAGCACAAAGCAATCATACTCCTGCAAAGGGGTATTTCTTTGCAAAGGCTTCCTGGGTAGGGCTGGGGTGAAAAGGGGGGGAAAGGCTGCTTTTGGCTTTCACTCCCCCTCCCACTTTTAGACTGCAAAGGCAGCCCCATATGGTGCAGGAGTTCAGTGCAAAGTGGCTTTCTGGGGCCCTGCAGCACTTTTAAGCTATTTATTACTTTCTTTTAACTGCATGAAGCCAGTTCCATACAAGCTGGCACCCTGGCCAGGCACGCCTCATAAGTGGCAGGAGCATGAAGATGGCAGTGTAAGTCAGCTCGGGGTGTGGAGCACAGGGCAGCAAGTGCAACTGGAAGTGTGATGGCTCTGGTGTCTTGGGGTATGGCAAGCAGACCAGTGGTGGGTTGCTGCCGGTTTGGACCGGTTCTCCCGTACCGGTAGCGGAAATTTGCATCCACTTGCCGAACCGGCAGCAATGGCCGGCTGTCCACGCCCCAGAACCGGTTCTCCGGTCACCGCAGCTGGAAAAGAACCCTCTGTGCATGCGCAGAGGGTCATTTCCGTGACGTGATGTAAAACGCGCACTTCCATCGTGATGTGAACCGGTAGGGAAGGTAAGTGGAACCCACCCCTGAAGCAGACACAGAGCCACACAGTTGTGGGTCTGGTGACTTCCCTGCAAGAGCAGCCAAAAGGGCAGAAGAGGGAAGGGGAAGGTGGGTGGATTTACTGAGTCTTGGAGCTAGGAGAGACCAACCTACCTGTATGCATATTTGTCCAATCAGTCATTACACAAGATTCTTATTTAATGACAAGATTCTTGTTCAATGCTAAGGAAACATGCTAAGGAAAACATTGTTGTGCAAGACAAATAAAATAAATACATTATCCATGAAAGTAATTTTTTAACATTATATGCGTATTCAATCATATAATGTGCATCCTAATCTATAGTGTAAATTGCTGCAGTTTAGAAATAGTTTTCATGCCCCACAGAAAGTTAGTTTATTCTTATAAACAGCTGAATAACTACATATTATTTTTATTACATTTATCTTGCCACTTCTCAAGGAATAATCCCTGATAAAATATTTCATTATTTTGCTCAAATATCTCTAGTCCAGGCCCTTGGAGATGAAGATTAAATGAAGGATTGACAAAAATTCAATTTGGTGTACATATATGCAAATTGTAGGTTATGTTATGTTGCATTATTGAATTGTTATTTACTTTTATGGGAAAAACGAGAGGAAGCTGTGTATGCTGTCTTGATCTCCTGCAAGAAAGGCAGAATCTATATCTAACAAATTGGCTAATATTCTGATTATCTTCAATAGGCCTTTACTTACAAAGAAAGAGTGTAAAGATTTGCATCCACTGAATTTTCCATGATCTGAAAAATATGCTAATATGAATATGCACAAGTACACCAGACCTACATTGAAATGAATAGTTTGAATTTGGTTGCAGACATGCATACTTAGTGTATTTAAGAGTTTAAAACGCAGTTAAAAAGTTGATTTCCTTGACACCCCAACCTACAATAGAAACAAACAATCTTTAATTCATTGTCATTCAGAATTGTTATAGTGGATATTTATGTAGCCCAATTACATTTATAATTTTAGATTTTACACACACACACACACACACACACACACACAGCTTCCTATAAGAGAAATACTATATATTAAGCTAAACTGAACATAAAAATTCAGCTGAATCGATGAAATTGGAGCATAAAAACGTCATAAAAACTTTAAAACTATTTCCAGTATGTTTTTAAATTTAAGGCAACAAACCATCAAAAATACATGAAATAAGCAAAATCGTAATACAAACTTAGGTAACACGATATACTGCTGATCAATATTATTAAATAAATTGAAAGCTTGCAGAAAAGATTTCTGTAATAAGCAACTATGACGGGAGTTAAAAACTAATACATATATACATAATACGCCATTTCAAGATGGCGCCGACAACGGCTGCCTCGGTGAAATGCTCTCAAATGGTTTCTTTATTTTCTATTATTCTCTGTGATTCTCTAAGGATTTCATACTCACGAGACCATCTGCTAAGAATTAAGGAACGTTTCTTTAAGGAGCAGCTCTCTGTAACCTCACCCCCACCTGTCTTTACAAACGCGGAGGAGATTCTAACACAGGAGGAAGCTAATTCCCCAGAACTATGGATCACCAAAAGCAAACTCAGACGGCAGAGACGAAGAGGTAAAAGGGCGGGAATTTTAAATAGACTAAGGAATAAGGGAATTAAAAAAAACCCGCTCCCTTCAATCTTTTTTACCAATTTACGTTCACTTGCTAATAAAATGGATGAAATACTCCTTTTAAACAGATGCAATTCTGATTTTCATAACGCATCTGCCCTATGCTTTATTGAATCCTGGCTAAACGAGGAAATTGATGACAATAGCATGCATATACCAGGGTTTCAGATACTTAGACAGGATTGTAGAATTATCAGGGGTGGGGAAGGAGGAGGCTTATGTATATATATCAACAACAGCTGGTCTCAGGACATAACTATAATACAAAAATTCTGTGATGAAAACTTAGAGTCCTTACTTATCAACTGCAAACCCTTTTATTCTCCTCGAGAGTTTACTTCATTTCTACTAATTGCGGTGTATATTCCTCCACAAGCCTGTGTAAACAAGGCATTAAGAACTCTAGCTGATCAGATTATGGAGGCTGAAGCCAAATATCCAGATTCACTGGCCATTATTCTAGGTGATTTCAACAAAGGTAACTTAAGGAAAGAGCTTCCAAAATATTTTCAGCATGTCAATTGTCCCACCAGAGGCAAGAATACTTTAGACCACTGCTACACAACACTAAAAGATGCTGACATATGATGTTACAGTATGTGTGAGTTCATCCAGGTCTGCAGAGGTATCTTCAAAAATATTCCAGTCTGTGCAGTCAAAGCAAGCCTGTAGCTTTAACTTTGCCTCCTCAGTCCAAGTCCTCACTGATTTAAATGTTGGTTTCATGGCTTTAAAT
>QLTV01000404.1:1231434-1248221 GCA_003457575.1 Thermophis baileyi
TTCTATTCTATTCTATTCTATTCTATTCTATTCTATTCTATTCTATTCTATTCTATTCTATTCTATTCTATTCTACTCTATTCTACTCTACTCTACTCTACTCTACTCTACTCTACTCTACTCTATTCTATATTGTTATATATAATGACTAAAAAAATCTGATACTGACTCTGATAATGGATTTAAAATAGAGCATGGAGAGGCTTTAAATAACTAGAAAAACCATTGGGAAAGTTAGTAAAATTAACGCAGTAATCATAATTAAACATATACTTTTTTTGCCTTTTACAAATATGGTAATCTCTATTAGCAAGTCATTTTGTATTATTGTTTGCAAGAGTGCTTGTCAATTGACAAGGATATTGTTCATTTTTCAGTATATTCTATTATAGACTGAGAGCCAGTTTGGTGCAGGGGTGGAAGACTATGACTGTGAGCTCTAGCCCCATTTTAGGCACAAAGCCAAGTGGGTGACCTTGGGCCTGTCACACTCTCTCAGCCCTAGGAAGTACACAATCACAAGCCGTTTCTGAAAAACCTCACCAAGAAAACTGCAGGGATTTCTCTAGGAAGTTTCCAAGAATTAGACATGATTGAACAGAAGAGGAAAAAACGTTTACTTTTCTGCAACATTTTATTATATAATTTTTCTGCAATGTTTTGTTATATAATGTCACCATTACAGGTATGCTTTTGAAACAGAAGATTAGCGCCAGACATTGAGATCTTAACTCTTGCCATTTGTTTCCTCTCAAGGAAATTTTCTAAAAAAAACCAACATTCTAAAAAAGTATGGTTGTGTAGGATATAAGAACATTCAAAAATAAAATAGTATATGGAAATTCATATAAATGTAAAAGATTAAATTCTGCTTGGGCAGGGGGTTGGACTGGATGACCTGCAGGGTCCCTTCCACCTCTGTTACTCTGTTGAACTTGTTAAACATTATTTTGCTTTAAGATAGTTGGAGAAAATACATGCTGAACAAATATGTAAAATTGTGGTGTTAGAAACAGATATTCTTTTGTTTGAGTACTGTTAGAAAGAGGCCCTGCTAAGGGTACATTCCTTAATGCAAAGAAGATAGATAAGAAAAAGCTATGCTTGCTAAATATTTTATGGGTAGTTATGGGGAGGTGTTAAACATGTCAGAGATGCTGTTGTCTCTAAGGCGCCTCGGGATTAGCTGTGATCGGTCATTGTATTCAATGTAGGAGGGGCATGGGGGGGCGTCGAGCCAGGGAACTATAAAATGTAAGATTTTTGAAATTTTAAGGTGTGGCTTTTGGCTCAAACCTCAATTTAAGGTCAGGCTGAAAGATCCATCGCACTTTGCAAACTGCTATTATTATTATTTCTTTTTAATAAAATCTCTTTTCATTGATCCAAGTTGTTTTGTTGGTTCATTTCCAACAGTTGCATTGTGCTTGGAGAGAAAAACAGTTGACTCATATACAGTATTTCACATATGCATCATCTGTGAAAACACTTCCAATAAAGCTTACATTATAAGCTTTCCAGCAACCAGCAGTAGTTTCGTATCAAATGCTTTCCCAAAGAGGAGGCAGTATTATGCCAGGATCAACTGAAGATAGATGTGCGTCCAATTTTGTTTTCATGCCTGGTGTCTAAGCTAGTCTCATCTATGGATATTAGACTTTAATCTCAATTTCCAAAACTATGTAGGATGAAACAAAATTATCCTTGAAACTCCAGTTCTCCTAAAAGTTGCGAACAAAATCCAATAAATATAAATGTAGAACATAGGAAGACAAGAGTATACACAATGTTTTACACTTAAAAAAATGCTCTGGAACTACAGTGAATGAAAATCATGCAAAACAGAATACGTGTAACAATCTTGCAGGGTTTTTTTTCCCCTGTTCACTGATTGAGCGATTTTTTTCTAGGTTGAAACTTTTCTGCTCCTGCCTTTTCCTGCCTTCTGGATTCTTATGGCCTTTTGTCTCCCGAGAAATATTTGGCCATGTATATATGCCTTCAAAATTTCCTTCATACCATCGCTCATTTCTTCTCTCCCTTATGCTGTCCAATGGCCATACTGTGCTTTTAAATTCCCAATCCCAGCATTATGAATTTGTTAAGATATTCATGAACTGGGAGAGCCATGTTAACAAGGTCAGCCAATGAATAGGCATAGCAACTAAGTCAGCCAATGGGAGCTTAAACACTTTTGAGTCTGTGCAGAGAATCGAAATTGAAACTTAAGCTTGAGGCTGGGCGTGGCTCAGCCCACTATGTACTCTCAGTCCACTCTGCTCTGCTGAAATGAAACTAACTATTCTCTGCTGCCTTTGTGTTTGCTTGTAACTGCTTAAAGAAGAATTCTGCTACTGGTATTGTAAATACTCATCTGTTATTCTTGTATATAAAGAAGTTTCTTATTTAAATGAATCCTGCTGCATCAGTCTGCCTGGGTGTGCTTTCTGGATTTAATTTTCTGCAACAAACTCTGATAGAATTCCTTTCCAGTTATTTCTACAGCCAATTCTCATCTCCCAGAGATTTTGTTCTGAATAAAAACAATACAGTCAAGCCCAACAACTTCTCTATTACTGGAGAGGGAGAGGAAAAGAGATAAGAGCAGAGCAGTACATTTTCTATATTTTACCAGTATTTTATTTTATCTTATTTTATCTTATTTTGTTTTATCTTATTTTATTTTAATATTTTATTTTATTTTTATTATTATTCTATTTATTTCATTTCATTTATTATTTTATTTTATTATTTTATTTACTTTATTTACTTTATTTTATTATTATTTTATTTTCTGCCCATCTTACCATAGGATAACTCTGGATGGCTTACAGTTACATATACAGTTAAAACATAGAAAGTTAAAATCAGACATAAAAACTAAAGACACATGGAGGGCAGGGTGGGGAGGAGGTGGGATCTGTTATTACTCAATCAACCACTTCCATTGCGCTGTTTCTCCACTATTTTAATTGTTGTATGCCACCCAGAGTCACTATTTGTGATGGGACGCCATAAAAATTTAATAAAAAATATAAAGAAATTCAGTAGTGAAAGAAAAGTTTGTATTTTGCCTGTGTGATCTGAAAAAGTTCTCAAATGTGGTTCTTCATCAAACTGAAAAGAGATACCAACTGGATGCAACCATGTTCAGACTTGAACCCAGTATTATACAACACATTTATTAATGACTTGGATAAAAAGGTGAAAATACTAGTTATGATATCGGTAGAAGACATAAAACTGGGTGGGATAGTTAATAGCCTAAAAGATAGAAGTCAAATTTAAAATTATCTTGATAAGTTGGAAAAATGGATAAAAGCAATAGACTGAGATTTAATCAAAGTCTTCACTTAGGAAAAATAAACCAAGTATAGGACAAGAGATATTTGGCTTATCATTAATATTTGAAAAAGATTTTGTGATTGCAGTAGAATGGTGTGGCTAAAAAAAACCAGACACAATTTTAGGTTACACTTATAAAAATCTATTTTCCAAATCACATTTCTAAACTAAACCCTTTAAGGAAAATCTGAAGAACAAGAGAGTTATGTTAATGTTCTCCAAATATCTGAAAGAATGTCACAGAAGAAATTATAACAGATTGCAGAACACCAAATAGCGTACTTCAACTACAGAAAAGTTTCCAATTAAATGTTAGGGGGGAAAACAGTAAAGCCCAGTTGAACAGTTGAACCAGTTACCGAGAGAGCTGGTTGGTTCATTTTCACTAAATGCATTCAAGCATCCAAGATATTTCAGTTTTAATTACTGCATTTAATGTGGTTTTGGATTCAATGCCTAAATGGCTTCCTAGAGGATCTATGATTCTGTGATTTTGTGAAGAGGCTCATGTTCAGAAAACAAAACCTATAATAATATCCCTATTTCTGAAAGCTTTAAAAGATATAATACTAATAATAGAATTAATAATTATTGATCAAAGTATGTCCCCGCCAAATAAGAATAGAATTTTATAGCATATTCCCTCAGTTTCCGCAAGATTCTGCACCTACATTAAAAAATGGATGGCTTGAGTAATCCATTATTATCCTCACTGATAAAATTATTCTTTTATGAAAACAAAAATAAAAAGATATTGTCTTTTTCTTCATATGGGTTGTATTAATGACACATAAGGCCATCCGTATCAATATCCGTTCTTCCTAAAGAATCCTATCTGCATAGTTCCACAATGTTATATTTCTATATTGTGAAATATGTCGGTATGACAGAATTCTGTTAAAATGACAAAAATCTAAGAACTAGATGGTGTTTCTATACTTATGAATTCTAGCTTAATGTGAATCAAGGTCAACCAGTTTTTAGCCTTAATTTCTATACTATACAACACAGGTTCTCAACCTATGGTCCGCTAACCCCTGGGGGGCCCACGATGTCATCACAGGGGGTCTACGAAGGCTTGAAGAAATGTTATGATTTAAATCTTGAGTTGTTGTGGGTCTGTGGCCATGAACCATGGCTACAAAAGGTATTTAAAGGAGATCAGTGGTGAAGAAAAGGTTGACAACCACTACAAAATGGGCAACATTTCTGTAATTTGTTATTTCTTTTGTAAAATAATTTCACGAAATAGAACATTGGTTGACTATTAAAATAGTAAGCTAAAATGTAATGATGGACACAAAAAGGAAACATAAAGATGCTACTACAAATGATAGAACTCTCTAATAAATGGAGATCTAATTTTACCTGAGATCATCCTGTGAGTATCTCCTTTGCAAATCCTCTTTATTGCTTGTTTCTGTTCCTTCCTCATTTATCTCCTCTTGGGCCCCTTCATCCTCTTCTGCTTCTTTATCTTCCTCATCACAGTTCTTTGTCACCTCCTCCCCTTCCCCCTTTTCATCATCTTGTTCATCCAACTTTTTCTCCAGTTCCTGATTCTCCTCTTCTTTCTCAAGGAATACTTCCCCATCCCCTTCCTCCCCTCCCTCTTTTCTTTCCTCATGTGATCTTCAGAGGGTAACAAAAATTGAGGAAGCATGCAAGCAAATGAAAAAGAAGACAGAACCCAGTTAGGAAAGCAAGACAGAATCGAAACATTTACTGAACTGAGGGTGGGAGAGGACAGCCACAAAATAAATACTAAATGGCAATGATGAGGGGGGGGAAAACATGCAGCCCAATTCTACGAACTAATTAAGATAGACTCTTACTATTCTTAAGAGCAGAAATGGCAAGAAGTCTTTACAATAACATAAATGACAAAAATATCTGTATAGATATTCTTTAAGATTCAGGACAAAAATACTTATGAAATCTTTCTGCGTGTGTTGTACACAAATACATATCTGTAATACTGCTGTATGGCTTTGTGAAATCCATAACCACTACCAATATTAAATATTGTCTTGTCTGCCGAAGGAATGTGAAGGTACATACAGCTGCACACATAATGAATGCATCATGAACTCTACAGTATCCTGGTTCACATGGAAGACAATTTGGCTCTCCTACAGACAGAATTAAAGCAGTACTGAGGGGAGAGAAAGTTTTTAGAAGAGGCATCATAATGTTTAGAAACATCATAATGAGGTTTACACTGCCATGACGTACATTTATGAAATGTAGTCATTAAGATCCATACATGTCTAGCTATTATAATCCAGAACATTTATTTTAAATTGTCCTATAGTGTGGAGTTTTAGTAAGCAGTTTGTTTTGAAAGTAAGTAACCTTCTTTCAAAGAACGTAAACGAATAAAGAAGGCTACACTGAAATTTCAGAAAGTGTACTGGAAGAGATATATACTGGGATCCAGCTCAATTCATGGAAAACAAGATTAAAGCAGACTTGTAGTTTCTTACCTAATTTTCTTGTTTCCTCTTGGCCGTTCTGATTGCACAGACATATAACTAGTGCTGCTAAAACGGGATGCACTACTGGTTCTCGAGACTGCTGATACATCGCTGACATCACTGTCCGAAGACTTGTTGGAGACATTATCAGAGCCTCGTTGAGGGTCCCGCCCGGGACGATACTGTAATACAAACGAATTATGATGTTCAAGGTAGCCTTAAAGGGATCTTGTTCTTTTAATAATTCACTATCCAAGCTTTTTGTCTAAAGAAGGTGATTATTTTTAAAAAATCTCAATATTCCCCAATAGTTAAGATTTAATTTACTTGAAACATCTCAAATATTTTTCTTTAATGTGCTCAAAGCAGTTTGTGTGGTGTAAAAATGCAATCAACAGTAAAATAATATTACATAAATATTTAAAAAAGCTATTTTAAAGGAAGTGTATGAAGGCCTGCAAAATCTGAACCAATGTGTATACCAATATAAAATTCTTGTTGCAAATTTTTTCATACATTTCATAAAAACCGAAACAGTGTTTTAGGTTATCATTGTCATCACCCAACAGTGAGATATAACAATCAGGGAAATTCATATTTAGTTGTAACAGGGATGTTAGAAACTATCTCAAAAATGTTGCCAGTGTTTTGTTCTTCGTTTTAGCTATGACGACTTTGCACAAAATATAGATTAAATAGTTGTCAACTTTAACATAAAAGTCTTTGGAAGCTGAATGGTTTATCTCTTGTCTTGTATGCAACAAACCAATTTAATTTATAAACCACAGTTAAACAAATGTGTCCATAAAAGATTATATTAATTTTACAGCAAATTATCACAGTAAATGGCATTTGCATTCAAGCTGTGAAATTTAAATAATATATACTTTATTATTCCATGGAACTGCATTCATTATATTAGGATCGGTGAATACCTTTTCCCTAAACACATTACAATATGGCAGTACCAGATGGCTGGGGAATTTACAAAGAGAGAAATAAAACGAACAGCAGATAAATCGTTCTTCTGATTGTTTGAAACATTTGAGTTTCTTGCCTGGAAATGTATTGAGAGAAGCTTATGAAATCAAGAAAAGTATAGGAATGTCAGAGAAACTGTTTTCGTACCAATGGAAGGACAACAATTGAAGATAATAACCTGCTAATTCCTTTCCAGGAGTTAATTTGTGAAACATGTTGCAACAAAATTTTGGGATAACTTTAAAATGAGAAATGATTACATAACAAAGATTCATGGCTGGCATGTGGGCCATATTACCAATTTCCATGTTTACAGGCACTTTATCTGTATGCCAGATGTTAAAATAAACAAAAAGCCTGATATTGATTTTAATCAATGATATTAACTCTTCTTGATTCTAATAGTATTGTTTTTCTTGTTTTTATAATTTTATAATTTAGAATTTAGAACCATACTAGGTCTTGTGTAGAGAGAAAGTGACATATATAAATAAATAAACATAAATAAATAAATAAATAAATCTATAAATCCATAGCAGTAAAGAAAAAGCATGAACTTTAGAAAGAAATACAATGTTAAATATCTTCACAATCTCTAATTTAGTAATGCTAATAAAACATTTTAAAGAATTAAAAAATAAGAAATTATTTTTTAATTTCTTAAAAAATTAAATTATATGTACAGCATTATATTGTATATATTATATTTAAATGTATTTTAATGTGTACTTTCTGCATACACTCTGCATGGCAGGGAGAACTTAAATATTTTAATCTCAATATTATATATAAAAGTATAAACTAAATAGTTACTATGTACAGATATAAAATATATATTCTAAAAATTAACAAATTGTTATAAGAATTTGGAGAAGAATTTACTTTAGAAATGAAATAAAAATTTCAGAGAATAACAAATGATTACTGGGATAAATTTTTATTCTATCACTAAAAATTCTAGATCAACCTTTCCCACCCTAAAAGCTGACTAGGATGAAGGTATATTAGGTATATGAATTTAAGATCTAGATTTAGATTACTTTCTACTCCAAAGCATTTATAGTACAAGACAAAATAAAACTATATGAGATATTGCATTTATTAAAAAATTTCCCCATTTTTGTGACAGAGTTTAAAATTGTATAATGTAACTTCCACTTGTTTGCACTCAACAGGATTTTGACCAAACAAAAACAAGGCAGTTTTTCTTTTTCAAAACTTCAAGAAATGTGAGACAGTTTTCTATACAGTAGGAAATATGCATTTTTTTAAAACAACATGAAGGAAAGATGCTTATCTGGCTCCTTTAAATATTCTCATAGCAATGTAATTTCTAAGCTCTTTGAGGGTTTTTTTTTCTGAAATGTGCAGAGATACATTGCTTTCAATAGACTGAATTCAAATCATGTATGTTCAGCTCAGTAAACACTGTCAATACTGACATTCATTTTATCATCTGCTATAAATCTTGTATGCCAAATTATAAGCAATATATCCTTCTAATCAGTTTTCATTGAGTTTGCATTTATTGGACTGATTCCAAACTTATATTATAAAAGAGAGCACCATGAAATAATAGAGCTGACTGTAGTAATAATTGTAATATACCCACAGGAATCAGTATTATTTCTAATCCATTGATTTTAGTCCATTATCTTCAAGAAACTTTAGTTTAACCTACATATTCAGTAATCATTAATACTTGTTGTTTGTACTTTTCCATATTTCTTCTTAATGTGTACATTATTATATCATATATACCTCTGAAAGAAAAATGTATTATTTAATCTTCTGAAGACAGAAATTACCAGTTAAATTTGTTCTAGCTAAAAAATTTTTTTTTTAAAAAAGTGTATTTTTAAAAACAAATGTACTTGAAACATTTCTTGCTTTTTGCTAAAAACAATTCATGCTTTATCTGTGCTTAATATATATTATTTCATTTTTTCTTAAACCTGGATTAAAGCTGTTTAAACCGCATCTGGGAGTCCTATCATTATTACAGATATTTAGTAAAATACAGTTAGTCCTTATAACCATTTGTTTAGTGGCTATTTGAAGTTACAGCAGCACTGAAAAATTATGACCATTTTTCACACTTATGACTATTGCAGCATCCCCACGGTCACCTGATTAAAATTCGGATGCTTGGCCTGTATTTATGATGGTTATAGTATCCCAGGGTTATGTGATCACCTTTTGTGACTTATAGCAAGCAAAGTCAATGGGGAAGCCAGATTCATTTAACAACCATGTTACTAACTTAACAAGTGCAGCGATTCACTTAACAACTGTGGCAAGAAAGGTTGTAAAATGGGGCAAAAATCACTTAACAACTGTCTTGCTTAGCAATGGAAATTTGGGGCTCAATTGTTGTCATAAGTCGAGGACTACCTGTTATGGGAACCAATGCCACGGAAGTACCTGAAACTGATAGGAAGCATTACAAACTAGAAACAGTTAACTATTGTTAGTGTTTGAAGGCAATAGAAATAAGGAAATTTCAGCAACTATATTGAAGTGACTCAACACTCTTTGAAAGTGGTGAGGGTTATAGCAACAGAAATCATATATCGGTATATGGGTCAATTTGGGTCAAAGAGGCCATCTACATTAAGATTGAAAAGCCCTCTCCCAATGAGGGGGGGGGGAAATACAACACCATCTATCTTCTGTTTAGAACATAGTCCTTTCAGCAGTTCCAAGAAGGTTCCACACCCATTTGCACTCTTCGGGTGACTCTTGAAGGTGCAGATAAACCTCCAAGTGGCCTCAACAGCACTCAGAAAGACTCCTAATGACTAGATGACCATAAGGAATATACGTAAATCCTTCCATTCTCCACCATTCAGTCAGAACTGAAGAAGCTTCTTGGAGGAGAAGCAAAACGTCTTCAAGGAAAAAGAAAGTCCATTTGCCTTTTGAAAAAAACACCTTTGGGATTATCTTGCAAAATTAAGTTTCTCAATGGATTCTGAATGAAAATTCACAAAAAGTGACAAGGAATAGTCTACTAGTAACATTTTGCCTTTTTGGTCTACATAATTTGGTTTACATAATTGTAAACAATTTTTGAATCACAGCTTTTTTTTACAGATGGTTACTTTGGAATAACTTGGAATAACAACTTTTTTTCTGAATCATTTATGTCATAGAACCTTTTATCTTGAGAACATTTTATTTTTATATGCCACTAAAAGCCAGTGTATTCTAATATTTATTCTAATTCTAATATTAATATTGCTTAGCATGTTGAATGATAGCTAGCAAATATATGTATTTCCTGATAATAGAATAATATTTCAATTTCCTTTCTCTTTCTTTTGTGGATGTCCCAAGAAACATTATTTTGCTTTTTTTGTTGTCGTTATTCATTTTGTCTGAGGGGCTATATTGTGCTTAGTCCTCCATTCTCATGGTAAGTTTTCCTGTTTATTTCCCCCAAGAATGTTTAGAACTGATTTTATACCAAAAATACTTTTGATCATCATTTGCAAGTCTTTCTTTCTCTCTTTTGCCTCATAAGGCAGGCCAGATAACATTTTTTTCCTTCAACTTCTTACTACAAATCTGGTGTTTTTACTTTTAGAAGCAGACTTCTTTTATCAATTGTACAAGGTGGCTTCACAATATATCCCATTGCACCTACAGTTTTAATTAGTTATAGAAATGAAGAGAAGCCCTTTATGGGGGAAAAAGGATACTTTAGTGAAGTCTAAACTAATAAACTGATAATTTAATAAATAGGAAAATTGCCTAAACTAATTGTTTAGCAGATAATTTATGAAATCACATGCTTGTGGGGGGGGGGATTGCATTTTTAAAAAATTATTTAGCTAGGCTAAAATTTCAGGGGAATCTATCCCTATTTTCAATGCACACACAAGACTTCATTTCTAGCCACTGGGATATACTATATGATAGAAGAAAAAAATAGATATAGAAGCCACAACAGTACGTGCATGAAGATGTTGTGACAGACGATTGTTGGAAAAATGAAACCTGTTTTCCTTCTTCCTAGATAACATTAACAAGCTTACTGAGCTGCGGAAGAGATATCGGTTGAAGCAAGACAGCTGAGCATAGCCCATCCATAGGGAAGTTAAATAACCATGTGATAGATGCTACTGTCACTGATTCTAGTGGTGGGGAAAAGACCGATCCCGCAGAAGGTCTCTGTGTCTTCCTAATGATCCATTTCAATAAGATTAGTAACTGACCCAAAGGAATTTGATGTGAATAAAACAGTAAAGGTAAACCCAGACAAAACCGAAATCCTTTGTACAAAATGTCTATTACTGTACAGAAAAAAGGTCTGTTCTAATTAAATTTTCCTTTAAAACGAGAATGACTTGGGAGATTATTATTAAATGATCAGCTATTAATTAAAGCATTTAATTTGCATAAATAAATAAATAAATAAAATTGATTTTGCATTACTTTGAGGCAAATCATTGCTTTCCATCTTGGTAGAATCTGACAAGATCACAATCCTGTATATATTAGTAATGTCTTAATGTAATTACTATAATGTATTTTATTTCAAACTGAATTCAAAACAATTCAAAATTTTCAACTCAGGTATCACATGGCACCTTGATTTTATCTACTGCTCGGGTTACCAGTTCACCTACAAGTACAATTCAAATTGCAGAGCATTACTACTAAAGATATAGACAGGACAAGATACTTACAGGGCTATTACTATATCAAACAAGTCTTTAAAACCCTTGTATATACCTCAACACCATGTGCCTGACAGAGCATCATGTAAGGTCAGCTGCTTCTTCACCTATATTCCATCGGAAATTGAAAATTCTCTTTTAAACCAGTATGTTGTCACTTAAGATCAATTATGGATCATTAACTTCTGTTCCTTTACTTCTTCTATTTCATAATTAATGCAGTGATGTGTTTTAATGATTTAACATTGCATGTATATTTTAATATTTATCAGTTTCTTTCAGCGGCTATTTTAAGGAAAGAAAAAAGGAGATTATTTGACTTTTAAACTACCCATTATACAAGTTTTGGGTGGTATATAAAAGTGAAGTATATTAAACAACAAATCCCATAGTAGCATTAAATTATCGATTGCAATCCAAGATTTTTAAAACATTTTTTTAAAAAAATACACAACGAAATACTGTTACAGGTCAACTAGAAAATTTATGTTTTTTAAAGCATTCTTTAAAGTGCAAATAGCAATTCTAGTACCTCATGGCCACCACAGAAAAAGTCAGCCCCACTCTGGAGATAGACCTCCCCAGTTAATCTGAGTAAATTGTAAAAATTTTGTAGGAAGAGGCATCTTAGCTAAATGTAAGTAAATACAATCAATAGTTGGCATTCAATAGGTTGAGCTGATCTACCATGTACCTGCAAAATATCAAAAGAGATTCACAAATCTAGAATGAAAGATTTTAAATTATTTTGACAGAGCAACCTAATACTGAGACCTTTTTAGAATGGGATGTCATCCAAGAAGATCTTAAACAGGATAGATTGGATTGTATCCGGATATATGATTTTAGCTACTAGGCAGATCAATTATATGTTGTAGTTGTATGTTAAGTTGCTTTTGCCTTTTGATATTAACACAGAACAAAACATAATAAAGCTTGCTATCTATAATTGTTGACTAAGTTTTCAGTCTACCCTCTGAGATGGACCTAGACATACCGGTACTTATTTGTCAATTAGTCAAACATCATTAGTCAAACATCACAAAGAAACATTTATTGACCTTTGCATCTATTACATGTTAAATGCTTGGGGGGGGGGGGAAATCTGCAGCTATTTTTAAAATTTTTCATTCTTGATAGTTTACCATTCACATGAATCAAGCAAAAGGTGTGGCCCCAGGGGTAGGTTCTTCTTTTCTTCACTGCCGGTTCGCTCAGTGCTGCGCCGCACAGGGGCGCGCTTTGCACATGCGCAGTGTGCTTTGTGTGTGCTTCACGCATGCGCAGTGCTTAAAAAAAGCTGCGCATGCGCAGAAAACAAAAAACAAAATGGCGCCGCCGAAAGAACCAGTTTGGGGGAGTGGCAGGCCTGGGTCGCTGCTGGTTCTAGCAACCGAGGCCGCCAGGTTACTACCAGTTCTATAGAACTGGTCCAAACCGGGAGGAACCCACCTCTGAGTGGCCCCCAACCTTTTGGGCACCAGGGACCAGTTCTGTGGAGAGAGGTTTTTCCGTGGAGCGGAGGGGTTTCATGTGCTGCCTGCCGAAGATGGGGCTTTGTTTCTTTGCGCAGCCTGGTTTCTGGCCTACATGGTCCATTGCAGGTCCACGGACTGGAGGTTGGGGACCCCTGGTCTGTAGTATAGTTCTTTTGATCGTAAACATTCAATCTCCACTTTTCTTTTTTATGAATGTACAGATTGGGAGTAAAGGAGATGAGAACAGCCATGATGGCACAGTGGTTAGAATGCAGTACTGCAGGCTAATTCTGCTGACTGCTGGCAGTTTGGCAGTTCAAGTTTCACTGGCTCAAGGTTGACTGAGTTTTCCATCCTTCCAAGGTCGGCAAAATGAGGACCCAGATTGTTGGGGGAAATATGCTGACTCTGTAAACCGCTTAGAGAGGGCTGTAAAACACTGTGAAGCAGTATATAAGTCTAAGTTCTATTGTGATTGCTATGTGATTCATCATACTCTGCTTCCATTTGAAAACAAGTGAAATGCTTTCTAGAATCTAAAATGACAAGGATGGCATCTGGGATTCATTCAAAACTGTAAATTCTGAGGAAGTGACCACTGTCCTCTATGAGAGGAGCACTGTCATTTGTGGGCATGATCCTTCACCTTCTTGGTTGGTTTGGCTTACAGTGAAGAAAGACGGGACTGGGTTTAAATGATTGCAAATTCCTTTGGGGGCAATAGTGCCAGACTTAAAAGTCAGTGGTGTGCCCCCTTCTCAAGACACTACCATTGAACCAGTTAACATGGATATTTAAAGAAAAGTGGTTGAGAATGAGGTAGGATGTTAGTTACAGAAGGTTGTGAATAATATCTAGATAATTTTAAATTGAGATTCAGACTTGGATATGAGATAGACACTGCATTGGTCACTATTTTTCATAACTAGATGAAGGAGCGCATCCCTTTTAGTCATGCTTGTATTTTTCAGTATGCTCAATACCATTGTTAATAGTATCCCCTTCAACTATTTGCCAGGAATGGAAGTCAGAAGGCCTGTTGTACAGGGATTGGGCTCCTTACTGACTGGATAGTTTCAAGTAATGTTGGAGGAGAGGTGCCTCAAGACAAATCTCTCTCCTCTGTCCTCTTTAGTGTCTACATGAAATCATGTATGTTGACTATATCTAGTTGTATATCTCTATCGGAGGCTGCACAGGAAATGATGTGGAACTCCTGATCTAGGAGAAGACTAGGCAACAAGAGAGTAGATGAAGAAGAACAAGATTTGGATGAATCGCAGCATAATTGTTCAGAAATCTTCTAATTTCTGAATGGGCCATCTTTAACTCTGGATAGGTTACACTATCCTTGATTTGGTTTTTGAAAGTTGCACTGGCACTGTAATAGTGACTTACAACTAGAGCTCGCACTTATAACCATCATAGTATCCTCATGGTCATGTTGGCAACCGGCATGTATTTACAAGGGTTGCAACTTCATGGAGTCACATGATTGCCATTTGCGACTTTCCCAGCCATCTTTTAGCATGCATAATCAATGAGGGAAGTCAGATTCACTTAATGACCAATTGTTTCACTTAACAACTGCAACAATTCACTTAACCATAGCAGAAAAGGTTATAAAATTGGGTGCAACTCGCTTAATTGTCTTGCTTAGGAAAGAAAATTCTGGTCCCAGTTGAAGTTGTAAGTTGAGGACTACCTGTGTAAACTGATCCTTGACCCAACTGTCACTTAGGGTCCAAGAACCCAAAATAGTTCAAATCACTCTACCAATTCTGGTCAGTATGCCTGCATTATATTTTGGATAAGAGCAATCTGACCATACTGATTCATAGTTTAGTAACTTCTCAATTGGACCATGTAATGTAATATTTGGGAAAAGGTGAACAGTATCAAAATGAATATTATTCTCAGATTAATTTGTATTCTGAAAAGAATTCCAATTTATATATCTGGAAATATTTTCAGAAAATAAATTCTTTGTTTAGAAAATTATTATGGTGTTCTTTGATTCTGAGAATATCTTTATTGAAAATACAATTACTAATTAATGAGGATCATTTGCTTTTCTGAATCTGGAGCTATATCCTCATGCTTACCTATTGTCAAGTATTAAATACTAGAAACCAGGGGTGAAATGCTCCCAGTTCGGGCGTGCCTGCCGGTGGTCGGAGAGCCGGTAGTGATGGCAGCGCGAGGGTTCGTCCTCCTGCCCGGATGCTGCCATTTGGGTTCTTTTACCCTCTGCGCATGCGCAGAACGCTTTGTGCATGCGCAGAGGGTAAAAGAACCCAAATGGCGGCGTCCGGGCAGGTGGGCGAAGCCTCGCGCTGCCGTCACTACCGGCTCTCCCACCACCGGCAGGCACGCCTGAACCGGAAGCATTTCACCCCTGCTAGAAACCAATAATTGGTATTAATTTTTTAATTAAGTTTGAAATATACATACATAGCACCCTTTATTGTATTGTATTTGAAATATACATATACCACCTTTTATTGAGTTTTACTGTAAAAACACTAAAACTCTGGTATCTCTGGAAATAATTGCTTTATGTTAGTTAGAAACTTATGGAATGGAATATTATTATTCAATCTTTTTTCCCATGCCAAATTGACTCCATCTGTAAACTCATAGAAAAAGATGGTGATATGGAAAAATTGAATGGAAGATTTACTTTTTTTCTTTATTAAGTTTTTGGAAGTTTCTAGAAAATTTGGAAAATATCTACAGTACCTCCCAAATTATAAATTCAAGTGGAACAGCACCATCATGTGATCTTCCATGAACACTGCATGCATTTTCTAAAATAGAGCATCATATAGCTCATCTTTTGATATTTTATAATAAAGTTTAATTTTGTTTATCTCGTGCAATATTGATGTATCACTTGAAGAGGAAAGTAAGGTTTAAACCTGTTATCATATACTTTTATGCTACAAGGTTAGAAAGTTGCGTTATAGAAAATAGTCAAATTTTTCTCAATTTTCCTCTGCCATATGGGCAATATAAATTGCAGCAGACTTCTATCTCACACATAGACTAGGATTAAGATACCTAGCTAGAATAGAGCAGAAGACAGAATCAGGAGGTATAGACTTCATGGGATTGGGGAGAAGACCTTCTATCCTTTCACCCTATAGGCCCAGCTGTTGGGTGAAAGTGTTGCTACATTGCTATTGATCCAGGGGTGGGTTCTAATTTTTTTTACTACCGGTTCTGTGGGTGTGGCTTATTTTGTGGGTGTGGTTTGATGATCATGTGATGGTGGGCGTGGCTTTATGGTCATGTGACTCAGTGGGCGTGGCTTGGTTGTCATGTGACTGGCTTAGGAAATTTCTCCTTAGTCCAACTCACAATAAAATAGCACTGTTCCGATATTTTTGGTACTCATGTGACTGGGTGGTCATGTGACTGGGTGGGAGTGGCCAACTTGACGTCACTCACATCAAGGGTTAGGGTTAGGGTGTCTGGCCTCTCCTCGCCTCAAAGAGATACAATTTCCCTATTTATTTACTACTACTGAACATCCAAAATATACTATTCAATCCTATGTTCTTTCTCTCTTGTCTCTCTCTTTCTCCCTTCCTTCCTCTTTCTTTTTTTCTTTCTTTCTTTTTCTTTCTTGTTTCTCTCTCTCTCTCTCTCCCTCTCCCTTCCTTCCTTTCTTTTTCTTTCTTTTTCTTTCTTTCTCTTTTTCTTGTTGCTCGCTTTCTCCCTTCCTTCCTCTTCCTCTTCCTCTTCCTCTTCCTCTTCCTCTTCCTCTCTCTCTCTCTCCCCTCTCCCGCCCCCCCTCCCTTTCCTTCTTCACTTGG
>QLTV01000404.1:1248987-1268853 GCA_003457575.1 Thermophis baileyi
AATGCAATATTACTGGTAAATTACTGAAAAAAAAGAGCAATATATTCATAAATATCATTACCTGTCATTTTTCTCATTTATTGAATAAATTTAACCTTTTTCAGTTCATGCTTAGAACTTGAATAATTTTGTTGCTGATTTTGAATGAAGAGAACAGAAAAATAGACAATAGTTTCTCAATTCCCTTCCCCCAATCAATCAATTACTTATCTATTATCTATCTTCAAATTCTGAATACACAAAGAGATGGTATCATCCTTCTTCCACTCCCAGATAATTTGTAATGAATAATCAGCTCTTCCTTGTTACAGAGCAGGGGTCCCCAAACTCGGCAACTTTAAGACTTGTGGACTTCAACTCCCAGAATTCTCCAGCCAGCTTCTGGCTGGAGAATTCTGGGAGTTGAAGTCCACAAGTCTTAAAGTTGCCAAGTTTGAAGACTTCTGTTACAGAGCTTCTAAGCACCTCCAGAAAAATCTAGGAATGAAAGATCAAGCTGTTTCTTATTGATGGAAGAGAATATATGTAGCCCAAGGTTGAACTGTGGGTACTTTGGTGCTCTGTGTGCTTGCATGTTTGCTTACAGATGTTTCATTACCAGACTAGGTAACATCTTCTCTTTCCCCTCCTCTTTCCCTCCCTCCCTTTCTCTCTTTCTCTCTTTCTTCCCCCCTCTCTCCTTCTCTCACTCTTTCCCCCCCCCCCCCCCCCTTTCGCCCCCCCCCCCCCCCTCTTTTCTCTTTCCTTCCCCCCCCCTCCTTTTTCCCCCCCCCCTTTCTTTTTTTTTTTGTTTGTGTTTTAAGAGCTGAAGTACTTGCAGGGCCTACGCAAAAAAGCCAAACGAGCACACAGGGTACCGTCCGTGCACAGGACCATCATTTTTATATCTTTTTTTTTTTAACCGTTCTGAACAGTTAAAGAAATTTGGGAAAGAGTCTTCCCAATGGGGGAGACGGGATCTCCTCCTCCTGGAGCCCATGACAAAGAAGAAGCCCTGACAGCTGCACCAGGTGAGGAGGGGTGTGTGCCGGGGCTGTTGCTGCCTCTGTTGCCACCGCCTCTTCTTTGCCACTTCCCTCCCCCACCCTGGCTCGCCGGTCTCTTTAAATCGCGCCTCCTTCTCGCCACGCGTGCTCCACCCCCCCTTGCCACCCTGAAATGAGCCCGTCCTTGGTAGAAAGCGCGTGTGGCAGGCTCCTCTCAAGGGCCCAAGCGGGACAAACCAATTGGGAAAGGATGAGGGGGATAAGGAGGAGGAACGGAGGCATATTGGATCGCCTCCTGGGTGGCTTTTCCGGCAGAGCTGCCTGTATTGGGATGCCCTGCCTTTCCCTCCCTCTCTCTCTCTTCCCGGTAAGGAGGAGAAACCCCTGAACTGGTGCTGGAGGATGAGAATCTGACACCTGTCCAGAGGCTGACAAGCCCAGGAGCAGCGCACCCGCGAAGCCCAGCTGGGCAGACGGACGCAGGGCATCCCAACACAGGCACTTCTGCCGGAAATGAGAGCGATCCGAGATCCTTCCGTTTCTCCTCCTTACCTTATCCCCCCCCAATCCTTTCCCAATTGCTTTGTCCTGCTCGGGCCCAGCAGCAGCGGCTCTGGAGAGGAGCCTGCCATGCGTGCTCTCTACCAAGGATGGGCTCATTTCAGGGAAGCACAGGGGTTGGAATCATGCATGGCAATGAAGAGGCATGATTTAAAGAGACAGGCAAGCCGGGGTGGGGGATGGAAGTGGCAAAGGAGAAGCACCAGTGGCAACAGCCTCGGCACACACCCCTCCTCGCCCTGCGTGACTGCCAGGGCTTCTCCCTCTCCACCGCCGCCTCCCTGGAGGCCTCCATGAGGTAGCAGTGCGCAACCCGGGGATGGCGGCGATTTTCCTCAGGCGATGCTCTCTCTTCCTTTTTCTCTGAGGAGAATCTTTGCCCAGCAGTCCGGCAAGGAGGCGGGGCATCCCAACACAGGCAGCTCTGCTGGAAAAGTCATCCGGGAGGCGATCCGAGATGCCTCCATTCCTCCTCCTTACCTTATCCCCCCCCCGATCCTTTCCCAATTGGTTTGTCCTGCTCGGGCCCTTGAGAGGAGCCTGCCACGCGCGCTTTCTACTGAGGATGGGCTCATTTCAGGCTGGTGGGGGGGTCAAGGGGGGGTTCTAACTTACCTCACTGCTGGTTCGCTTCCTCCCACACCGCGTGGCCGTGCCTCATGGGCGGCGCATGCGCAGTGCAAAAAAATGTAATAAAAAAATTAAAAAAGCCGAAAACAAGATGGCGACACATGCGCAGTGCCGGAAACTAAAAAAAATGCAAAAAAATAAAATAAAAAAAATATGGCAGCGCCCACGGACCGGCACCAACCGAACCGTATCCGTGACGTCATTGTGACGTCACCAACGGGTCACTACCGGTTCGGGAGAACCGGTACGAACCAGGAGGAACCCACCTCTGTATTGATCAGAAGTTACTTCAAGATTTTAACATTTATTTAAAAATAACTGAGTGCTGAGTGCTAGGAAGGCTGAAGACATGAGTTTTGACAGCTGCTTTTTAGTGATTAAAACAAGTGAATTAACCAGTAAATTAGCTAAGAAAGCAAGTATAAATGTAGAATGGTACCAGGCTTTCTACACGAAGTCCAAATGTAGTTAGCTATTAACTATTAATTAACGTATCATAAAGGTAGAACTCTTCATTTTACAGGAATAATACCTATTCCTATTACTAATCGTATACATTTACAATTCAATGGATAGCTCTGACCATGCTAATGAAGGCTGGAAGTTTAAAATTCTAATTTGCTTAAATAAAATTGCTATTAAATTTAGATTCTTTGTGTCTAATTTTATTATCCGGTGATCTTGTATTTTAATCAAGCCTTTTGTATGAACAAAATTCTGAATATAAAATGAATATATTATAGATGCTGGAGGTTAGTGCTGATATATTCAGATTAAAAACCTACAAGCAATTGATGCTTTTCAATAACTGTCAAGATTCTAAATTGAACATATAGTATTAGTGTTGAAGTAAAAGTTGGTACCGCTGACATGTACCCTGATATACTCTTCACTATATCATTTTCTAAATTAGCCCCCATTTCTATCTCTCCACCATCGTTTAAAGATATGGAGGAGGAAATTATTAAGAATTTTTTATAGTAACTCCTACTTCCTTTGCTAATAGGCTTATGACTATACCAATTCCCATACCCATTTTTAAACTAACATATCTTTCAATAATATTAGAGATAGATGGCCAGGCAATAATCACATTAGAGCTTTTAATGACATGACACCCAGTATCCCTCTACAGTAACTGAGTTTCAGTATTGTAAAACTAATACAGATAGTCCTCGACTTACAACAATAACAATAGCACTTAGACTTATATACCGCTTTACAGTGCTTTTACAGCCCTCTCTAAGCGGTTTACAGAGTCAGCATATTGCCCCCAACAATCTGGGTCCTCATTTTACCCACCTCGGAAGGATGGAAGGCTGAGTCAACAGTTTGTTTAGTGATCGTTCAAAGTTACAATGGCACTGAAAAAAGCAAATTATGACCATTGCAGCATCCCCATGGTCACATGATCAAAATTCCAACAACTGGCAACTGGCTCTTATTTAGGACGGTTGCAGTGCCCTGAAGTCATGTGATGACCTTTTGTGACCTTCTGACAAGCAAAGTCAATGGAGAAGCTGGATTCACTTAACAATTGTGTTACTAATTTAACAACTGCAGCAATTCACTTAACAATTGTTGCAAGAAAGGGGTCATAAAATGGAGCAAAATTCATTTAACAACTATCTTGCTTAGCAATAGCAATTTTGCACTCAATAAAATTGTCTTTTATACAGAACTACCTGTATAAAAATAAGCATTCTTTGGAAGCTTAATTTGAATGATCAGATTTTCTGTATATATTTCTAAAAAGTGCTCCAAATAAGACCATTTTTGAGATTCATTATGTTATATAACCTAGTACAGTACATCATTCTTCCCAGCAATCCTACCCAAATTTGAAATTATTCTACAGTTCAAAAAAATAGAACTTAGACTGGCTCTAATTTTGCTGCTTGAGGCCAATCAGGCAATTACACTGCTACATATCTATTTCACCATAATGTGGAACCAACGCCAATTAATTTATTTTAACACTTGAAACAGAAGATCCCATAAACATTTCTATTCTTATCTTACAATATAATTAAGTGACATATTAAATAACTAAACATTTTCTCCTCACTTTTCAAGACATTCAAAAATTGCTGCCAGAAGTGACTGCTCCTTCTTTAATAGAAGCATAAAATAAATTTTACTTTCATGGTAACTTTGTAAAGTAATGGAGAAATTGTCTTTGCTGGAAGTATCACCCAATGCAGCTGGAAACAAATAATATTAAACATAGAGAAAGAAACCTTAAAATATATTTTTAAGGTTTATCTAAGTGAATTCCCTTGACAAAATAGACAAAATATGTGCAAGCTCTGTATACCACATTGTGTATACCACATTGTGTGTCAAGACACTTTTTGTTGTTATTAACTTCTGGCAGTTGTTTTTATATCTACATATCACACATAAATAAATTTCTTTTCACAAAAAATATAGTCTATAACAGAAACATTTCTGTGTGTCACATTTCTTCAAACCTGAGCCCTGAAAATTTCCAAAATATTGTAAAAACCTAGTGAAACAAACAATACTTTTTTTCCAACTGCAAATAGGATTTTCAGGTCTGAAATTTAGATGAATTTATATCAGTATCTTATCACTAACTGTCGAACAAGAAAACTGCTGGTATAAAATGTTTCATTTATGGTCATAGTTTTTTGAAATATGATAATGTAAAAAAGCAGCAGAGAATTGTAAGCTATATGAAATATGTTTACAATACTATAGTTTTAGACAAAATATGTACCCTGAAATCAATGAAATCCTAGCATTCCAGCATCTGCTGTTGGAGTCTCAACTACTCTGAAAAAAATGTGGAGGCATCTCCTAGATAAATAGCATTGTGCTTCTTAGGAAAGGACCTTTGCGAGGCCACTCAAATACCTCCAGGCTACAGCTGGCATAATTCATCACCCAACTCTTTATTTCAAGAAAATAAATCTATTTAGGTCAAAAATTCAGCAAAATTCCTTTCCTATCTCCAGCCATAGCTGGTATGTCCCAGTAAACTTTGTAAGTACAGATGAACTTCCCCAGTCCTGGTTTTCCAGCAAATCATGCTTTTTACTTTTGATTTTTGTGCTTTATTAATCGTTTGCTGTTTTCATAAAAGCTGATAAGTAAAATTTAGATTTGCAGAGCAAAACAATATTTGTTTATATTCTATACAGGTAGTACTTGACTTATAACAGTTTGTTTAGTGACCATTCAAAGTTGCAACGGCACTGAAAAAAAGTGACTTATGACCATTTTTCACACTTAACAACTGTTGCAGTGTTCCCTTGGTCACGTGATTTACATTCAGATGCTTGACAACTGGTTCATATTTATAATGGTTGCAGTGTCCCGGGGTCATGTGATCATCTTTTGTGACTTTCTGACAAGCCAAGTCTATGGGGAAGCCAGATTCACTTAACAACCATGTTACTAATGTAACAACTGCTGTGATTCACTTAACAAATATAACAAGAAAAGTCATAAAATGGGGCAAAATTCACTTAACAAATTTCTCACTTAGCAACATAAATTTGTGCTCAATTGTGGTCATAAGTAGAGGACTACCTGTACTTATTACTCAAGGATAAAGAAATAAGATAAATTACTATTCTCAATTCCAAAGCATAGTTTCTCAATTCTAAACTCCAAAGTATATTTTTCAGAACTCAAAAGTATATTTAGCTTAGCAATGACATATGCTGAGAAAAAATATTCTAGAAATACAACATCTTTCTTCAATCTCTATTAAATTGGCTTGTATCTCCATATCTGTCCCTAAGATATCTAAATTACTTAAATCTTCTATTCAAAATTTCATTCATGCGTCTCTGATTAGGTATCCTATCTGCATTCTAGTTTCTTGACAAAATATTAGTTGTCATTGATAACACATTCTTTATAATAACAATTTCTCTGTTGATGTTATAACCTTGAGGAACAGGAGGAAGAGCCTCAACCAAGAAAACAGATAAAAGAAATCTGAGTAGGGAGGGGGCAGAAATGTAATTTGAGTGTGTCTCAGATATGACTATCCCTAGTTTCATAAAGATGAAGGGAGGGAGGAGGAAAGTGCATTCAGACTTGCAAGACTCTGTTCCTATGACCTTATAATAAAAGTAGCATCAGCTAGCCTGTTTTTGGTTTCCAAATTTGGTCTACCCTGGAGGGCTGTCAGTTGACTTTCTATTGTCCCTCTCTAGATTTTTACGATAGCCTTGAAAAGACAGCTGCAGTTAGTTATCTATTATGAAATAGGCATGCTGGAGAACATATTAGCTAAATCTTTACAGTATATACTATCTTGTGAGAAATCCTGGAGAACTAATAAAAAACATCATCTGATCGGGAACAGGAAAAAGTTGTGCCTATCATCAAAAATGAAAATTCTGGAGACACAATATTTCTCTGTTTTACAAAAAAAATAAAAAAATATTCCATAACATTCGGGTTAGCCAAATAGCTAAATCATGGACAGGATCAACTATTAAGTTGATATGTAACTGGTTAAAAAATCATAATCATCAGTGATTCCTCACCAAACCAAAGAAAATTAACAAGTGGGATAATATTAATCTAATAATAATGTATTACATTTGTAAGGTTACTGAATCAAAACAGATTCAATGTCAAATAAGCACATTAATCACATAGGAACACACAAATACCAACATGTTGGGGAAATACTCAAAAAAAATTCTAAATACCGATCATCAATTAAGTGGGTTCTTCTGCAAGATTCAATCCTACCCTCTTCAACATTTTATTAATGACTTGAATTGAAGGAATCATCAGATTTTCTAACACAAATATTTTTTTACAAAACTAAAATGACATTCAATAAAATTCATATTAATACTTTATTGTAATTCATCCAGAGAATGAGAAGTAAATTAAGATGCTGGATGTCTATGGAGATATGCTTTAGTTTAATTTCTTCCCATATAGCTACTGTACGGCTTTCTCAAGAGAAGCCTTAAGTGAATTCCAGTTTTCCCAAAACTAATATTGTTCAGCCAGTTTAGCCTAAAATTCTGCTTATAACAATGTTAGGATATTAGCTGATTCTATTTATAATAAGTGGAAATGTTCTGCTTTTCATTTTATGAAACAATTATTTCCAATGTCCAAAGAAAAGAAATATAAGAAAATACTTTACAAAACAGAACAGAATTTCTAAACTAAAAAACACATCTCGGAAGAAGGTAAAGATAAGTTATTTTTGTATTATTGCCAAGAAAACTATATTCAGCATTTCTATATAGATGAGGGCTGCAACTATCTTTTCTGAAAGGGCAATTTTATTCATTTAATTTGTTGCACCTGTGTGAGTAGAAATGCATAGAACCATAACCTTCACAAGTCAGTGGGGGTTTGCATGCAGATTTGGCAATTTTTACAGTAGAAACCTATTTTGTACTAATGTTTTTGCTCAAAAAATCTATTTTTTGCTTAGAAGTATTTATTAGAATATAAAATAATAGGGTTAGAAGGGACCTTGGAGGTCTTCCAGTCCAATCTCCTGCCCATGGCAGGAGATCCTGTACCATTCTGGACAAATGAATGTCCAGTCTCTTCTTGAAAATCTCCAATGATAGCACATCCACAACTTCCGGAGGCAAGCCATTCCACTGATAAATTGTTCATTATTTATTTATTAAACTTATATGCTACCCAACTCTAGATGACTTTCAATCAGTTTAAATAAATAGAGATCTTAAATTTAAAAGTCAGTTAAAATAAAATGGATTTAGATGGAGAGAAAGGAAGCAAAGTAGGAAGAAGGTGGAGTATTATCTTTAGACATCTCCAAAATCCACACACCCATTGGGACCCCAGGCTAGTTAACACAGCCATGTTTCAAGCCTTCTTGGAAGGCCAATAGGGTGGGCGTGGATCTCACCTCAGGAGGCATGATGTTCCAGAGGGCAGGAGCCATGGCAGAAAAGGCTCTTCTTCTGGACACCGCCAGCTGAAATTTATTGACCAATAGGGTCCACAGCATGACCCTTCTGCTGGGAGGATGGGCTAGTCCCATTATGGCAAGCCAGTCCCTTAGATAGGCTGGACCCACAGATACCTTGAATTGGACCTGGAAGCAAACTGGCAACCAATACAGCTTGTAGAACAGCAGTGTAACATGGGCCATCCTAGGGGCTTCAAGAACTGCCTATACAGCTGTGTTTTGCACCAACAGAAGCTTTTGGATACTCTTCAAGAGTAGCTCCATATAAAGTGCATTGCAGTAGCCCAAATGTGAGATGACCATGACTTGAGTGAGTGCATGGACTCCCAATCCAGGAAAGGACGCAGCTGGGGCACAATACAAAGTTGCACAAAAGTTCTCCTAGCCACGACTGACACCTGTTCATTGAACAGGAGTCATGAGTCCAGGAGAATCTCCAAATTACTGCACCAAACCTATCTGGGATAGTGCAACCCCATCCAGAACTGAATGTGTTAAAGTCCTGGAATCCCAAGCTCTACACACCCAAAGCCACTCCATCTTACCAGGGTTCAACTGAAGCCTGTTGTCCCCTGTGCAGACCCCAACCAGCCTGCAGGCATTCTGAGAGGGCAGCAACAGCAACACTTGGGTCACCCAGGATGGAGATGTAAACTTGAGTATCATCAGCATAGTAATGGAACCTCATCCCAGGATGGGGAATGATCTCACCCAGTAGCTTCATGTGGATGTTAAAAAGTAGTGGAGGGGATATCAAGCCCTTCACACATCACAAAGGAGTGGCCGTGGACTGGAACTCTCACTCCCTATCAACACCGATTGGGACCAAGAAAGGAGTCAAACTAACACAAGACTGTGCAATCCAACCTCACAATCTGTAGTCAGCCCAAAAGGGTTCCATGATTAATGGTATCAAAGGCTGCTGAGAAGTCAAAGTGAATAAGGATGGATCCATTATCCCATGCTACTCTCACTAGAAATCATCAATTGCAACCAATGCTGTTTCGGTCCCATAACCGGGCCTGAAACCTGACAAGAAGAGATCTAGATAATCCCTTTCATCCAGGACCCTCTTAAGCTACCATGTAACCACCTTCTCTACCATCTTCCCTAAAATGGTAGTTTGGAGGCTGGATGGAAATTGTCCAGACAGATGGGATCAAGAGATGATTTTTGAGGAGGGGCAAACCAGGGCGTCTTTAAAAGTTCCCAGAAACATCTTCTCTGTAGTGAAGAATTTGTCACTGCCTGAACCTGCCTGGCTGCCACCATCCTTGACTTTCACCTAATTGACACGTGGTTGCACTGACAGCATCAAAGACCCTGTCCATTTCATCAGGTTCAACAGGGTCAAATTGTTCCAAGATAACCAGATAAGATCTTTCCAGACATCTCAAATGGATCTGCACCATGGATGGGTTCTAGCTGGGAATGAATCCAAGCAACTTTGTCCATCAAGTGTTTAAATTCCTCTGAATGGTCCTGAAGATGATCACCTGAGCCCTGCTGTCCCAGTAGGGATGGGGTGATCCTGAACAGGGCCACTGGGCAGCACACTGCAGGCATAATAAAGGTGGAGTAATAATGGTGTTTCACTGCTCTTACTGCCACGAAGTAGGGCTTAAGAGCATCTCTAAATCATGTCCAGTCGGATTCATCCCTTGTTTTCCTCTAGCAGCACTCCAGATGTCTCTTAATTGTTTTCAGAACTCGTAGTTCCTCCATGATATATCCAATTCTATTCTTTTACTTTCACTTAAAAGTCAGCAGAATTGCAGATTTAGAAATAAACTAGCCACCAGATTTTGCTTCTTGCTAAAATAAATGTAATCCTGAAATATTACTTTATATGCAATCCTTACTTCATGCATATGTAAAGAACCACATCCTTCATGTTAATTCAATGGAATCATTAAATTTGATTAACATGTGCCTGCAAAATTTGACTAATTTAAATCAATTGATTTAATTTATTAAATTAAATATCCACACACTTTTTTTTTCAAATGTGCTCCTAAACAGATGAGATATCCGATTGCCTACAGAAGAAGCAAATTCAGGTTTAGCAAACAAATACAGTGCAAATAATGTGTCCTATAGGCTGGAATAATGATTCAGTCCATAAATGTAAGATCAGTAATGATTCATTCTATATATGTTTCATCAATATATGAGCCTCACATATATTCCATTATGGCATGTATAATGACCAAATGTCTGGCCATGCCACAGGGTACAGCAGGACTTGGAATCTCTGATAATGTCTGACTGACATCTGGCCTATGGAGGTGGGACTGGAATGAAAAATACATTGTGATGTCAGGATGTAAGTATGAAAGGCTCGGGATTGATGACATTATATTTTCATTTTTTCATCATCATAGTACGTAGCGGTCACCTATGATAGGGTCTTTGCTCAAAGTGATAGAAGTGGAATTAGCTTCATCCACTGCAAAGAGTGAATTATTACTACTTTATATTTTATGTAGAAAATGTATATATCTAAAAAAGATGTATATTTCGTTTCTGCTTATGCTTATGTGACTTATGACTTAAGACACTTTCATAATGTCTGTGGGTTAAGCTCTGTAAGAGATATGCATGTGAGTGTGCACGCAGCAGAATATCAAAATATTGAAGCTTGTAACTTTCATGCATATGTAATGTAATTAGTCAATCAGTCAATGCTCAAATGTTTAATCATCCAAGATGTCCTACATAGCCAACTACAAAACTGGAATCCACACTATCTACTTTTCATTTTGATAATATTAATTTAATATAGAAGAGTTCAATAATTTTAATGAGACCAGAACCTTAGTTCAACCAAAAAAAAAAAAGCATTTTGTGAAAGTCCACTGGCCATTTAAATGAACAAAACCTTAATTAAACCAAAAAAAAAAAAGCATTTTGTGAAAGTCCACTGGCCATCTTAAAAGAAAGCTAAAACTGTCAGGCCCAAAACTAAGAATGACACTTGCCAATTCTTCCAAGCTTTTATTGTTTCACACCTATAGACAAAATTTTGCCAGACTAAGAAGACTTTACTATCCGCATCTACAATATGTAAACTATTAGGGAGGGCCTCTCTTCATCCTCTTTCTCTCCCACATAATAACTGGGCTAATAGACTCTTACTCCTCTGGAATTCACCCCCTCCCTCCTGGCGATCCACTTCTTCAATACTTCCCATCACAAAAATCACAGCCTTCTATTTATCAACTCCTCCCTCTGGCAGCAGCACTATTACCCCCTGAAAAGGCTCTCTGAAGACCTGAAAGTAACCCAAAGTAACCCTCTTGATAAAAACATATTGGAGGGTGTAATCTTAAAAACAAAACCCTGCCATATTATCGATGCTAGAAATCATACTTAATAAAATAATTGCATGTTTCATGACAAGATATGTAGTTGTTTTAAGCAAACACTGTATATATAATGTCAGCTACAAATCATTTGTACCAATATTTCTAAGATCATAATGAATATAAGGAAAACATTTGCTCATAATTGCCACATGATGAACAGTCAAATAGTGTATTAATTTACTAAGAATATATCAGTCTTTTTTTTATAAAATTAGATGAATAAGCAGGACATAGCATAACATTGTTTGACTAATGTTTATTCAGGATTAGGTTTTGTGTTCCAACAGCAAGGATAATACTATCAGCCAATCATTCTATACAGAATTCAACAAAAACTATCTGTAGGGTTGTACAGAGCTTTGGATTGAGTTACAAAATGGTGTTGCAGAATGTATGAGGCACAAATGTAGCAGTAGTCTGCAACTCCTTCAGGAAAGTATGTCTTTTCCTAGAATTGTGAGGCAGTTGCACAGGACAAGTTATAGGCTTCCTGGCAGGGGTGAAATGCTCCCGGTTCGCTCGTACCTGTCGATCGTCATAGAGCCGGTCGCCAAGGTAGGGCGAGGCGCCCCCCACCCACCCGGACGCCGCCATTTGGGTTCTTTTACCCTCTGCGAATGCACAGAACGCTTTGCGCATGCGCAGAGGGTAAAAGAACCCAAATGGCGGTGTCCGGGCGGGTGGGCGGCACCTTGCGCTACCTTGCCGACCGGCTCTACGGCGACCGACAGGTACGAGCGAATCGGGAGCATTTCACCCCTGCTTCCTGGGGGAAATGTAGCTCTTCCAAAGAGCTAAGGAATTGAATTCCGCTGCATTTATCTTAATGGATGCCAAAGTAAATCCATATGCATCGGAGCAACTAAGCACACCTCACATTTATGTGGCAGATAGTAATCATCTGCTCACATCCGTAATAGTATGTTCCAATACATTACACAAAGGACTGAATCTTGAAGCCCTCAATGTTGAATTACAAAAAGGTTCCAAGATATTTCTATACACAAGGATAAAGAATGGAGTATAAGGTTTTAACATTAACTTCAAATATTTATTTCATCATCATTTATGGGCTACTAAACTCATGGCTGATTACTGCACTTCACCACAAAATTAATTTGACATTTAATACTTTTAAAATGGACGTTTGTTTAACATTCCTGGTAATTTCTAATCTTGGTAAACTAGTTCTTATTCACATAGAATCACGATGAATTTGGCACAATTATTGATTTGAAAATGATCCAGAATCTTTTAGCTCTAGCTATACACATTCCCATGGGAGTAAATACTACTGCTATAGACTGTCTTGCCTTTTATACTTTTTGTTCCCCCCCCCCATCTCAATTTTATTCTTTTTTAAAAATATTTTTATTGTACATTTTCTTGGTTTTGCATCACAGTTTCAATTTTGCAACAGCGATATACTGGTTGCAGAGAGCACTTTTTGAGTGCATAGAAGGAAAGTGAGGTTTCTGTCAGAGAACAAAACCATAGGGCTCCCGAGACCACCCTCTTAATACTCTTAAAATCTTTGACCTTTGTAAGGGCTTTTCTAGAAGCTTAGGTAAGGGAAAAGGAAGGAGCTGAAAAGAATTCTGGTAGTCTAATTTACTTCCCAGTATAAACATGCATATCAGCATTGCATTCTTAATTAAATATGCTACCCATGAAACAATTACTAGCATCTTACTGCCTCATCAAATCAGACAATTACATATTTTGCTGTTTTTCAAAACAAAATGCCCTTGCCTTGGAATGATAATCTTGCTCCAGCCTGGAATCTGATTCTGCTACATGTTTGTACTTGTTCATTTTCATTTGACGATTTCTCTCTTCAATATCCAGAGTACCTGTCAAATTCAAAATAAAACATGAATGTGTAATTCCAAACCAGTTTCAGCATTCTTAACCAAGACGGAGAACATTTAAGAATTATTCAAATATAACTTAAAAATTAAATCTATGATTTTGTTTGTGATGCGTAAGACAACTTCATTGGCAAATATCAAAAGACCATTATGAGTGTAACTGTTTTAATTTCAACCATGTAAGTTATAATATTTTAATTTAAGGTTAAGATTGCACATAAATTATCAAAGGGGGTAGGGAATCAATGTCTTTTTACAAAAACAACACACTAAAAAAAAGACAAGTTTGAAATGAGTAACATATAATATCTACTATTCATCTATATCCTTTTAAACATCATAGAGCAACAATGTAGGCCTGGCTAGCTTAACTGTAACATGAGTAGGTATTTCTATTATTTTAAACACATTGGATTCTATTATTCATGCATTGAATCAATGATGCAATGACCTACTAGACATGGGTGATAATTCTGATAGCATGACTCTCGGAGGTATTCAGAGCTCTTGACAGAGCTAGATGGTATCTGAAGAATTCCCCAAATTGTCTTTTTTAAGATATTATATTCCTCAGATTTTTTTGAGATCATGTTGTGGCCCACCAGCGGCCAGCGGAGCTGGTGGCAGACTCGGACGATGAGGAGATTGGGGAGCAACTTGGGCCAGTCCTGGAGTCTGGGGAAGGCTCTGATGGATGCTCTGCGTTGGAAGCAGAGATAGAGCCAGGGCCGTCCGACATTTCCCAGCTGCCTTCGGAGGCGGAGTTAAGTGGGAAGAACAGCTGGGGCCTGTTCCAGATGCGTGCATGCACAGAGCTGTTAGGAGAGGAGAACAACTGAGGACAAGGAGCCGACTCGGGAAGAAAGGCACACGTGGACGCTGAAGGGCCCCTCCCTGGCTAGAGAATAAATAGAAGGAAAGGGGAGGGGTGGTTGCAGGAGACAACCATTCAGATTTCTTTTGGAAGATTTGCTCATCGTGGTTTGTGTCTCAGAAACGGCTTGCCAGAACTTAATTTACAGCCTTGCGGCTGGAAGCTCCCGGCCTGGCAATTATCTCAAGGAACTGATAAGGTCTGTTACTGCAGTTAACCCTTTGAAGGACTTTTCTTCGGTGTGTGAATGCCATTAATTCACAGTAACTAAATAAAGAGGGGATTTTCGGGACAAGGAGTCTGTTTATTGGTTCTGCTAAGGCTGGGTCAGAACAAGTATGAGCTCTGAAGGGTAACAGTTGAAATGCTGGGAAATTTTGGCTAGATTCTTTTTGAGATTTTTTTTATAACGTACACTTTTATTTATAATTTTTTGTGCCCAGTAACTAACAGGTTTGAGAGTTCCTGATTTGGAACATGCTAGTATATCATGAATTATACATGTACCATTTGCAAATTTTGAAAAATAGGTTGACTTTAATTTTCTAGAACTAATTCTTTAAGGATGAAACCTCTAAGCAGAAAATTGCTCTCCCCCCTCCCTTCATCTAATAAATAATATTTGGGATCAAATGTCAAACAAAAGCAGGTGTAAGATAACATTTTGAAGGAAATGCTAACAAAAGATGCCAACAAAATGGCTATTTTAGCCATATCATACAATTAACTAGTTCTAGTCTAGATTAAAGAAACAACACTACATAGTATTTGCTATGACTTCTACTCTGTGGTAGCATGGAGCAACAAAACCGCAACAGGCTTTGTGAACTCTATAAACAACATTAAAACTGAAATCTGTGAGAAGCAAGAGAGAGCAAGAGATTTTTCAAAATAGACTCCTTTTTTCTAAACCATTAAACAAATATAGGAAACGCTGAACTACACCCAGTATTCAGTAATTGTAATTAAGAGAACTGCACATGTAATTTGCATATCAATCACAACTGAGCTCAGCACAATGTTTAAAAAAATATGTGTGCATAAATTAATAAACAGGACAACAGAATAAGGTCAAAGTTTTCAGATATAATATTAACTTTTAGAGGTGAATTATATGATTGTAAGATATAAACTGAATAGTGGTTTTTTTGTGAGACTAGAATAAACATTGGAAAACGTCTTTCGTGACATTATAGACAGATAATTAAAACAGTGACATTATGGTTTTTAGAGATCACAGATGATTTACCCAGTTCTTGTTCTAGCTGAATTATTACCTTGGCTGCCCTTCTCTTTATCTTTTCTTATACAATACACTTTTTAAAGGTATATTATAGTCTAAATTTGGTCATATCAGTTTTGTAAAAAGGCATTAGAATATTGGCAGTTTCAAATTTTCCTTTAATAAATCCCCATATTTTCCTGTTTTAAGGAAATTTAATGAAGCCATTACTTCATTAAACTTTATCAGTTAAATGGTAGATTAGCTTTCTTGTGTATCATCACTAATTCAAACTCACCAGTGCTTATAGAACAATTATTTTAGAAGGGCAACTGTATCAAAACCAATGACAGCAGTTAATGGCACCTTGAGTACTAATTTATTTATTATCACATAAACTTTTAAGGGTCACAGTGCATCAAGTGATAACTTTCTTAATCTTTAGAGATGAATTATTATTGTTTTATAGAAATTAAGTTGATTCCCCCTCCCATGCCCCTTGGTGCATATCTTTAGGAACTTACTTACAACGAATCATTTGCTCTTTTAAATCCACTCCTATAATCTAGGGAAATTATTTTGGCAGAGTTTGTTATATCTTTGTTTTAATTACCCTAAATAATTGGCATCATTAGCAAATGGGGACCCTATCTGTAACTCCATATATTGATATTAAAATCTGTAGTATCTAAATGCTGTAAATGCAAACAAAACAAAACAGAATGAAAATAAACAAATAAATCATGTGACCTTAAATGCTCGATTTATGCTGTGTGCCACCATGTTTTCAATGTTATAAGGATCCCAGTTACACTGTATGGGAACTTCCGGCATATGGGCATGTTTCATGGTTAAAATATAGGCTGCTGATGTCTCATTTCTTTAAGGTAGCGATTTAATCTTAAAAATCAATGACCCACCAAATGGCAGCTATCATTCCATCACATTTGTAAAACATAAAGATTAATGAAATTACATTACTACTTATAGCACTGTAATGATCAAAATAAATGATAATTAACATATTCTGCTATTTTGTTTTGAGGGACAAAATCTGAAATGTTTTTACAGTGAAGTCAGCAGTTTCCCAAGACACCCATAACATTTCTGAGTAATATTTTGTTGGGCTTCTCTGGTTCTCTCACTGGTAAATAGACTGTAGTTCCATTAAGTGTGGTGATTAGGTACTGTAACTAGTAATTGCCTTATAATCTATAGAATATAGGAAGGGCTTTTTGAAATACAGTATTTTCAGTACCTGGTATATAATCTATGTACAACTACCGGTATATGAAGTAATATCTACAATAAAAATAAGGAAATATTTAATCATTTTGGTCTCATTCTTGGGTACTGAAATATAAAAATTAGTGGTGGAAGATAGGGAAAAAACAGTAACCATGGATTAAAAAATGAATTAAATTTATTAGAGTATTTTTCTTTATTTTATTTTATCTTATTCCATTTTATTTTATTTATATTCCACTTTTATTATTATTACAAATAACGTAAGCCAGAGAACATATCCAACATAACTACCTCCTCCTATTTTCCCACAATAACCCTGTTGGGCTGAGAGAGAGCGACTTTTCCAAGCTCAACCAGTTGGTTGTCATGGCTAAGGTGGGACCTAATTCAAAAGTGTTCTCAATGGTAAGTTAAGCAAATAACTAATTTGTAACAAAGCTTTGCTTTGAGTGCTGAATGTCCTGAATACTGGCTTGTTAGGAACTGGCTAAATGAACATTGAGAAAGACAGTCCTTTGAAAGATTCAACAAAATGTTGAGTGAAAAGAATAGATTATTGGTTAAATACAACTGCCTAGACAGCAGTGATATTGCAGTAATTAGTTGGGTAGCACATATGGACAGCCAAGAAAACAAATAGATCATCAAACAAATCAACCCAGAGTTTTCATGACAGGCACAAATGACCAGGCTCAAATTATCTTACTTTGGACACACCATGTGAATACTAGCTCTCTATAGAAGGCTCTAATGCTGGAAACGGCAGCAGGAAAGAGAAGAGTACAACCAGCAAGGAAGATGAACACAGATGTGATAAATGCATTGTTGGAAGATTAAGACAGATCATCATGGAGAAAATCTATCTATATAGTTGCTAGGAGTCAACACTGACTTGAGGGCACATAATCAATCAATCAAGTAATCCATCAGTATGTGTGTGTTAGTCTCTGTTTCTGTCTCTCTGTCTCTCTCTCTGTATATGTATGTGTGTGTGTGTGTGCATGCATGTGGGTGGCTGGGTATAAGAACCCCAACTATATTCCAGTAAGCTGGCCTCTGACCAGAATCCCATGTGGCACATGGATTTTTGGGCCACATTTTGAATTTCTGAATGATGCAAGCAATATTAGATGTGATGTAAAATATAGGACATCAGCATACCTACCCTAATTCAGTGGAAAATCAAATGATGGTTTCAAATTGCTCTGTTACTTAAATAAGGGGCTCACCCATCCTGACTAATAAAAAAATCTCTAGGTCAATGCCACATATTCCTGACAGGCCAATATACTACTATAATGCCAAACTAATAGGAATTAATTCAAGTTAAAAAAATTATATGGCTCAAATAAATCTTTTAATATCCATCAGTTTATCTATGGATACAAGTAGATAATTTAAATTCATTTTATGTGAATGTAAGTATGTTATCAGTCCTTAGGAAAATATTAAGATCCATATATTAAGACTAACCCATTTACCACTAAAATAAAGTATTTATTAATACTTATTTATTAATACTTATTTATATGGTGCCACATTCCCTGTAATTTTTTCATTATATGTATATGTCTAATTAATTTAATCAAAAAATGCTACCCAATAAAGAGATTCACAGCTAGTCATTAGTATAATTATTGAACACTGGATGAGAAGCAACACTGGTATCTAAAAATGTTAGTTCAAATAGAGAGATGCACGAGGTATTATTAATTGTAGGTATCTTTTCAGAAATACACCAACACAAAGTAATACTACCCATTCAAAGGAAAAAAGTGATGACAAACTTACTTAATTTTAGAGGCAACATAGATGTAAAAGGCTAAAGCTGCTCTGATGACAGCATAGGCCCACAAATTCCAAGGAATCCCTTGTAAACTCACTTCTTAAAAAGCAAAATCTAATGGCAGGCTTATTGTACAAGTTTGTTAATACAAAAACTATCCAGAACTACATACTGTATAAGGAAGGAAAGAGGTGTTCTGACCAGGGGTGGGTTCCACTTACCTTCCCTACCAGTTCGCATCATGATAACCCACCAATGCTGCCAGTGAAGCTCCACCCCAGCCCTCAGTTTTTCCTCAGTCTGAATTCCCTAGTTCCATGGCCGACCCCCGAGGCCAAGAGGGAAGCCACAATATCCACAAGTAACAAGTCTGCAACACCAGTCCAGGGTTCCAAAAACCAAAGCATGGTCTAAGAGTCTGAAGTCAAAGAGCCAAGTCCAAAGTCCACAAATGTAGTCCAAAATTCAGAGCCAAGAAACATGATGCAAGATTCACAAGGCAGTATTCATGAAAGCCGGGAAGGTGTACATCAAAGAAAATAGGTATTCCTGATAGATTTTCCCCTAGTGTCTGGTTAAATCACCCTTCCCCAGGTGTTCCTTGTAAAGAGGGGTGGGGCTGCTTCCTCGTGAGCAACCTCACCAACTTCTTCTGTTTTTCCCTCCACTCTGCTCTCCATGCCATTGGGCAGGGGAGACAACTGTTCCTCGTCAGAGGTGGTCTGGAGCCTATCATCTCCACTGTCCCTCTGCAGCTGATCTGCTCCTGCAGGCGGCTCTCTGTCTGGTCAGCTGCCCCCCTCCCCCACTTCCAGACAGCCCAGGGACTGCCTCATCCTCTGCTCATTCTGAGGGGACTGTGTAATTCCCGTCAGTTGGTTCTGATTCAACTCCTCCTCCTCCAAACCAGGATCCGACAGAATCATGACAAAAGGTATGAGAAACAACTGGATTTTATAATTGGAAAAGTGGGGATCAATTTTGTCTTAATAGTGATATATACATTCATAAGCTTAGATTTACCTCAGTTATGGCCATTCCTGGACCAAAAAGTTCATCCAAAAAAACCCCTTCAGAGTCTCAAGGACCCAAGAAAGAAGGAAATCTTGTGTTGTTATTGACACATAAAAAGAACAGACTTAGAATATCCTCTGGCAATTTTGTATTATTCAATATTTTTTTATTTTACTTATTAAATTTCCAGGCTACCTATCTCACTAATATAGCAACTCTCTGTTGGCTTACAATATAATAAAAAGTTAAAAAATTAAAATTAGAAAAATTGAAAATAATAATAATAATAATAATAATAATAATAATAATAATAATAATAATAATAATAATAATAATAATAATAATAATAA
>QLTV01000404.1:1276562-1297811 GCA_003457575.1 Thermophis baileyi
GTAATACAATCATTCAAGTGCTGATTTCCCCTCTTGTTATTACTTCACCTTATTATATAAACATGTGTATTCCATTAATCCCCCTCTCTCTAGTTTCCATCCCTATTCTAACTTTTAATTATGCCACTATTATATTTAAAAATATTCCCTTTCTATCCATCGTCTCTTGCCCGCTTTAAAGCTTTAATTGTTTGTTTCTTAGCTTCCCTCCCATATTCCTCTCTTGGATCTTTATTTCTATCTGCTTCCACATCTTGACCAATCATTTTAAACATTTCTACCTTCTCTGCCCTATTCCATTGTCTAGTTTTCAAAATATCTACTCTTGCCCCTATCTCTCTTCCAAAAAAGTCTTCCTGCAACTCCTGTTCCTCTTTTAATTCCCTCAAAATACTCTCCCCTCGGCTTGTTCCATCAGTCATTATTATTATTTTTTTATCTCCTTCTTGTCATCTCGTTTTATTTGTTGGTTTGTCTGTTCTGTTTTTTCATCTACTCTTTCAGTTGGCTCCTCCTCTTCCTGGGCATCTTTATCAGTCCTTGTCCTTTGTGTCATGTTTTCCAGCTCTTCATCTATGCTCTGCATTTTATTCATAATCTCCTCATAGCTTCTTGCCAAAGTATCCTTAATACTCTGAGTTATTGAAGCGGTTTCTTTCCAAATTCCACTCATTTCTTGCTGGTGGAGCATCTCATTTAGTTTCATTTTATTCCTTTTTTGTCCAATAATCCAAAAAATTCAATCCAATTCAAATCTAAAGTCACTTCTCAAAAAGTTCAATATTCATGAATCTTTACGTCCCAAAGCTAATCAACCTGTTCCTCTGGATAGTCCGATTTTTTTCCCAGAACCTTCATAAATCCCTCTATAAATTCAGTCTTGTGTTGAAGCCTTCAGGGGTCACTTTAATAATAATGTTTTTCTTATTCTCACGTTTAAATCTCGAATAGCCAAGTATTTCCAGGATTTTGGGAATGTGTTATGCCTTCCTTTTGTCACCAGGTGGCACTCTTAAGTCAAGTTTCAATAGTAACCAGTTTTATCCAATTTTAATGGTAATAATCCAAAATATAAAGATGTTAGTTTTTAAGTAAATAGTTCCAGAATTTTGAAATGCCTCCCAAAACAACACCTGTCCAATTTAAAAATCCAAATTTCTGTATTTTTAAAAGTTTTTGCCTTCTCCCTTTGATTTTTCCCCCTTCAATTTTAAAATTCTTCTCCAAATGTTAAATCGCTGCTTTTAAAATAGCAGTGAGCCTATTTTTTCCCTGAGAAGGAAAAAAGCCTGGAGTTCAGCAGGAGAGTTGCGATCACTCTCACGACCTCTCAGGGCGTCCCTCCTTAGCTTCGCCGACCCTACAAGGTGGCTTTGGCTCTTCTCGGAGCTCACAAACAGGGAGAACTCAGCACAGGGAATGCGGAAACCCGTTCCCTGCATCTGATATTGCTGCGATGTCAGCCGGAAGTCTGATACTGCCTGTCTTGAAGGAGAAAATGGTGCACCCGTTTTTCAAGAGGCCATCCTTGGACCCAGCTGTTAGATAAATTTTATCCAGGCTCCAATCTCCCTTTCTGGAGGAAGGTTGTTAAAAGGATGATAGGCATGCAGCTATAGAGGGCCCTGGATGAAGCAAATTATCTGAACCTCTTTCAGTTTGGGTTCAGACCAGGGTATAGCACTGAGACGGCACTGGTCGTGCTTGCTGATGATCTTTGGTGAGCCTGGGATAGAGTGATGCAACTCTTCTGGCTCTCCTAGATCTTTTCAAAGCCATTGATCATGTTACCTTCTGGAGACTGAGAGTGGTAGGCACCATTTTGTGTTTCTCAGTGGCTGGTTTTAGTCAGTGTTGCTGAGTTAAGAGTTGCAGTATGGGTTGGGCTCAGGTCTCTCCCTCTCCTTTATAACATCTACATGAAACAGTTGGTTGACGTCATCTCGTGGCATGAGTATGGTGTCATCACTATACTGATGATACCAACTATACATCTCTAACCCTGACTAGACGAGTGATGCTGTTGCAGTGCTGCTTGAGTGCCTGGAGGCTGTAAGAGTGTGGATGGGAATAAACTGATAACTTCTCAATCCTGGCAAGACTAAGTGGCTTTGAGTTATTCGCCCCTCTCCCCACAGTCTGGTGACTTCTCATCTTTGCATGCCCTGGAGTGAGTTGGGGTGAAATTTGGGGTCCTACTGGACTTATGTCTCCTGCTTGATGAGCAGGTGGCAGCCATTGCTGGGGAAGGGTTGCACCATAATTGTATCCTTTCCTGTATCAGGCAGCCTTGCTCACAATCACTCATGCCTTAGTCACCCTACAGTTAGATTACTGCAATGCACTTTACATGAAGCTGCCCTTGAAAATCCCTCAGAAGTTACAACCGGACCACAATACAGCTGCACACAGTGGTGCCCATTGCTTTGCCATGTTACATCTTTATTGGGCAAGCTGCACTAGGGGCTGGTTATTCTTTTATATGGCACAGGACCTGGTTATTTGCATGACTGATAGACAACGTGCCTGAAGAACTATGGATGGAGGTTCATAAGATTGGACAGCAACTAAAAACCATCTCAAAGAAAAAGAAATGCAAGAAAGCAAAGTGGATGTTTGATGAGGCCTTACAAAGAGCTGAGGAAAGAAGGAAAATGAAAGGCAAAGGAGAAAGGGAAAGATATACCCAACTGAATGCAGATTTCCAGAGAATAGCAAGGAGAGATAAGAACGCCTTCTTAAATAAACAATGCAAAGAAAAAGAGGAAAACAATAGAATGGGAAAGATTAGAGATTTCTTCAAGAAAATTGGAGATATCAAGGGAATGTTTCATGCAAAGATGGGCACGATAAAGGACAAAAATAGTAGAGACCTAATAGAAGAAGAGATTAAGAAGAGGTGGCAAGAATACTCAGAACAACTGTACAAGAAAGGTCTTAATGTCACTGATGTTGTAATTGCTGACCTCGAGCCAGACATCCTGGAGTGCAAAGTCAAGTGGGCCTTAGCAAGCATTATCAACAACAAAGATGATGCTGTTAAAGTATTGCATTCAATATGCCAGAAAATGTGAAAAACTCAACAGGATTGGAAAAGGTCAGTTTACGTTCCAATCCCAAAGAAGGGGAATGTCAAAGAATGTTCAAGTTACTGTACAATTGTGCTCATTTCACACACTAGCAAGGTCATGTTCAAAGTCCTACAAGCTAGGCTTCAGCAATATGTGAACTGAGAATATCAGTAATACAAACTGGGTTTCAAAGAGGCTGAGGAACTAGAGATCAAATTGCCAACATTCACTGGATTATGGAGAAAGCAAGGGAGTTCCAGAAAAATATCTACTTCTGCTTCATTGACTATGCTAAAGTCTTTGATTGTGTAGATCACAACAAACTGTGGCAAGTTCTTAAAGAGATGAGAGTAGTAGACCACCTTACCTGTGTCCTGAGAAACCTGTGTGCAGGTCAAGATGCAACAATTAGAACCAGACATGGAACAATTGATTGGTTCAAAATAGGAAAACGAGTATGACAAGACTGCATATTTTCAGCCTGATTATTTAACTTATATGCAGAGTAGATGATACGAAATGCCAGGCTGTATGAATCATAAGCCAGAATTAAGATTGTGGGGAGAAATATCAACAACCTTAGATATGCAAACAATACCACTCTAATGGCAGAAAGTGAAGAGGAACTAAAAAGCCTCTTGGTGAGGGTGAAAAAGGAGAGTGCAAAAGTTGGCTTGAAACATTAAAAAACAACAAAGATCATGGCATCCATCATTTCCTGGCAAATAGAAGGAGGCAAAATGGAAGCAATGGCAGATTTTATTTTCTTAGGCTCCAAGATCACTGCAGACAGTGACTGCAGCCATAAAATTAAAAGACACTTGCTCCTTGGGAGGAAAGCTATGGCAATCCTAGAGAGCATATTAAAAAGCAGAGATATGATCTTGCCGACAAAGGTCTGCATAGTCAAAACTATGGTTTTTCAAATAGTAATTTAAGGCTGGACCATAAAGATAGGCTGAGCACTGAAGAATTAATGCTTTCAAATTGTGGTGTTGGAGAAGACTCCTAAGAGTCCCTTGGGCTGCAAGGAGATCAAATCAGTCAATTCTAAAGGCAATCAACCCTGACTGTTATCTGAAAGGACAGATACTGAAGATGAAGATCAAATACTTTGGCTCTCCAAATGAGAAGAGAGTATTCATTGGAAAAGACCCTGATGTTGGGAAAGGTTGAAGGCAAAAGGAGAAGGGGACAGCAGAGGATGAGATGGTTAGATAGTGTCATCAATGCAATGAACATGAATTTGGGCAAACTCCAGGAGACAGTGGAGGACAGAGGGGCTTGGAGTGCTATAGTCCATGGAATTGCGAAGAATCAGACACAACTTTGTGAATGAACAACACACTACATAAAAAAACAACTTCCCCCCCCCAAAAAAAATCTCCAATAGTGAAAAAAAATCCTATACTAAATTAAAATTTAAAAAGAGCAAACACCCCAATATCTAGCTTATTTTTTTTCTAAATATGTGTTTATGTATATAAAAGCCCAAAGACAGATTGGTTTCTAAAACATTACTTGAACACAGACAATATGGTATCGTATAGTCCAGTCTTGCCTCTCTGTCAATACAAAAGTAATACAAAGGAGGAGAGCTGACTAATTTCATTAAGCCGAGATTTAGTATCAGGGGATATAACATTTTCTATGAGTACATAATCATCTTTTTTGCAACACTCCAGACACAATCTATCGGATGTTTTCCATAAGGTGAAATATTTTATTGATATCCATAACTTTATTGGAACCGTCCTGAGTTGTCTGAAAGATGGGTAGCTATATAAATGTGATATAGATAGATAGATGGATGGATGGATGGATGGATGGATGGATGGATGGATGGATAGATAGATAGATAGATAGATAGATAGATAGATAGATAGATAGATAGATAGATAGATAGATAGATAGATAGATAGATAGATAGATAGATAGATAGATAGATAGATGATAGATAGATATATTTTAATGAAATACTTTAACTTTTTGAAGCCTTTAACTTTTTGAAGCATCTAGTTCACCATAACAATAATATCTAACTAACTTGGAATCAGCCAGTTTGGTTAAGATATCAGGCTAGAAACTGGAAGATTGTGAGTTTTAATCCCTCCTTAGGCACAAAGCCAACTGGATGATCTTGGATCAGTAAGTTTCTCTCAACTCTTCGAAGAAGACAATGCCAAACCACTGCATAGCATATATACTATATACCAAGGTTCTGTCAAATTTATTGCAGTTAAAACCCAATTTTATTTAAAGATACACTGAGAGGTCCAACAGATACCCACAATTAGGATGGCAACTCAGTCATTAAATGAAGCAGTCACTAAGTGAAAAGTCATGACTGTGACTGTGCTTACAGTCTTACTTCACTTTTCTTTGTTTTACAGTACCATGAAGATTTTAAATATGACCACTGGTCACAAAGTCACCTTTTCATCATAACAGCGAATAATTGTTCTCCCTTAGCAAGTACTCTTTGTATTGCAAATTGAGTGAATATGACCCAAATGTATTTATTAAATCTTAATTTTTTATAATAATAAATTGTTGAGTTTCCATAAAAGTCATTAACAACTTTAAAAATGGGGTGTAACTGAAATTGGAAGGACATCAGGCCCAAACAATGTAGATGCTAAATGTTTTAACTGTATATACTGCCATTTAGCCTTTCTAGGTAAATTATATTCCTTTTGTGGAACTGCAGACGTCTTAAATGTATTGTTACTTAATAGTTCATTAGAGATAATAATTCCATTATGAATCCACATTCCCCCCCACAAAAAAACCAGATTTTACCAGTCATTTTCAAATAATGCTAGAAAGTAACCAAATCCCTATTCTAATTAGTACCCAGTACTTATCAAGATTGCAAGAATACTAAATAACAACTCTCAAACTGAACCCACAATGATATGCATTTAATATTATTTCCATCGGAATACATGATCCAGGTTAACAAATAAGCACAATGATATTGGTTTAAAATCACCATAGTCTTAAGAGAAATGTAACTCTTAATAAAGAGTTAAGAAATTCTGACTTTCTGTTCCTTCCATTAAAAAATTAGCCATTAACTTATTAATCTGCTGAAATATTTAAATGGAACCAACATAGGCATGCTCTCAAAATGTGTTTAAATCTTGAAGTGAGATTTTTTACAGCATTAACTCTTCCTTGCAGGGTCCAAATACAGTCCCTTCATTTGCTCTGAAGTGCAATCTATCTCTTGCCAGAAATCTTGCATCTTATTCTTAAAGAATTCAAAGCACCATCTTGCTGACATCATATGTGTAGTCAATAGATACTTCCTGTATTCTTCTTTCTCCTTCTGGGCCATATTGTTGATAGAAAGCAATTAGTGAAGAAAACACTCCAGAGCTTCCAGACTCTTAGAGCCTCATAGTCCCTTGAAATGTCTTCAAATTTGTCCCTCTTAGTAAGAGTTTCCGATCATTACTACTTCCTTTTCTTCAGGGCAAAAGGAGAAATCTTTCCCTCTGCAGAACTTGTAAAGTCTTCTTCCCTAATCTGTGAAGCTGGTTTTCATTCAGGAATTTAAAAGTTCATAAATGATTACCTGGAATCTATTCTGCAGCTATTTTTGATAGTGAATTTTGATAAAGTTTGCCTTTATGACATATTTTTCCATCTGTCTGCTCCATCCAGTTGATTTTATGACGTGTTTTCAGAGGTCTTTTGGTAATTTTGATATTTTCCAAGTGCTTCCTGAGTCCAGTTCAAGAATTCTTTGTCTTCCCTGATAAACTGGAAGATGGACAGTTTTGTTTCTAGTTCTGTAACAGTATATTCACAGCTTGAGAAAGATTCAGAAAAGAGATGGGAAAACATTGACAGACACATACACAGTTTTCTGGAAAATGAGTAGACAATCCATTAGTTCAGAATAAAGGTAGAAAGAAATGAAAAAGTCTCCATCCTAATGAGGTGAAATATAAAGCATATTATAATGTGAGAGTAATCCAGTGGTTTAAATTTCTATAATTTAATCTCAGGTGTGCTCCTGCATAGCTTCAGGACCTGCTAAAAAATCACACAAGAATGGGCATGCTTTTGTGCCGTTTTCGGAAGCTGCAGAACAGCATTCTTCAAAGCCACTTCAAGAATGAAGGTCTCCTGCCTTTGGTAGGCTGCAAGGGCCTGTCAACAAAAAGAGATCTCTCCTTGAAGGTAAGTGGCATAATAAATAAAGATTAGTTTCTCTTTTATTTGAGGGGGAGGGCAGGTGAGACATGCCAGAAAAATCAAGTTAGACATTTTTTGAATTTTTAACACACTGAGTCCACAGGGTTTGTCATCACTATTTTATTACTTACATTCAAAGAAAGAAGCACCAATTTGATTCAAAAAATACTTTGTTATCAATCAACCTGGTCTTGATTATTGCTTTCATACCATATGTACTTTTTATACACAGACAGCTAAAATACCATAAATAGATTCTTTACATTGTTGTATTGGAAAGAAAATGTAACTAAACACACTTTCTTCCTGAGATTGCAGTGTGATGTGTGCCATCCTGGGTTGTTAGATGCGCAAATTAATGCAGAGTCTTCAATCGGTGCAGTGATGGCTGACTATTATATTCCCAGGAAAATCAAGAAGTGATTTTATAGATTTTTTCCCCTTAAAAATCTATAAAACCAGAAAGATCTTGTAGAAAAGACTGCAAGAACTATATATAACGGTCAGTACAAAATAGCACTGTAATTTTAAGGTAGAAATAAAACATAACTTTGTAATAAAATTATTTATGAAATTAAAGTATTATAAAATGTATAAAAGTGGATATGTCTGAGACCTACTGAAAATTACCTAACAATTATTTATCCAGACAATTTATATCTATTCACAGAAACTCTGGTCAGATTAAAATATTGGATTCACACTGCAAATCATCATCAAATAGAAAATAAACTCCATAGAGAATTACCAAAATAACATTAGATTATCGTCAATAGACTAATTATTTTAGCCTAGTAAATGGTTAGAAACTGAACAAAAATTAACACCAATTCACACTGAAGTATAAAGAAATGAATGTTAATAACAGTCATTTTGGCAGTAAATGTATACTGAAATTATAGAAGTTACGACATAGGAGCACTTTGGAGGTAGTGAAAGCTTTCTGAGAGACGTAACTATATACATAAGATGTCCCTTGGCCAATGTCCTGGGTGACAGAAAGTTTCAGCATTTGACTAATGCTTGTGCTTTCCATTGAGCACTCCACCTGTTTTAGCAAGCAGAATTGTCACCAATATTTCTATAGCCTAAAGGTCAAGTTCTTCTTCTTCTCCACATCCAAGTTACTATTTAAGGTACTAATGGTCACTTACAGCCACTCTACTTTTCTACTTTTTAAATAAAAAATATAAGAAATAATTACGCTTCTTTGAAACTTTAACCATTCAGTCATTCACATAAGGTTCTAGTTGCTTACATACAGTACCTATCAACCACTCTGCTCCCTTTCAGGGAATAACAGAAAAGTGAGTTGTGAGCAAAAAAAATCAAATCTTTTAAAAGAATTAAAAAGAAAAAGTAATCTATTCACTAGCTTTTTCTACTTGTGAACCACTCATTCATGAATTTATACATTGTCTGCATGCAGTAGTATATGTACATTTACATCCCCAACCAATATGCTATGACCATTTTAATTCGTTTATCTATAAATATGTTAAGCAACCACAGAGGCATCAAAGAAACTTCTCTTGTTCCCTGATCAGTGTTAACATTCGCTATGCCTTCTATTTATTCCCAAACATCAGAATTCTGACAAACACTTCCCCAGCATGCTTAATAAATGAATCCCTCTGCAATTTATCTTTCCCTTTGATTTATGGAATAATAATAGCATTCTTCCAATACACAGTAATGGATTTAGGAAAGTTAAAGAAATCCAGAAGCAAACCACTGCTGTGTTTTAGCTTTTCCCCAGCTAAACAATTCATACAAGCATTTTTTAACCATGTTATAGAATTTATAACTTACAACATTCCTTTCAATGACAATCATCGACATATCATTATCATCATTCCCATGCAAATCTCTAAAATATTCCTGCCAGATTTCTCTCATTTCAGCTTCAGTCCAATAATTTTACCACTTTTACTTTTAAATTTATTCATTATGCAAAAGGCTTCCCAGTTATCTCTTTTCAACCACTTCAAAAAACTTTTTCTGTACTTTTTATCTTAGCCATTCCTTGCTCTCTTTGAACTACATTTTATGCAATTACCTTTTCCCCTATACACTTTATATAGTACCTTTTATTGTTTTTATCAACTATTTTATATGCATTTTTCTTCATCTACAGCCTTTTCACTTTATACCTTCACTATCGTTTTAATGCTTCCAATTAGAATAACTTCAAATACTTCTGTGTCATTCCATAACATTCTTTCAAACAGTTCCTATACCCTCTTTTCTTCATATTCACTCTCCGTTCAGTCTGTTAAAAAATTGATCATTCTTTTAATATTTTTTTCATATAATACTTGTAATTTCTTTTCTCATCATTGTTCTACTTTAGCTTCCTTCACTATTTCCTTTTTTCCATATCCATTTCTAAGATGTATTCTTGATGCTATGAAAAAATAGTCTGCTCTTCTTTCAGTCTTTCATCTCTTCTGTAATTTTCAGTAATTCTAGGTTTCATCATGAGCAATCAAGTCAATCGTGCTTCTGAATTCCTTGTCCATGTGTACACAGAGCAAACTTAAGCCACCCAACTCCAAAGGAGTCTTTACCCCAACCTATGGTTCCATGTGCAGAAGCTATGCCCATACATTTTGTGCTACCGCTATGCATTCTGCTGAACTAAGAAATAAAGAATTATGCAAGGTTCTATTGTGAATTCAATTCCTTCAAAACCATTTCCTCCTATTTGATAATATAGTTTTGGACTTCACAATCTTCCATCGTACTCTGACAATATTTACCATAGAAATCTATGGTGATGTCAAGAAGAAATATTGTGACCTAATTATGAATTTTATTGCTTTGTCTTTTTGATTATTAAGAAAACAATGTTGTATTTTCACGTTCTGGAGAAAAAGCCAGTTTTACCTTGAATAAATAATATTGGCATTTTAATATGAACTGATGTAATCTGAACTAATATAAGAACCAAAGCACAAATATCCTTTGGCTTTTGAGCTTCTGGAAATGTTGCAGTGCAATTTTCGGATCAAACAGAAAATAAATATGGATATAACATTGAAATTTATACATAAAATGTATACATTAGAGAAAATATGTACATGACATAGACTGAAGAAAAATGTTTCCACAATGTATTTGCATATAAATTCCATATGAATTTTCATGCAGTTTTAATGCGGAAAATGTGAATGAAACAGAACAGAAATATTTGAAAAAGGCAAAGACTATAGAAATTGAAACAAAGATTTGTCTATATCTTCTTCTAGCAATATTGGACAGGGGGTTGGATTTCTTATCAAGTGAATAGTAATACTGCAAATGTGATTGAAGGAACATTTTAGCTTAAGTGCATATCACTCTCTAATTAGTCAAACGTTTGCAGTATAACAAGTTCTAATTTTACCTGACTTAATATTTTAAGATAAAGCGAAATAAGTGAAACAAAGTTTAACTTAGGAATTTTTAACTCTGAACTTATGGTTTTTAGAGAAACACTCTGGGAGTGTTTACATGGCATGACTGATCTATATAGCTAGGCCCCAGTTAACAGATTCACTTCCATGTACTGTATACCAATTCATCATTGTCAACCCAGTGTAACAACCATTATGTTAGGCTTTCCGGCCACTGCAAAAGAAAAATTTCCTAGTTTGTTTATCAGAGCAAATCTACAGTGAAATTGGTGATACCATAGATAAAATAAATCCTGAATAATATGGATGTTGCATCAAATAAATCCTAATCCCTTTCTGAATCTTTTTACAGTATGTGAGATACATCTTAAAAAGATAAGGTCTCACTTGAGTTGATGTTAATTTATTGGCAACAATATGGAAAAGCATTGCTATTAACTTCTGGATTTTGTTTTATTCTCTGTTTACTCTATAGCTCTATAATTTCCTTTTGGTCTCACATCCATCTATTCATTAGTTACATCTGAAAAGGCACAGATACCAGTAAGCATACTGATCTTGAGTACAAGTATTTGATTTAAAATTCAAGGCCACATCTTAAAATCTTCACTAGCATTATTAATTTAATTTAATTTAATTTAATTTAAATTTAATAATTTAATTTAATTTAATTTAATTTAATTTAATTTAATTTAATTTAATTTAATTTAATTTAATTTAATTTAATTTAATTTAATTTAATTATTTAATTTAATTTAATAATTTAATTTAATAATTTAATTTATATCCCGCCTTTATTATTTTTACAAAAAATTCAAAGTAGAGAACATATTCAACACACCTTACTCCTCCTATTTTCTCCGACAACCCAGTGAGGGTTGGGCTGAATGTGACTGGCTCAAAGTCTTACACACACACACACACACACACACACACACACACACACAGAGACACACACACACACGTGTGTGTGTGTGTGTGTGTATCAATCAAACATTATATCTGAATTGTACCTTTTTAATTCTCTATCACTGTAATGCAGCAATAAATCTGCAATAATAATGCTAATCTATTAAATACCCAGAAATTTTAATCTATGGAAGGCTATTAATATAAATTTATAGTATGAAGTATAATGTTTTGATGTTAAACTGAAGCATACACATTTTTATGTTATACATTAAAGCATACAAATTTTGGGGGGAATTGGTGACTATTTCTATTGATCACCAATCCCCCCCAAAATTTATATGCTTTAATGCACTATTGACAAAATTAGGGAGGGAGGGAAGAAAGAAAGAAAGTGTAGAGGTATAATTATCAATGAAAGATGAAACATGAGAGATGTATTGACAAAGATCACCAGACAAATTAAAAACAAAATAGAACAGTAGAAGAGACAGACCTGGGTTTCTTCTCCGTGATGAGTCCACTTCTTCTGTTACCACATCGTGCAATGGACAGACAGAGACACAAAGAAGATGGACGTGAGTGGATGTACTCAGAAGGTAAAAACTGACACTGAGGGAAAGGGCCACAATTGTTTGAGAAAGAAACCTGTAGTGCATAGTCAGTCAATGGGAAAAAGAAAAGACAGCAAATACTAAAAGGAGTAATTTATCCATTTGAACAAGAAAGGATCAGAAAAGGATCAAAAAAATAAGTTAGTGATCTTTTTTTAAAAAATGTTTCATCTATCTTTCTATTCTATGTTCTGTTTTCCTATGCCTAGAAAAACCAAGAAGCATTTTCTAGAAAATTTAGTTTTGCTCAAGGATATTCAGCTTAAACATTCTGAGATAAAGTTAAAGAGGAAACCTAATATACTGCTGTATTAATTACTCTAAATTTTTAAATAAGTTTTGGTGTAAGACAAATAAAAATAATTCTTTCTAGATTGCCCACTATAATGAACATTTGTAAATAAATGTGTAAGTGAGATTGCAACATAAGGTATATTAAAAGTGAATGTTTGGTTTGACATCCAAACTCATGACATCCAATTGAATACTTCTTTCACAATATTGTAGTACCTCACTCAAGTATTTTATATCTCATTTAATGATCAAGTAATTAACAGAAGCAAATTTAAGCAGAGTAACTGTCAAAAGCATTACATTAAAATTTATCCTTCAAGTCTATGTACTTAAAAAGCAATATTGTTTCTCTGGGAAACTGAAATTTTCAGTTTCTTTTATAGGAGTCTACAAACCCCTTAGCATAACTCATCAGCTTTGAATCAATTCTAATTCACAACTTTCCTATCTAGATTATCACTTCCTGAAGTAACTGAATCTCCAATGCGCAACAGTGAAGTTTCACTGGTGGACTAGATTTTCTGTTAAAGAAAAGTAAATTCTGGCACCAGGAATCTGGATTATAGGAAACCCTATAATACTGCAAAATACAAGAAACATTTTCCCTCAGTCTAGAATAAATTACACATTTCACTAAATATGAATTGATGCTATGTGTTACAATTGATCATTAAATGCAAACTGCTACTTTACTATTATACTGTGCTCTCTGCTGTTTAAAGTATTAAAATATTAAAATAAAATAAGTGATTTTATTTTATTTCACCTTATGCACTTTATGGATTGTATCCATTTCAGAGAGTCTGAGCATATTGGGTAAAATATAAGTAATTGAATAAATAAAAATAGGTAAGTAAGAAAGTAAGCATGCCCAATATGTTATCCAAGGAAATATGATGTTCCAGGTGCAAGTTTGCATTTATAAAAGTCTTAATATATTGGGAGCTATTTGAAGTTCAACCTAGGACAAAGCATTCTTTGTAATAAATCCCACTGGGTTCAGAGGAATTATTGCCAGTAATACAACGCAATGTCTTTTTCATTCAGTATTATTAAAATGTACAACTTTAAAGATACAGTCATCATTTTAATTATGACAATAACTTATTCTTACCAAAACCTAAACTTAGTAAAGCTTTAGTAAAATACTATTAATAAAAATCATCTGGCTTCTCATTTATTTATTTAATTAGTTTATAAGTCACCTGACCACAAGCAACTGAAGATAACATGTAAAAATTTAAAAACAAATCATAAAAATTATATTGAAAGAAACCACAACTCTTTCCATGGAAACATTTCTGAGCATCAAAGTCACAAATGAACAGAATGTTATATATATTCTTATAGATACTACATATCAGCCCTTTGTAGATATTCAAACTGAAGATGAAGAAAACATAGAGAAAAAATCGACTCCCATCTTTAAAATCATCCTCCGTCATTGAAACTTATCAAGAGGATATTAACCACAAAAATATCAAGATCCAATTTTACATTAGAAGATGGCCCAGTATAAATCTAGAAATAATCATCCCACAAAGGAGGAAAATATTTTAATGTAGTATTTCTTTCTTTAATCTTCTATCAAAACACATCAATAATGCATAGAAAAACATATCTGGAATAAAGAAATACAAAAATCATTTAGTGTTCCTTTAAAAGAAAAGCAACTCAGTTGTTCTATAATACACAGTTCCACCTACAACTTCCCATGTGTTGTTTTAGACATGTTATAGATACTGAGGAGAAAGAGAAGTGCCAGAGCTGAAAAAGTAAGCAAGGAATTGAGAGAAAATACTGCTTTCCAATTAGACTACTTTCTGGAAAGAACAATTTCCTCTTCTTCAATAAAATATAATTTGAAGGAAGAGAAAGAAAGTACTTTCTCTTCATAATTCATTAAGAAATTTAGGATCCATTTCCTTAGCAGGGAAAATAAGACATATAACTTACTGCTTCTATCAGTACCTCTCTTTATATGTGCTTCTAGGATACTCGAAATTCAACTTTCAAGTACAACAATGGCAGTTTTCTAAGGATTCCAAGTTCTAATTTATTGTTTTTTGCTTTGTTATTTTCCTTTCTTGTTAAGGACAAATCTTCTAGATGAATCTCATAATCTACTTAGTTCTTTCATCTTCTCTTAATTATTCCTCCCCCTTGCATTTAATTTTCCCGTCCACCACTCTGACTGTCTTCTTCTATCTCTGTCAAATAACCTTACTGTATTCCCTTTTCCCAATGTGAAAATGTACCAGTCAATCCTTCCAAAATGGCTTTGATCATTCAGGAAACTTCCACACATTTGAATTCTGACTTTCAGGCGCACATGTTATGACAAAAGGAATGAGCTCAATATCTAATTTATGCCAAGCACTTTTTCTATTTGATCTGCATTCTAACACAAAATTTCTGCTACTCTAAAAAACGAAATTGTGCCACATGAGTAATCTAAATCTACATACTAAAAAATAAACAAATGAACCACAAATTTAGAAAAAAATTACACACACACTGATTACAAAAGCATGAAATGCAACAATTTTATAGTATCATGCTTTCAGATGGTTTCGAAACCCTGACAAACCTGGCGGGGTATGATGTTTCTTTGTCAGAAATGATTTCTCATCAGTTACTGTATCATTCACCTTTTTCTGCTGGTCTTCCCATGTAACTTCTAGCGTAAATCAAAAGAAACCAGAACTTGTCAGAAGGATTAAGCAATTTCTACAAGATACCTGTCATTATTTGATGAACTTTATTATTGAATAGTACATAATTACTGGCAGGATCAATTTATGTTCTATTCTTTATTCATTGATTATATGGGATTTGCAAAGATTTAAACACATTTAGCTTGGAATTTATTATTGTACATATACCCTACATGATATAAACAATACTATTTTTGAAAAGCAGCCTTTCAAATTAATAGTTTCTAACACTTTCACTCTGTGCTGATACATTCGTGATCAGAAGAGATTACAAGCTTAAATTTGACAGAAGAAAGTGAACAGAGAAAATAATAGAAATTGGAGGCTAAGATAAAAAGTAGACAATCCATACACTTCATTAGCAGTTAAATCAGCTTACATAGCACAAGTTTAATTTGAATTGTTTCCTACACCATGCCCAAAAATTCAGAAGAAATGTTTTAAAATAGGTATAAAATATAAAAGATGGAACATATTATATAAAGTTAATGTACTGCCAGTTAATAATTTAAATAATTAAGAATTATTTTACAATATAGTAATAGCAATAGCACTTGGACTTATATACTGCTTCAGAGTGCTTACAGCCTTCTCTAAACAGTTTACAGAGTCAGCATATTGCCCCCAACAATCTGGGTCCTCATTTTACTGACCTCGTGAAGATGGAAGGCTGAGTCAACCTTGAGCCGGTGAGAATTGAATCATGCTTCCAACATTTTAATGTTTTATGAGTATGCTAATACTTTTTTGATTTTGATTTTTAAAAATGACCAGAACACTTTGTTTTTCAATAATATAAAAATATGTACTTAACAAAACAAAAACCTTATCCATGTTTTGGATAATAATATTACAAATTAATGAAACCATTTAAACAACCATACACTAATCTATCAGTTTCCATGAGACTATTTTTTTTATAATTTATTATGTAATGATTTATATATATTTATAATATAGTAAATAATCATCAATAATCCATTTATTATACAATAATACATACTTCTTTTTCATACTTATAATTATTAACCCCTGGTTAAGGTACTTCTACATATTCCAGGTACTTGAATTCAGTTATCCTAAAATCCCTTAATGAATATGCAGATCTTAAAACAGGACACACAAATACACACTAATACATAAAAAGGCTGTATATGTATATGCTCATTAGCAAATATTTTCTTTCATTTGTTATAGCAGCAATAGCAATAGCACTTAGACTTATATACCACTTATAGTGCTTTACAGCCTTCTCTAAGCGGTTCACAGAGTCAGCATATTGCCCCCAACAATCTGGGTCCTCATTTTACCCACCTCGAAAGGATGGAAGGCTGAGTCAACCTTGAGCCAGTGAGATTTGAACTGTTAACTGCAGCTAGCAGTCAGCTGAAGTAGCCTGCAGTACTGCACTCTAACCACTGCGCCACCTCGGCTCTATGAAACTCCTCCCATTTTGCTTCACTGATTATTCTGAATTCTAATATTTTGAAGGAACCTTTCTGTGTCCAAGCCATAATTTTAGATACTTCTGTCACATTCACTTTTATTCACATTGTTTTTATGATCTTTCTCACTGAGTTGCTTCAGACTATTTTATTTATCTTTTATGCATCTTTACTAGCTACCTTTTTTGACATGCAGGGATCTGAAATCTTCATAGTATTCCAAATATTCATTAACCATTTATATAAAGAGTTTATTATACTAGCAGTTTTATTATTTTCTTTCCAGATGATTTGCAACACAGAATTTTCTTTTTGTTCAGCAACCACACATTGTGACATTTTGCTATAAAATGTTTCAGCAGTAGCATACATTTCCAATTCTGAAAAACTAGTACCATTCAACATAGACTTTCTGAAATGTCAAGAAGAAGCAATTAACAATACATGCTTTGCTTCAGAATTCAGAATACCAGAACATTAATAAAATCTATGAATATGAAAACAGTATTATTAGCACTATTTCTTTACAAGTTTGACATTAAAATGAGGGGCTTAGAAGGCAATGTGACTGCAAAATTGAATATAGGTTACATACTTACTTGGGGCCTCCCTATGAACCCTTTTTGTGCTCACAAATAATAGAATCAACAAGAAACAAAAGACTGAACTTATAATAAAAGTTTGATAATACCAAAGAGATCTGTTATATGGGGAAAAAAGAATTTTGTTGTATTTTCTTAGTAATAGCAGAGCATTAGAATTTAGACTATATATCGCCCCCAGTGATTTACAGCACTCTATGGGAGATTTACAATGTAAGCATATTGTCCCCAAAAATCTGGGTCCTCATTTTACCGACCTCAGAAGGATGGAAGGCTCAGCCAACCTTGAGGCCTGTCAGGATCGAACTCCAGGCTGTGGGCAGAGTTCACCTGCAATACTGCAATTTAACCACTGCACCATCAGGGTTCCTTTAATGTTACTTAGCAAGGTTCATATGCATAATACTTCAACAGTACACTGCATTCAGCAAGTGGCAATATTGATATTATTCTGGTACCATCCAAACGCTTATCTCAGATATTAGGAATGAAAAACATCAGCATATCGATTAATCTGATTTCTAAAAATTTAGCAAATGTAACCCAGGTTATATTTTTTTTATTTATTAGAATTATATCTGTCTTTTCTAGAGGAGCTCAGATTGATATGCATAGTATTCTCTCCTGTTTTCAAATAAATATGCTCCCTGTAGATTGAACCAATAAGAGTAACTGGCCCAAAGTCACTTAGTGACCTGTATAGATTAGATCTTGGTTCTCTCCAGGGCCAATCCAACACCTGAATTGCTAAACCATGCTGGATCTCTGTTAGGATTTCATGTGTTTACTGAAGTTATTATGTTCTTTCTTTCTTAAAATGCAATATATTGAATTATATGACATGCTATACTTCAGTACTAAACAAATACATCAAATATAGAAAAGTACAGTACCAATGAGTGATTGCCAATTATAGGTATCTTTAGAGCAATGTGCTCCAGGTTTAGAATTATAATCCTAATAGTAGTATAGCAATAGAACTACCCCTTTACAAGTAACATATTATTGTGTTAGATATTTAAAGATTTAACAAAGTAATTATGGAGAACAGCTTTAAAAGGCCACACTTTTTACCTTGCATTCACTATAAAGCTAAATTTAAATTTAGATAGAAATATCTTTTGCATTTAGCATACTTAATTCTTCAGTTGGTATATTTTCTAACTTTCCGTGATTGATAGTGTCCTGGAAAAGTACTGGGCATTAGCAAAGCTATGACTAAATTTTGAGAAAAGAAAAAACTTTGAGAATGACTTCTAGTAATAGCTCTACTTAGGTAAACCCATATAGTAAGCACTAAGCCAGTGGTTCTCAACCTGTGATCCACAGTCCCCTCCACCCCGGGGGGTGCGCAATGTCATCACTGGGGTTTGCAAAGGCTTGAAGAAATGTTATTGTCAACTTCGAACCAAACCTGGCAGCAACCATTTTTCTGTTCCTCAGTTGCCACACAGAGGGGGAAGGGGGGGAAGGAGGTTGTAATGCCTTACTAAACACAACAGAGAATTTTCTTGTGAGAATCAAGGTCATCTCTACTAGAAACGGATAAGGTTGGGGAAGGAGTGCCTGGAGAACCTGCCAATTAAACAAATTGGCCAATGTGACCTATGACATTTGGGGATGGGGTTATTTCCTACTATAATTATACTGCAACCATGGGAAAGATTTAGAGTTGGTTTTCCTTTAGAGCTATGCCGATATGATGCACTCAATAAAGAAGATCTTTGAGGAGGATTCTAGTATCAGAGTTCTGATTTGCTTGGGTTCATTAGTTGGAGACTTGACAGTTATGATTTAAATCTTAAGTCTTGGTGGTCCGTGGCCACAAAAGGTATTTAAAGGGGGTCCATGGTGAAGAAAAGGTTGAGAACCACTGCACTAAGCAATAAAGAAACAGAAGGAAAAAATTGGGTTGGCCAGAGGAAGATCTATCGCTGATTATAATTCGACAGATACCTATTATTTTCCTATAAATACACTGAATATAAAAAGAGCAAATCAAAAATTATTGATACCTATCTTGTATATATGAATAGCTAATAAAAATGCCTTAAATAAAAAGTAATAAAGCTTAATAAAAACTGCAGATACAATAGATACTATCCTTGCAACAAAATGTTGCAGTGCATCTTCACATCTCCAACAAGAATTCATTTATTCAGAATTCCAACAGAAAAGAGACCTTGTTATTCACAATCTCATTATTCACTGTTGCTAAATATAACCTATTTGTATTATCATGGTAAATAGTTTCACTATACTGTATTTGCAGGTTACGGCATGTGGTTCTGAAGTACCAGCCGTTTTGCACGTAGACAAAAAAAAATGCATCTGCGTCAAATCCATTTTTCTGAGCAATCTGCAACATTTATCTTTTCTTTATCCAAGAACAGGGGTGCAAAGATTCTGGGGTGGTCAAGATCTAACAGCCTCATTTCTGCTTTTTCTTTATATTGGGAGAGAGTGAGTGATTTTTCTTTTTAGTGGCTGATTTTTTTGTGTGATTTGTTTTTTTGCTCAGTTTTCAGGGTTCCAGAGCTAAAGTCTAACTGCACATAATTGTACACTGAATGTAAGCCCCCCAAATGTCCACCTGTATATCATGCTCAGATAGATAAATTTATTATTCATCTTCAATATTCCACTCATTGACTTAACTTCATCCCTACATAACTGATTTAACAAAGATGGCTCTTTTACAAAGAGAGGAAGTTTGCACAAATATTGGCTTTCAAGCACAGTATATGCTAGTATATTTGGTCCTGCTTCTCAGTGGATACTCTTTGATTCAGTGGAGTATCAAGGGCAGAGCAGCAAGAACGATTGATTCTGGGAGCAAGCAATGAGGAACTGCAGTATCTGGCAGCACAGCAGCAATTGAAGAACGGAGATGTTAAAAAAAAGGTCTGCTCTGGATATTAAAAAATGCTAGGTACACCACTGCTTTGATTACAATCTTATTTGTACATAATCACCTGAATTAGTGCCAACGGATAGCAGAAAATTAGATTTCATACTGAAGTTTAGAAAAAAGTATAAGTTGTCTTTTACGAATGAAGGCATCGTGTCTTTTCCACAATGTTCATTTCAGTTGCCTTTACATGAGTTTTGCTAATATTCATGAACATGCTGTAATTTTTTTCATTATTAATAAGACCTGATTTTTAAGATTGTGTGCATATATCATGATAGAAATTGACATACATGCAGAGCAAAGCTAAAAAGCTAATAGCATAACAACTAATACGTAAATATCTGGAGTATGCTTTCTGCATATAAATAGCAGCTAAAGTAATATAAAATCATACTTAAAAAAGGAGAAAAACATCAAGCACACAAACAACCAATCTAATCTTCGATCAAAATCCATTTAACCTACATTCTGTTTTCAACAGTATCCATTCCAATGTTTCTATAATACATATAAACACGGCATGGCATGAAGGCATGTTGGAACTGCTCTCCATTATTGTATGTAATCTGATTGTGAGTGCACCATAGATGTAATATCTTACTAGAAGTTTAACAAGGCAACTCATTCATGTATTTATTTACACAATCTGCATTACATTATGTTGCTAGAAGAGAATATATATCCTCAAAGAGATAGCTATTAATTGGTGGAGCTTCATCAGATTAGACCTCTACAAATTCTAACACACCAAACCAAAGATAGCATCTTTATAGTAGTTTGTTAAATGTACAGTTGCAAGAAAAAGTATGTGAACCCTTTAGGATTACGTGGATTTTTGCATGAATTGGTCATAAAATGTGCTCTGAACTTCATCTAAGTCACAACAATAGAAGAACACAGTCTGCTTAAAATAATACTACACAAACATTAGATGTTGCCATGGTTTAATTGAACATAACATGTAAACATTCACAGTGCAGGGAGGAAAAAGTATGTGAACCCCTAGCCCAATGACTTCTCCAAGAGCTAATTGGAGCCAGGAGTGAGCCAACCTTGACTCCAATCAGTGTGATGAT
>QLTV01000404.1:1298366-1314764 GCA_003457575.1 Thermophis baileyi
CTGTCCGCCAACTGAAGCTCCGCGGAGGATGGGTGATGCAACAGGACAATGACCCAAAGCATACAAGTAATTCAACAAAACAGTGGCTTCAACAGCACAGAATACGCCTTCTGGAGTGGCCCAGTCAGAGTCCTGACCTCAACCCGGTTGAAATGCTGTGGCATGACCTTAAGAGAGCGATTCACACCAGACATCCCAAGAATATTGCTACACTGAAACAGTTTTGTGAAGAGGAGTGGTCCAAAATTACTCCAGATCGTTGTGCAGGTCTGATCTGCAACTACAGGAAACGTTTGGTTGAGGTTATTGCTGCCAAAGGAGGGTCAACCAATTATTAGGTCCAAAGGTTCACATACTTTTTCCTCCCTGCACTGTGAATGTTTACATGTTATGTTCAATTAAACCATGGCAACATCTAATGTTTGTGTAGTATTATTTTAAGCAGACTGTGTTCTTCTATTGTTGTGACTTAGATGACGTTCAGAGCACATTTTATGCCCAATTCATGCAAAACTACACATAATCCTAAAGGGTTCACATACTTTTTCTTGCAACTGTATCACAAAATTCAAGTTTTCACTGGCTGTCACTAACTGCAAAAACAAAGGGCTTTTCCAAGCATGACCACAGAGTGCCAGCAGTTTGATACATCACTATTTATAGCATTTTATTCCAAATACGAGAGAAAATTAAAACCGTTTTAACCAGAGATAAAATCAACACTTAATTAATAGTTTAGACTTTTCTATTCATTGGTATATCACAAACAATATCCAGTTTTTTACATTTTCAATAACATTCTTCAATTTTAACATCCAAAATAAGAAAATAAATTAGCTAATTAAGTTATCACTGAATTTCAGTAGTAATTTTTAACAGAATTGCTAATATTACTTTATGTATTTATTATTTATAATGCAAGAAATATGTCTTCATTAAAATAGGTTGCAGAAACACAAATATTAGAAGCAGATGAATGGCTCCTAGCAACCCGCTTAATTTCCACAAATATCTCTCCAATGGGTTGGGAAACCTTTGTTATCAGCTTTTGTGTCGTAGCAAGTATGTGGATGCAATATATACTTTATTTATTCCTTTAGTAAATTACCATATCTGCCAGAGATCCACATATTAATAATTGTAAATCAATCATTACAGCACTCATGAAAAATACCAACAAAAGCCATTCAATCTTCCATAATAACCTCAAACCATTCTAAAATGAAGTAATAAAAATAATTCTTATAGAACAGTCATTATAAAAATAAAAGTAATAAAATTAGTAAACATGATATCATGTATTAATTATTGGACAACCTCCCGAAATGCTCTACCTTTATTTACTTCTAGCATGCTGTAACAGATGAGGCAAGACTCATTTCCAAGAGTAACCTGATCCATAAGAAAGAAGCTACAACAGGAGAATGTCCCAAAGGTGCTTTTTCAGGACGCAACTGGACTTGCTTGTTTTTTCTTTTGAAGAGGTTTTGCTTCTCATCCAAGAAACTTCTTCAGCTCTGACAGGATATCCTGTCAGAGCTGAAGAAGCTTCTTGGATGAGAAGCGAAACGTCTCCAAAAGAAAAAACAAGATAGTCCAGTTGCCTCAAGGGTGGGTTCTAACTTACCTCGCTGCCAGTTCACTTCCTCCCACGCCGCGTGGCTGCGCCTTGTGGGCGCACGCATGCACAGTGCAAAAAATTTTTAAAAAATAAAAAAATTTAAAAAGCCAAAAACAAGATGGCGACGCATGCGCAGTGCCAGAAACTTGGCTTCTGCGCATGCGCGGAAAAAATAAAATAAAAAATGTTTAATTTAAAAAAAAAAGATGGCGGCACCCACGGACCAGCAACGACCGAACCAGATCTGTGACATCATCGTGACATCACCAGCGGGTCACTACCGGTTCGGGCAAACCGGTCCAAACTGGGAGGAACCCACCTCTGAGTTGCCTCCTGAAAAAACACCTTTGGGACAACCATGACCTGGATGACTGAGAATCTTTACAAACTTTTAACAGAAGAATGCCTTCTAGCTTCAGCTCCTTTCAAATGGGTTATAACCAAGCACTTGGCTTGAGGTGAGCGTGCTAAAAGGCAAATTCTGGTTGAAGAAGACAGTCCTGCAAATTTCTAAGCAGCAAGCTATATAGGGACTTATATAGGGACCAAAGCCAGAATTGTACATGCATCTAGAAACTTATGGGCAATCAATGCAGAATCTGTAGCAGAGGTGTGAAATATAGCTGTTGTGTAATGCCCGTCTCTAAACAGACAACTGCTGAAAACTACTTGGAAATTGTAGTTTCCAAGTAGTTTTCAGTTTCAAATAGTCCACATTGCAGTACGCCCACTCCTATTTAGTGATTACCTTGGTTAGTGAATGTTTGCATATACAATGGTAATAAAAAAAATAATTTTCTAACCAATGCATTTACAACCAAATTTTGTATACTTGTCAACAATGCATGCTAGAGTAAGAGTAATGCGGGCATTGCTGTACAGGATAACTTTATTTCAATGTAAAGTAAACAGCAATTTTTGCAGTATCTCTGTCTCTGTTTTTCTCTCAGTCTGGTCTTGTTCTTACTTGATGACCTAGTCATTCAAATGAAACTCAGTCGCTAAACACAGAGTGGGTGTAATCCAAATGTTTATTAATGAAGATGATTTACTGTTTTAATACTTCATGCTGTGGTTAGGGCTGCAAATGGCACACCAGCTAAAACTGAGTAAATACCATGCTGGCCATAGCCTCTGCCTTGCCCAACCAGGAGTAGCTATGAATTTATAAGCAGGCCACCAACGACAGACCTGCTTCCTCAAGGCTAGTGCTTTCCCTTTGAGGAACAAGAATTACCAATGAATCAACAGTAACTCCATTTTGCTTAGGTCCATTTTCGACCATCCAGACATCTACTGCTTTCAAGACAAAACTTCCCCAGCATTCCCAGTATAGCAGCTGGATATCAATAGCATACAAATGATACTAATGCCCAAACTGATGAATGATTTTTCCAGTAGTTTCTTGCACATGACATACAATGGGTGAGGAAGGATCACACCTTACGGTATTTAAAGGCGAGGAACCCCCAAACTGACTTCTATAACTGCAGACTGGAAATGATGTCTAAGCACTTATACTGAGTCTGATTCTGTTTAGTGAGATGCTGCAAGGATTGATACTCTCTCCTCTCCTATTTAACATTTTTAACATTTAAGCTGCTGGGTGATGTCATCTGAGAGTTTGGGTGAGGACATCTCCACTCTGAGCCAGCCAATGATGATGTGAACATCCTGTCTTTATCTGGAGTCTGTGGGGGTCTGGATGGGGAACAACAGGTTTCAACTCAAGTGGCTTTGGGTTTTAGGACCTCTGGATTCTGGAGTCATTTTACTTCTTGTTCTGGACGGGGACTGCACTACCCCAGATAGAACCTGTGTGTAATTTGGGAGTACTCTTTGATTTGAAGTTCTTATTCAAAGAGCTGGTGTCAGCAATGGCTAGGAGACTTTTGGCACAGCTACATGTTGTGCACTGATTGTTCCTTGACCGGGCTCTGTTCACAATCACTCATATTGTGATCAATTTCCAATTGGACTACTGCAATGGATGGGGCTGCCCTTATAGAGCATTTAGAAGCTTCAGCTGGTGCAAAATACAGCAGCAAAGGCAGTTGTGGATGCTTTTCATTTAGCACCTGTGGCATCTCTTTTCTGTATGCGTCCGGGTTCAATTCAAGTTGCAGATTGTGACCTATAAAGCCCTACATGTCATGGGGTTGGATTACTTGTGGGATCATCTCACCAAAATTGTATCTACTTGTCCTGCAACATCTAGGAAGAGAGATAAGCTCCAGGTCCCATCATAAAATGTCATCTGACTGATCCCCGAAGGAGAGACTTTTGTATCATGGTGCCCAACCTCTGGAATGTTTTTCCTCTGGGGAATATACTTGCCCTGACCCTGTTGGCTTTCTATAAGGCTCTTAAAAACTGGTTTTATTGCCGAGCTTGGGGCCTGTGGTATATGATTGAGACTGTATCCTGAATATGTTGCATACAGTGCTGATTTTATTTTGGCTCTTACTCTACATTTATTATTTATTGTTGTGCTATGATGTTCTTATTTTGTTTTTATTCCATGTTAGCCATTTAGAGTAATAGGGTTGAGATGGGTGCCCATATAAATTGAATAAATAAATAAGCCTGAATCCTGATCGAAAGGGATTCTATTAATCTACATCTTTTAAGGAATTCTTTGTATTCAGGGAGCCCTCGACTTACAACCAATTGTTTACTGACTGTTCGAAGTCACAACGGCACTGAATAGTGACTTATGACCATTTATTCACACATATAACTATTGCAGCAACCCCATGGCCATGTGATCAAAATTTGGACTCTTGGCAACTGGCATGTATTTATGATGGTTGCAATGTCTCGGAGTCATGTGATCACCTTTTGCAACCCTTTGATAAGCAAAGTCAATGGGGAAACCAGATTAATTAAACAACCGTGTTACTAATTTAACAATTCCAGTGACTCATTTAACAACTGTGGCAAGGAAAGATCGTAAAATGGGGCAAAACTCACTTAACAACTGTATGGCTTAGCAACAAAAAATTTGGGCTTAATTGTGGTTATAAGTCGAAAACTACCTGTTTTATGGCAATGGTGCCATTATAACATTCTTATTTACAAAAGAACATATACTTTAATTTTTTTAATAATTAAAAATCCAATTTTTTAATAATTAATTTCTAATGAAAATGTTTATATTTTATATGATGTAACATTTAACAGTTGGAAACATCTTCAAACAAAAAAGACAAAGTAAAATGCAAAGTGAGTTTAATGGTTCTCTGAAGTTATCTATCTCAGGGAATTAAATTATACCACTGTAATATACAAAACAAATGAAAAATCTCATAAAATGCATGGGAAATAATCCATGTTAATAATTGGACAATCATTTGACAGGGAGAGTATAAGGTCTCCTGCCTTGAGCAGGGAGTTAAACTAGAAGACCTCCAAGGCCCTTCCAGCTCTATATTCTATGTTCTTTTGTGATATACACAATGGCTCTATGTGATTTTTAAGTACCGTATTTTTCGGACTATAAGACACACCTAAATTTTGAAGAGGAAAACAACAACAAAAAAGTTTTTGGCCTCCGTGCGCCACATTTTGGGGCCTTTTTTTGGGCCTTTTCCAGCCTTTTTTCAGCCCATTTTCGAAGCTTTTTTCAGCCCATTTTTGAGAGGTTTTTTGGCACATTTTGGGGGGCTTTTTTGGCCATTTTTGAGGGTTTTTCAGCCCATTTTCAAGGCTTTTTGGGGGGCATTTTTGAGGCTTTTTTCGGCTCGATTTTGAGGCTTTTTCCGGCTCATTTTCAAGGCTTTTGGGGGGGGGCGTTTTTGAGGCTTTTTTCAGGCCGTTTTTGAGGCTTTTTTCGGCCCGATTTTGAGGCTTTTTCAGCCCGTTTTTGAAGCTTTTGGGGGGCATTTTTGAGGCTTTTTTGGGCCATTTTTGAGGCTTTTTCCAGCCTGATTTTGAGGCTTTTTCCAGCCCTTTTTAAAGGCTTTTTTCAGCCCATTTTTGAGGCTTTTTTAGGGCTGTTTTTTTCTGAAAAAATGGCCCAAAAAAGCCTCAAAAACAGATATTTTCACCCCCTTTTGGGAGACAAAAAAGTGTGTCTTATAATCCGAAAAATACGGTAGTTTTTAAAATGTCTTTATAGACAGAGTCTATATTATGACAGTCTATAAAGATATGGAAAACCACTTTTTTTAAAATTAAGAGATTAAAAGTTTATGTTGAGGGATAATCTTGTATTTAAAATATCTGGAAGCTCTTTTTCAGGGATAAATTGTACTTCTTCTTACACTGTTACTGTGTAGGAATAGTGTTCTTCACATGAAGAAGTTTTAAAAACATTCACTGAACTTCAAACTTTTTAAAAGTTTGATTTATATCCAGAATCAGTTTAAGACGATTTAGCAGCCAGATCCTCAATCCTTTTTCCATTTAGCTAGGAGCATATTCTAAATAAAATATGAATAAAATTGGTTTGTCACAGCTATATCTGTGGTTCTGAGAAAGTGATTTAGGCTACATATGTGATGTCACCTAGCCAGCAGTTTACAATGTGGGCTATCCATTTTTAACTAGGCAAAACAATCAAATTTTGATATAACATTCTTTGGCTGTTCATAGTAGCACTGAACAATCCGTTTTCTCCAACATTCATATATAAACTCTATCCCAGAAACTTCTGAACAATTACAGTAATATATTTTTAGAATCTGCAGCTTAATTTATGTTGCATCTATAACTGATTCACACAGGTGGTCCATTACAGGTAGAGTATCAAAACCTGTTTCATAAATTTTAGCTGTGATATATACATACATTATTCATACATTATTTTCACTGTTAGAATATTTATATGGCTCCTATAGTACAACAATACTGCATAGTCCAAATTCCTATGAACTGAATAAAATTAATAAGCATTTGCAACCCTCTAAAAGACAGTAGTAATGCCTTTTTAAAGATAAAATTCTAACCTACATTTTCAGAGCTCTGGAAATAAGACAAATTAAAATTCAAATGTTTTTAAAATATAAAACTATTTTCTTTTTTTAACTTCTTATAATTTCTTTTAATTTAAAATGCTCACTTACTTCTCTCCAGGGTCCCTTTTGGTGGGAGTTGTGGCAACTGTCTACCCCTGCGTCCTGCCACCGGAGTACTTGATGGGCTTGTTTGGACTGACCCCGAATGAGCATGTGACCTACAGGACACATCAACAGAAACCATCAATTGCAACATACATTTATTCTTATGTAGTCTGAGAACAAAGGAATGATTAATGGCTTTTGTGCATGTTGTACTTTAATTAAAATGATGACAGTTCAACCTTAAAGATTTTAAAAAGCGTAGTTACCAATAACGTAGGTTTATCTGGAAACTAAGGGGAACAATACTGAAAAGATGGCACAGAATATGTTTTGTAACTGCATCTGTTAACCATATAAAGAAATATATGTAGAGGTATATGCATACTGAGACATACTGAAAGAAAGCAAAAAAAAAAAGAAGAAGAAGAAGAAGTATATGTATAAATATGACTATTTCCATGTTCAACTAACAAACATTTCAAATTCCAACTAATATTGAGATGATGATTTACCCAACCATGAATCTGATGACAGGCAATAAAACAAAAGTATATTTCAATGAATGAAATGAAATAATAACATCATTGTTACTGATTCTAATAATTCACTATAGAAAAGCAAAGAAGCCAGACAATAATCTGATTTGGACAAAATTAGATTAACAAATATCTTCTCCAACTTCATTCCATTATTTATTAAAAAAACAACTAAATAAATCAACACTAATCATGAATAAAATACATTACAAAAACAAGACAAATGCAAAACATGCACACAGCAAATAAGAGAAAACAGTGATTAATATATCAAATTAGTACAAATTTAAGAAACTATTTTTAAAGTATCATTTGATGTTATGATTATTATTCCATAAGCGATGTCTGATGATCACATTTAATTACTTCTTCTGTAAGAGAAATACATGAGAAATTATGAAGTGTTTGAGAGTAAGAAATCACGCAGGATTCCTAATAAATGAGAAATCACAAACAAATGTAAGTAATTGTTATTAATTATTGTTAGTAAACAAATTACAATGGCAGCCACACCATTATATCCCGATGGAATATAAATAGTGTGTTGATGTTGGCAGGGTTAGTATCTACAACTACTGGTGATCAGCCAATGATGAAAGGAAATACTATTGAAGTTTTTGAAAAATAAAAAAGTGAGCTGGTGGGGCAGGATTAATCCGTCTGTTTCACCTCGATAATGCAGGTGAGGGAGGGGCAGATCTTCCAGTCATTAATGAAGGCATCGATCTCATGAGGTTTGACTCAGGACGCTCAGTGGATCGGGAGCGGGGGCTGGGCCGCTCTAGCACTGGACGCTGTTCTGTTGATCTGGATCTTTGATATGGTAGTCTAGGTTCCCAATTCCTGTAATGTTAGTCAAAAAGCAGCTCAATTGACTTTTATCTGTGGTTATGCATTATGCTGCAGCACATTGGATTTGGAGCTATCCAACATAAGCTAATTTGAATAACTTTTTAAAGTTTTCTTCTTGCTAATATTAAGTGGGTATAAAGAAGTATACTTCCTTAAAATGGTCATGTGAAGAAAATTATTTAGACAGTTTAATAATGCAGTGGAATAAAATCTATTAATTTTGCATTAAATCGCATTACTATTTTGGGAAAATTCAAAATTCAAAAGAAAAGATGCAGTTCTCTAGAAATATTAAACAGATTAATATTTTTTTAAAATCATATATTCCATTATCTGTCAGCAGTTATTTATGGTGGTTCATTTCAACAGGATCACTAAAAATGAACAAAGGATTTTAAAAATCCTGAATAATATTTCTCATTTACTGTATATTAGTTTAACTGTCAGGTATAACTGTAGCAAGAATTAAACAATTTGAAATGAGAACAAACATATTTGTTATTGAACAAAGTATTTGACATATGCACATATGGCATAAGCTGTAATTTTGTGCAAAAAAGATCCAACACTTCAGATTCAAGGACATCCAAGAAACCAAATGGAAAAATATGAAAAATATTCAAACAATTATCCAAAATTGCTGTAGCAGAAATTAATTTTAGGCAATGGATCAAACTGGTTCTATAATATAGTAGGATTTTTACAGTGTGTTATTAAAAGATCCTTACAGTCTGTAAAGTTTTCTCTCAATAAAGTTAACATATTGACTGAGAAAACAGTTAAATACTGTCATACATTTATTTTAACTCATGAACTTAGCTTCAACTGAAGATTTAAAGTTTTACCTATACAGAAAACAAAATTTAAATTTAGTATTAAAGAGAGCAAAAGAACACTAGATAGTTATATTACAAAGAGGTCATAAAATTGCAAAATGTGTTTCAAAAGCTATCTTTTAGTATAGAATTGATTTGAATTTTTCATAACTTGTATTTTTTTTCAGTAAAGTATCATCTAGAGAAAATGCGGGGGGGGGGAAGTGTCTGATTCAATAAAGTCTATTTAGGTTTTTTTTAAAGAAACTGAAAAATGTGCTACAATGTTATTGCTTATTTATTTACTGTCAAAGAGAAAAAAAGCGAGAGTCAAATAAACACAGAAGTGATACACATTCATTAAAAAAAACCACGATAAAATAAAATAATTTAGAAGAGACTCTAGGGTCAAATTCTTGCCTGCTGATGCAAATTTCAACAGAACCAAATGTAGCTGTTTTCATGAAGATATTAGTGAACTGATCCTGTGATAAAAATATATATTACAAGTAGTCCTTGACTTACAACCATTCTTTTAGTGACCATTTGAATGGCACTGAAAATAGTGAGTTACAATCGGTCCTCTCACTTACAATTGCTATAGTATCCCCACAGTCATGTGATCTAAATTTGGGCGCTTGGCAATTGACATGAATTTACAATGGTTGCAGGGTCCCGGGGTCATATTATTGCCATTTGCAACCTTCCAGCTGGCTTCCTACAAACAAAGCCAATGCAGAAGTTGGATTTCCTTAATCACTCGCTTAACAAGTGCAGTGATTTGCTTAACCATGGCAAACAACAACAACAAGAACAAAAACCATTCACTTAAGAACTATCTTGCTTAGCAACAGAAATTCTGGTTCCAATTGTGGTCACAAGTCGAGGACTTCACCTTAAGGCCTACTAAAGAGATATTATTAGGAGTGCTAGATATAATAAAAAGAACAGTGCAGCAATACATTAGGAGAACTGTGTCTTCCTTTGAGCATTTTAATAAATAAGACATCAAACCTCTCTAAAGTAAAGTTTTTCCGATGAAGAACAAATACCGATATTGATATAGATAACATAGATATAAATAAAGATACTATAGAACAGCTCTCTATTGCAAAAGTTCAACACTTTCAACCGATCTCTTTGCAATTCCAAATCAACAACTGGTTAATGTTCCTTCCATTTGATTGTACATGAAGGCCTCACAGAAAAGATCAAAACAATAGTTTCACTTTAAGCTCCAAACAGGCAGGCATGTTTGATCATAAGATCAGCAAAGAAGGGTTAAGTGTCAGGGAGGAAGCCTATCTAGAATCAGACTTTTAAAGACAGATTTCAGTCTGACAACAGATTACCTTCCTACCAATAAAATGATTGGTAAAAGATTCGGAATCCCTGCATTCATAAAATAGTTTAAGCACATTAAACTGCATGAGTTGAATTGTATAGCTCTTGACATGCCAATATCAAAGGTGTATAAGGAAGGAGAGATACCCCTGCAACAAGCACAGGAGAACACTATAAAATAGTTTTGAACATTTCCTTAACATGGGGGGAGGGAATATATTTAATTAGAATTTATTTATTTTTATCCTGCCTTTATTATTTTTATAAAACAACTCAAGGTGGTGAACATACCTAATGCTCTCTCTTTTATTCTCCCCCAACAACAAGCCTATGAAGTAAGATGGACTGAGAGAGAGAGTGACTGGCCCAAAATTACCTAGCCGACTTGTATGCCTAAGGTAGTACTAGAATTCACTAGAATTCCCGGTTTCTAACCCGGTGTCTTCAACCACTAGACCAACTGACTCTATTCAGTTGCAAATCTGAACACGAATGTGGCAACCCAGCAGCAAATTACCAAATGACAGATAGTTCCCTCAAGGTAGGCATTTCAATTTCTGCAAATACTTCAAATAGTAAGAATAGCTTAGAATACTACTGTTTCATATTTTAATCAGAAGAGTTTGCAAATGAAAAGTTTATGAGTCTTGAATTATCCTCAGACAAATTTGCAAAGATTACCTCATATTTTCTTCTGAATCTGTATGCACATTTTCTGAATGGAAAGCTTGATCTGCCAACATAGCCATTGTTTCACTTCTTTAATACCAAAATTGAAAAGTAACCTTAACTTGCAATTAGTTGATTAGCTGCAAGGCAGTTTAAGGGGGGAAAAACTAAAGTGTCTATAAGGGTCCCCAAACATTTTAAAATTTATCTGAAAGAATGGAATATAAATAATAGGGAAAAGTTGATTTTACTATAGATAGATAGTAAAATCAACTTTTCCCTATTATTTATATTCCATTCTTTCAGATAAATTTTAAAATGTTTGGGGACCCTTATAGACACTTTAGTATCTATTTAGGAGCTTAATATAAAAAAGAGGTCCCAATCTCAGAAAGGAAGACACCCATATAAAGATAAGAGAAAATTGATTTTCTCAGTTATAACCAGCTACTCTAAACCATTTTGGAGTAGACAATCTCATTTAAAATACTTTGCATTCCTTTTAATTTCTAATCTATTGCTATTACTTCTTGAATTTCAGAGAAAATTCTTGTTTCACTTTATGTTGAAATGCTTTCCAACAATATAAAGTGAATTTAAATCCTACCAATTCATTCATAATTTATAGTTTGATTAATGACTGAAAGCTATGTAAGAATAAAAACATAAAGTAGTCACAGTTAATTTTTTGCATTATGAAAATTGTTTACACATTCAATTATCTTAGTTAATTTTTTGCATTATGAAAATTGTTTACACATTCAATTATCTTATCAGTTGGTTGAAGATCTATACAATAACAGGAAAATAGTACGTTACATATTTATACTTTTTAACTGAGCATATAAAATATGTATAGTTTTAATGGACTAAAAGTTATTTGGAATTTAGGATTTAGGTATTTGCCAAGTCCTTCAAAAGAACTAAATGACATTAGTTAAAAATATTTTTAGCTAAAATGTCTCATGATAAGAAATGAATTTGCAAAATTACCTTGCTAATGTTGAAATAAAACAATGGAGATTATCTTGAGCTTTACATTATTTATATTATACGTAAGTAGAAAATTGCAGACACAAAAGAATAAGTAGAACAAAGTTGAATTCATCAAGGCCAAAGTTTTTAAAGTATAGACTCTTAAACTAAACAAACAGGAACCACAAAGATGAAACAATAGAAACAATTTGTTGCTTTCCAAAAATATTTATCTGCCTTTCTTTTGCACTACATTTTCTTTTCTGTGCATGATACCTAGCATCTTATATGTTATGTTCAAATTAAACAATAAAAGCAATGAATGTCAAATTAAAACATTAAAATGCAGCAAATTATGGTGCATTTTAATGATCACATACATACAGTGTTCTCTATTTCTAGAGACAATGGAAGCACTACAAGAGAAAACACACAAATTATGCCTAGGAGTCACAAGCTTAATCTAACCGAAATACTTTTTACTGGGAATACCTGTCAGTATCTGGGGAAGACTGTTGGATTTCAGTCCTTGGACATGCTATTCTTCTATTAGCTATTGGAATTTTGCTGGTGGTCACAGATATAAGATAACCTGTTAGCACAATATTAATAACTACTGGTATAAACAAATTTCTAAAGTTAACCAACTGTTAAGCTGCAATAGCAATAGCACTTAGACATATACTGCTCCATACTGCTTTACAGCATTCTCTGAGGGGCTTACAAATCTCAGCATATTGCTCCCAACAATCTGGGTCTTCATTTTACCGACCGCGGAAGGATGGAAGCCTGAGTCAACCTTGAGCTGGTCAGGATTGAACTCCTGGCAGTGGGCAGATTAGCCTGCAATACTGCATTCTAATCACTGCGCCACCACGGCTCAGAAACAAAGTTAAACCAATACAATATTGTATAATGTGGCTGAATTGCTTTTAAAAGAATAGTTACCAATTAAAGTTTATACTGCTAATTCAAATACCCAAAATTTACACACACACACACACACACAGTACTTATTTTAAAATCTGGTGAAATATCCGAACACAGAGCCACAAAAAATATATATATAATTTCTGCCATATATATAGATAATACATCAAATTGCATATGTTGCTACAGAACTTCACTACACCTGCAGAAAATTCTATCTCTACTGCCATGCCTGTGTGAAGGTTCTTAAGCAAATATTAAAGAAAGCAAGAAAGTCCCTTTCAAAATATGCAGCAAAAATGTATGAATTTGAAGCAAATAACAATTACAAAAATATTTTCCTTTTACGACAACTTTGTAACAAATTAATATAGTCTGTTAGGAATCTAGAGACAGAAAAATTAAAATCTAAATTTTAGAATCTTTGAAAATTTACATTAACAAACACTTTAATACTTAGCTTAATCTTACTTAGATTTTTTTTTATGTGATATATCCTGACATCAGATCTCTTTACTTTACATAATTTTATATTCTTTATGTAATGTATATTTATATGAGAATAGTATGCAAGGCACCTAAAATATCAGAATACATAAAATTCTTATCTCTTATATAGCTTACCATGTTTGACAATTCTTTAACACTATAATTCCTTTATTATGAATATTGCTTGAATATATTATAATCCATTAGTGTTCAACTACTCTCATGTATAGTCTGTAGCATCTACAAAAACTAAAATAATAGCAATAGCAATAGCACTTAGACTTATATACCGCTTCATAGTGCTTTACAGCCCTCTCTAAGCGATTCACAGAGTCAGCATATTGCCCCCAAACAATCTGGGTCCTCATTTTACCCACCTCGGAAGGATGGAAGGCTGAGTCAACCTTGAGCCGGTGAGATTTGAACCGCCGAACTGCAGCTAGCAGTCAGCTGAAGTAGCCTGCAGTGCTGCACTCTAACCACTGCGCCACCTCGGCTCTTAGATAAATAAAGTAGGAAATTGCCATCTATATAATAACATGATTTACTTTGTCCAAAAATGTATTTTTCACCATTGTTAGTTTCTGTACAAAGTACATGCAGTTTTGGGTCTTGGTAAGTAAACACAATTGGCTTTATTTATACCTTAGTACAAAAAAAAAAAAAAACCAGAGCCAAAATGGGGACCATTTGAAGGCAAGACGGATGTTTCAACAGATTTATAGAAGTACAAAACATCTATTAAAAAACTACATAAACCTACTGACTAGATTTAATAGACCTGGGTTTTTTTTTGGGGGGGGGAGTGCCCTTTGAGACAGTTTGGACTCGTCATGATTGCCTGGACTAGTCCCTGCAGTTATCTCGGCAAGTCTCAAAAATATTTTCTAAGTACAGGTAGTCCTTGACTTACAATGGCAATTGGGACAATAATTTCCATTGTTAAGCAATGCATCGCTTAGTGATGGCAATTACTGCAGTCCCTGCAGCAATCATTAACTGAACCCCACTATCATTAATGAGGCAACTTTCTGCCAATTTCCCACAGTCAATAGGAAGCTGGCTAAAAGTTGCAAGTCCGAGATGAGCAGGCAGGCAAGTGGCTAATGCCAGGTGGAGCAGGAAGTGAGGACAGTGTGTAGGTGGGAGGGAGGGTCAAGGAGGTATAAGAGTGATGCAGCACAGGTCGGGTGCACAAGATTTCAGAGGTGCATGAGGGGCGCAGCACACATTGGGGAGGGAGTGCAAGGGGGTGAGAGGCCTAGCACTGGTTGGGGAGGGTCTGCGAGTGGCTGGTGCGGTGCAAGCAAAGAAGAGGTGGGGGAGCATGTGTAGGTGAGTGAGATTAAGTTTAGCACTTTGCAGTCTTCTCTCCTGGCTTCATCATTTACTTTCTGCATAAGCCAGCAAGGAAGGTTGCAAATGGCAATCAGGTAATCGCACGGAACTGCAACTAGTTGTAAGTGAAAAACCAGTTGTCAAGTCCCCAGATCACAATCATATGACCATGGGGGGGGGGAATGATTGGACAGTCTGAACTTGGATGATGGGTTGTAACCACCATTCGTTCAGCGCTGTCCTAAGTTTGAACGGTTGTTGAAGAATGGTCATAGGTGAAGGATTATCTGTATTCAGAAGTGGTGGAAACACACTGTATACTATTCAATAAAGTACTCTGGCTTTTTTAATATAGTTATGTAAGTTTTGAAGCACTTCTTCTGATTCATTTTTATGTAATTTTTCAAGTTTTTCTTTCGTTCTATCCACAATAAGTCAATGAAATAATTATGTTGTTGGCATGACTTATGTCTAAAGTGACACCTAATTTTATGTACCCCTATATGGGGTATTTTCAATACATCACTATCATAAGATGTATTGATAGGTGAGCTCTATTAACAAATATAAGGGTTGCAGTTAGACTGGGAGGTAAATAAATCTGTCCATGACAGAATTAACAGCATAACAGAGTTGGAAGGGATGTTAGAGGTCTTCTAGTCCATGAAGTTGAGAAATGTTTGGAAGGTCTCTATTTACTTCACTTCATGAAATGATACCAGAAATTGGTTTTTTTTCCTTCATATTTTTTTTTAGATTGTAAAACCCGATCTTTTTCCACTGTTTTAATCTAAGGCACTAAGATTCTTTTAGGCTGTTATAGAAGAATAAAAATGCCTAGGAAATCCCTTTCTCAAAACATGAAAATATTTTTAACACTTCCACTGAAAATCTGCTAATGTCTACCAGAGTGGGTTTATAGCCTTCATGGAATTCCTTCTCAAAAGGTGAATCCATTCACTGGTATTTTTGATATGACAACCCTGATACTCAAATACAATTAAAATAATAACTAAACAGATCAATCTTTCTGTAGGCAAGGCCCTAATTCATTTTGGATGGCTAAGAATTTCTTGTTTTTTTTCAATGGCAATATACTAATTAGGACTTACATTATAGATTTCATTAGGTTCCTACCAGTACCTTGAAATGGCAGGAAACTATGTAATTACTTTTCAGTAACCATAAGTGGAGAGAACTTATAGGGCTACTAAAGGGAACCTGAGGGCTGCATGCATCCCTGTGGATATAGGGTATCTATATCTGAAGGATAACTGGATTTGTAAAAATATTACTAAAATCTAATGCTCATAGAATTGGGTTTTAAAAGGGAAGAAATAAAATATAAACTAAAATAATACTCTATTTAAATTCTAAATACATATCCTATATTACAGAATCATAATACTTTATTCTTTACTCACCTGTGATTTTCAGCTGTACCATTGACTACATGATCTGCCCATGAACTTGCACCATTGTAATACCTTTGCAATGCAGTTAAAATAAAGACAAGTTATAAGTATGAAGGTATTTTCCAAACAATTTTTTTCAGGAGATGTATTTTTATCTCAGTAATCAGGCAAGGATCTCAAATGTTCTCCTTACATCTTTTTCACTACATCTTGAAATACATTTGGGGAATTAAATCTTTTGAAAAAATTAAAGTATTTTATTCTTTAAAAGTATTACCTTTTGGTCAGGGCATTTAACTATCCAATACGTAATTGTTTTATATAATTAATTAATATAATATAATATAATAT
>QLTV01000404.1:1320402-1335357 GCA_003457575.1 Thermophis baileyi
ATGGAATAATGGTTTACAATGGTATGAGTGAAAAAGTTATAGCAATATCAAGCAGAATCTAACATCTGAAAATTCATAGACAAAGCATGATAACTGTTCAAGAACAAGGCAAAAAGTGTTGTTGCATAACATGCTCTCTATTGATTAGACAAACAATGAATGTAAGGTAGTACTTTTTTAAAGTCAAGTATTAATATTTGCAAAAGGTTTTTATTAAGCCATTCAGTGACGTAACTAGTATGGAGCAAAAATATAAGTAAAAGCATGCATTTATACACAGAGTCACACACAGGAAAGCAGATACCTGGCATCTCTATGATGGTAGTCAATGGATTGAGTGTGATGGGACCAAGGCAGAGTGAGATAATGACTGAAAGCATAGCAGAAACAAAAATAAAATTGTAAGACAATAAAATTAAGATAGAGTAACATATATAGATATATATCATAAATTAGAAGGTCTGAGCGCACAAGCACAAAGGTGTAATTTTTATACAGAAAAAAAATATTCATAAAAGGGATCGATATATTAATGTGCTTCTCCTGATGCAATACTACTATAAGCAATTAATTCCTGTCCCCCGCACACCTGAAATGTGGATGTTGTGCAACTCAATTCAAGGTACTATTGCTTTGATTAATGAAGGTGGCTCTCCCATCACTATCATATTTAGAAAAGACTTAAGCAGTAGGTTGCAAGATATTTACAGATATTTAGGAATATTCCAGAATAAGATATACAGAACTATCTTGGCATGTCAGATGTTGAGGACATTACATTGTACTGATTTCACCATAAGTATGACTAATCAAAAAGTTCATAAAGATGGAAGCAGTCTTTTCCTAAAATTCAACTGTTTAACAGAAGAAAAATATTGAGAGTCAGAAGAAAGATGGCATGGAGAAGAAAGAGGGTACACTGACTTGCTAAAAAAAGAATCACTAGATTCTGTCTGATAAGCCTTAAAGGTACAGGTAGTCTTCGACTTAATGACCATAATTGAGCCCAAAATTTCTGTTGTTAAGTGAAACATTTGTTAAGGGAGTTTTATCCCATTTTATGACCTTTCTTGCCATGGTTGTTAACTGAATCAGTGCAGTGGATAAGTTAGTAACCTGATTGTTAAGTGAATCTGGCTTCCCCATTGATTTTGCTAAAGAGATGGCGGCGCCTACGGACCAGCACCGACCGAACCGGATTCGTGACATCATCGTGACGTCACCAGCTGGTCACTACCAGTTCGGGCGAACCGGTCCGAACTGGGAGGAACCCACCTCTGGTACATTTCCTTTTGAACAATAAAAGCATTCTTTCCCTCATCCAGCACAAAAACTGTGAAAAACAGTCATAATTCACTTTTTCTGTGCCGTCGTAACTTTGACCCGTCACTAAATGATCTGTTATAAGTCGAAGACTACCTGTATTGCTTCAGATTATTAGAAATTCTTGCTAATTATTACATTATGAATTTTACTAACTCTTATAACATTGCCTACTTTTGTCAACTTGCAGTTTGGTTCAAATATTAGTTCTGAAGGATTGTGATAAAATATTTTCTTTATATCTGTTTTAATTCAGGATTATTTGCAGAAATAATGGAATCCCTTTTTAATATATTGTAAATATTTATGTAATTTTTATACTTTGTATATCCTTAATGTATTCCTTTTATCCTTTTTTCTTTTTTCTGTCTTACAATAAAAGCATAATTTTTTTTTAAAGAGAGTCTGACATTCCTGTGTGGGAATGCTGTGAGTAGAAAGATCCTAAGAGAGATCAGTGGCCTGCAGGGCTTCACTTTGCCTGCTGCAAGATTGTCCACTTCCATCAGGGGTGGGTTCTAACTTACCTCACTGCCGGTTTGCTTCCTCCCGCGCTGCATGGCCAAACCTCATGGGCGTGCGCGCGCTTTGCGCACACATGCATGCGCAGTGCAAAAAAATTTTAAAAAAATCAAAAAACAAAAACCGAAAACAAGATGGTGACGCATGTGCAGTGCCGGAAACTCGGCTTCTGCGCATGCGCAGAAGAAAAAAAAATTCAAAAAAAATTAAAAAAAAAAGAGATGGCGGCGCCTACGGACCAGCACCGACCGAACCGGATTCGTGACATCATCGTGACGTCACCAGCTGGTCACTACCAGTTCGGGCGAACCGGTCCGAACTGGGAGGAACCCACCTCTGACTTCCATCCATCTGCAGGCCTCTCTGACTATTTGTACTTTGGCTGCAGAAGAGAAAACAGCCTTTACTGGCAGACAGTTTCTTTAACAGAAGAGACATCAATCTCACTGAAGACCTTCCATGAGGTCAATACTTTCCCTTGAGCACAGGTATACACACACACAAAATTAAGGGATAGCTCACCCAGATTGCACCACACATCAGCAGCAGCTCATAACACCTGCCTCCTTGTTATGGTCTACTCTAACTCATCAGAATCAGGGGCTGAACAGCCTGACCTGGCAAACCGTAAGGCTCAGGAGCTCCAATCACCTGGAATAGATCAGGGATCTAATGAGAATGAGCAGGTGACTCAGATGTAATAAGAGGCCAGATCCTGGCAGAGTGCCTAGACCCACAATGAGCCAAGTAGTTTAAATGACAGAACAAAGATTTCTCAGCAATAGAGGTTAACAACACTTCAATCAAGAGACTGGCAATACTGGATCTGTGATCCTATTATTCTGGCTCTTTGCTCTGCTCTTGGCTTGAAGTCTCAAACCAGCTGTGAAATTCTCTGGTGTCTGAACTCTGATACAGATAACTAATTTTTCTGCCATTGTCACATCCCATTTACCAGATGTGGGTGCTATTGGTGCATTGCCTTTTGTTTCTTTTAGCTATGATCCTAAATTGGATTCTGTTGATTTGTCTCTGGATCAATTCATATTAAAACCTGCCAGAGCTGCATCCTAATTGTACAGAAAAATGTCACATTTCCTATGTTTATTCTGGAACTTGTGTGCAACTGCTCAGTTGGGCATTCTACCTGTCTTCTGAGGGTTTATTATTACTCATCATTGATCCAATTGCAAACCTGGTACTGTGTAACTGCTGACTCTAAAAAAAATACAGTTTGATTCTAACCCCAAAATAGAGATACTTGCTCCTTTCTGTTTTTGCAACCAAATTGGGACTTTTGCTGGCAGAAAAAAACTCAGAAAAAAATTGTCAGCTCACTTAGTGTTTACATAGTTGTGCAACTATGGCGTTTTCACATTACAAGTGTCCTGAAGCCAATCAAAAGAAGTTTGATAGATCCCTAGCCTGATTCCCAGCATTTCTGGCATAGTACCATCTTTATATGAATCCTCCCATTGTTAGCTCACACAGTGTGCTATCTGGGCTACTCTGCTCTTTCACTGGAGCATCCACTGAATAATTTTCACCAATTCATCATAACATTGAAAACAAGGTTGAAGATCTTATCACACCACTCACAAACAATTAGCATGTCAAGAAGCAACACCAGGAATGTACTCAGTAGCAGGATATGTAAAGGACTGTCAGCTTTTGGCTCAACACTTGAACTGGAATAAGGCTTTTTTAACAGAACAGTCCCAGAAAACTTGAGTGGATGAAAATACAGGTGATTCTCACGTGACAACCACTCATTCAGTGACCATTCAAGCATACAGTGGTGCTGAACAAGAGGTACTTACAACTGCTTCTCACACATACAATGGTTGCAGGGTCCTTGCAGTCATGTGATCCAGGCGTTCAGTTACTGGCTCACAATTATGATATTGCAGTGTTCTAAGGTCACGTGATTGCCATTTGGAACTTTCTTTGCCAGCTTCCTACAAGCAATGTCCATGGGGAAGTTGGCAGGAAGTTGCACATGCGACATATGATGTTGCACTTAACAGCATGGGATTTACTTAATGACAGCAACTGGAAGTGCCGGAATTTCCATCGCTGAGTGATATAGTCATATGACATTGCATTTTGCAATTACGTTGCTTAGTGACAGAAATTCTAATCCCAATTACCATCGTTAAGTGGTGACTACCTGTATAGGATAAAGTGGTCTAACTTGAATGCCCACTGCTAGAGCTTACCAAATGCAGTGGGCATTCAAGTTTGACCACTTTATCCTACAGAGGTAGTCATCACTTAATGATGGTAATGATGGGATTAGAATTTCTGTCACTAAGCAATGTAATTGCAAAATGCAATATCATATGACTATATCACTCAGCGATTTAGATGCTGCAGTCTTCCAAGAACCATCAGAGTTAATATTTGTAATCCCAGGGGAAAACTTCAACTCCTTTGGAGAAACCCTTAGAAATTGGGGAAGTCTGACTATATCTTAACCCTAAAGAAAAAGCCTATCATAGATAAGCATCCCTATACTTACGTTGTGAAGACCAGGGTGATCTGACTTTCAACATGGGCCACCAAGCTGTCTTAGAAAACAGGTTCCATTAGTAACCCATCTAGTCTAAGTATGTGCCCATACAAAAATGTGTTTTTCTAAAAAAAAGTTAATTTAAATAGATTAACTAAAAGTGCCTGAATAAACTGGTCTTGTGTTTTGCTAGAGGAGGGTTTATATTAGTGATGGAAAGAAAACAGAGGTGGGTTCCTGCTGGTTCGGACCGGCTCTATAGAACCGATCGCAGGAATTTCCCCCTGCTCGCTGAACTGGCAGTGATGGCCGGCTGGACACGCCTCCGAACCGGCTCTTGCGGCGGCGGCGTAAGCGCCGCCATCTTGTTTTTTGCTTCTGCGCATGCGCAGAAGCTTGGTTTTTAGCACTGCGCATGCGCGTGAGGAAGCGAACCGGCAGCGAGGTAAGTCAGAACCCACCCCTGAAAGAAAAGTATGGTCAGTCTTCCTCATTTAATTGACGCTTTTTCAGTAAGCTGTAATTTCTTACATTCAGTTCTAAAGACACCAGACATACAAGATTTCTCCTACTAACTTAACAATGGGAAGAAAAAAACATTGTTTGCAAGAGAATCATAAATCAAGGTTTGTTATCTTTTTTTCTCTCTTTTTCTCAAATGAAGAGGAATTTTGTCCTCCCTCAGTCTAGCTGGTAGAACCAGCTGGTTTCATAAACCCTCCAAATAAGGGTTCCCAATAGCCAGATCCAGTCTAGTTACTGAACGTTTCAGCTTGTCTTCCCCCAAATCACCTTTTCCTCTTCCTTCTTTTGCCCTGTACAGTATTTGGATTATTCTTTTGTCAGGCACTTCTCCCCCTCTTCTCTAGCTGTTAAATCATCAAGTCCCTGCTCCTTTAATTGTTGTGATATTTTCCCTCATGACACCAGGTTTTTCCAGTGAAAAGTCTGAGTGCTCATGAATTTCACGCTAGAAAGTGAATATATATAACATAATTCCTTTCAGATATAGTGATAATATCAAATAGGAATTCTTCAGAGAAAAGGTGATTTTTTAAAATTATCTTTCTTCCCAAAAACATTTAGGGAGAATAAACCTAATATTTTCATCCCATCACTAAACATCATTAGTAAAAAAGCAACACAGTCATTTGGATGACATTAGGAATGGAACTGAGAATGAAGTACCCAATACAGTAATGTTGTTATATGAATCTATTGTACTTGAAAAATAGTACCGCATGCGGTACTTGAAAAATAGTACCGCATCTGAAAATATTGTGAAGCTGAAGATTTGATAAAGAGAAGCATGAAAACAGAGGTATGAAAAACAGAGATATATAAAATAATGTATGGTGTGGACCAAACATGGATCAGAGTGAGTGCCTAGTTAGAACTCATACTCATGCATTGAAACTAATCCAGGGACCATTCGGGACTGACAAACAAAAAAAATACTTTACACAAAACTTGTAAATCATGAAATTCACTGTCTTTTGCAGTGCATGCCTTCTGAGAGCCATCTTTTTCAAGTTTTATAAGGAAAGACAAATTCACAAAAGCCTGGGCTACCTACCTATGGCTACTAGCTTACGCAATTACTATCTTCACAATCCACAATCTTGTACTTTAAATACAAGATGCTATTGACCAACCGTAGAACAAAGCCATTGCTTTTCTGTCTATGGTTATGAATTTCCAGAATGCCTCTGGTAGGCCACTATATAAAATAGCATACTAGAACACATGAAGACATTGGTTTCATCCAGCCAGGTTCTTTTTTTGTTTTTATCCATTATATAACACACTTTTGATTACCAGCATGAAAACAAAAGCAGAAAAATCACTAGCATCCTAGAAAGGACCTAGAAAGAAGTTTTCATGCCTTACTAAAATATTGGAATCCGCTGGCACCTTAACATGTTAATTGAAAGATCTGGATCAACTTATCCAGTGAGTGGGCAAGTCATGCACAAAAGAAGCAGTAGTAGATCTTAAATCAACATTCTAGATACTGTGCCTTCCTTAAGAACACAGGACTTGGCTGAAGTACTGGCAGAGCATTGATATCTCAAGAATCCTGGACCAGTAGTGTGAATATATGTATGAAGGAACACAAACAGGAAATCCACCTGATTCTGATTAAGGGGATCTGATTTCCTCCCCTCCCCCATCCAAGCCACAAAAGCAACAACTTTTCAGCCGTAAGGAATGCACATTTTGCCATAGGCATGGAAGGAAAAATTAGCAAGATTGATTCTGGTCCCATCTCTAATTCAAATATACAGATCAAACCATGGAAAAAGAATTAAAATTAATACATTTATATGTATTTATAAGAGAAGAAATATTATATTTAACAGAGATCTTCAAAAGACCCTTTTGCACTAAGTCCAATCTATGAGATGAATATACTTTGGAGATCAACAGCTGTACTATATGTGTTTTCTGTCCAGAGATAAATGCTCCCTAAAAGATACAGGATAAGTATATATTGTTTAAAATCTATTTATGCATAGGCAATTGATGCTAAAATCAAGTATAGAACGTACCAGGAAGCTTTCCAATTATTTGATATATAAATATTAAATTATTATATTGGTAAATTATTATATATTCCTATTTCTAAAGGCCTTAACAGACTAATTATTATTTACCTTAAATGAATTATTATTCAAAATCAAATTAATAGTCAAAATAAAATAAAAGCCTCATAGAATAAAACCCTAACTCCGTGATGGTGAACCTATGGCACGCGGCCACAGGTGGCACGCGGAGCCATATCTGAGGGCATGCGAGGCGTTGCCCTATGTCAGCTCCAGTGCGCATGCGCGCACTGGCCAGCTGATTTTTGGCCCTGGGAAAGGCCGTTTTTGCCCTCCCCAGGCTTCAGGAGGCTTCCCTGAAGCCTCCGGAGTGCGAAAAACGGCCCAACAGGCAAACCGGAAGTTCGGAAAAATGGACTTCTGGTTTGCCCGTTGGGCCATTTTTCGCACTCCGGAGGCTTCAGGGAAGCCTGAGTGCGAAAAACAGCCCAATGGGCAAACCGGAAGTTTGGGAAAATGGACTTCCGGTTTGCCCGTTGGGCCGTTTTTCACACTCCGAAGGCTTCAGGGAAGCCTGAGGGTGAAAAACGGCCCAACGGGGGGGGGCGCATGCACGGGGATGCGCGCATACGCAGTGTGGCACATGTGGGGAGGTTGTGTGCCAGCACGCACACGCGCTAGAGCACGCACGCACTCCCATTTTTGGCACGCAAGAAGAAAAAGGTTCGCCATCACTACCCTAACTTCTTTAAGTTAAAAGGTACTTGCTGCCTTCTAGTTTTCTGACAGGAAAAATGCACAGTATGAATACATAATATACAACACAATGCCTGTAACAAAATAATAATTTCAAAAACAGGAACAGATCAATTTTTTTTCTACCCTAATTTTGTAAACCAGAGAGCTGAAATGGCTCTGTCTGTAGACTCTGTTTCCATTGTTTACTCTGTTACTTCAGAATATCTACCTCTCTCTGTCTGGACAGTTGTGGTCATCCATTATTCGATGTCTATCCATTCGATTCATGGTATTGTAATGTGCAGGAGTAGATCGGGTCCCTCGAGACCCATGTTCCACATTCCTTGAAGAAACAAAACCATCAATGTTATAGTGGGGGAAATGAGCAAATCCCTTTGCTAATCTCTAAAATGATCTTTAGTAATCAAATGCAGACTGTCACGTTCTTCACCCTAACAGTTTTTTCTGGTCATTAATACATATGCTGGTTATTTAACTTCTGGCATCTAATGCAGCATTTTGGAAAACGCTTTAGCATCCCATAAATCTTTGCAATCAGATAATTGTAAAACGGAAAGTCTGCAGTCTCTTAATTGATGAGAGAAATTTGAAAAAATTAAGCCAGATTCTAATGCCTCCAATAGGTGGGAAAGTTGTTTCCTGAATATTTAGATTTGCTTTTGCCATAGCCTAAAATTGTTGTGCTGTTATATACAATTCTTATTGCCCAATAACTGACCAATCTTATTTGGAAATAAAATGAAATTCCAAACAATCTACCCACTACAGAGTAAACATGTAATTTAAAATTATTCATGCAAAATAACCAGTACTTATTGAAACAAATTCTAATTACGGTAAATAGGTATCTTGATGAACTTTATTGGCAATTCACATTAGTTCTAAAATAGTTCTTAACTCTAGTTAAGGCAGAAAGGAGAATTCACCAACATTTATATAGCAGTAGTACTTAGACTTATATACTGTACCGCTTTACAGTGCTTTACAGCCCTCTCTAAGCGGTTTACGGAGTCAGCATATTGCCCCCAACAATCTGGGTCCTCATTTTACTGACCTCGGACGGATGGAAGGCTGAGTCAACCTTGAGCCTGGTGAGATTTGAACTGCCAAATTGCAGGCAGCCATCAGTCAGCAGAAGTAGCCTGCAGTACTGCACTCTAACCACCGCAGCTTTATATGCTGATATATTGAATATTATAAAATATCATTTAAGTATTTTCCTCCATGTTTTTTTTTAAACAATGTTTAACTCTTGGCATGATGAACACTCCTTTAGAAAATTTGGCAATTTATATTTAAAAGGAACTTTTAAACTTTTAAAAGAAGTATGTAATTTTCATAAAAAATTGAAACTTCCACACACTATAGGCAAGGATATTTTTTCACAGATGTTATAGGAGGCCTATATTAACTTTATGGTAGTAAAAAATCAAGAGAATGGTAGGACCTTTTCTGACTAGTACAATTTATATATATATTTTTTGTCAATTGGAAAAAAAACTTAAATGTTAAATTTTTATCAGTTGAAAAAATTGCTACTAAATTCCTGTTTTTCCAGGGATGCTTATCTTTGTTACTATATTTTCTTGAATATACACGTTCTTGGGAGATGGGCGAGAGAGATCAAACAAACAATGTAGGCCAGTTACAATCATTCAGAACTTTTCGATTTCTCCACTGCGTTTTGTTACCACAAGGATAGGGAAGAAGTCTAAAGAAAATATTTGTAATTTTATGACTATGGTAATGGAAACCTAAAATATGTGTTAATTGTCCCTTAATGGGCCATTGGAGGAAAGATAAATACTCTGTAACTAAACATTAGGGTAGAGGAACAAATGTTATAGGACCTTTAATAAAATTTATTCAAGTTCAGAGATGTCAAACAGCCTTGGCCAGACCTTTTTGAACAGACTGGTGTCTTTGACAACACAAGCACACACACACACACACACACACGCACATGCACGCACACACACACACAACCTGTCTTTCCTCTTTACAAACATATAAACAACTTCTAACCAGTCTTACACCAACTGAACCTCAGCAAGATGGCTGCATCATCATGTCTTCTCAGGCAATTCCTAATATGTAAGACTGACTAATGTTTGCTATTATTATTCCCAGTTAGAGGCTAGACAGAACTATAATTCTGATATTCTCCACTTATTCTTCCTATCCCCATGCACTTGTTTTCTTCAGTAGTTTGATATTTCTTGCTTTGTTCCATATAGTATCCAGGGCACAACTATGTTGAAAAAAATTACATCAGAACTGATATCTATAATGGCTTCACTGAATATTTTTTGTAAGTTAATTCCACACACTATATAGTTAGAAGAGCCAGTCTACTGTTGTTCGGAAGATATGAAAATAATTCATTTTTGGGCTTTCATCTACCTGCCAAAAAGTCAGGGCTTCCTATCTCATGACACATATGTATAGACACAAATTTCCAATTCGATAGCACTTTTGTGTGGATTTTAACCTTAAACTGTTATTGATCAACCTTGAATAAAATAATGAATATAAATAGTACATGAATAAGTAGTCTAATCATTTTCTTGAGATAATATTTTCAGATGTTAACATGGCTGTTGTATGCTCTTACTAAATCTTATACATTTCACGTTGTGCATACACGTGTATAAACTTAACAAGTCTCATTAAAATATTACCACTGACTAATTATTAATGTGAGTCTGACTATTTTGTTATCAAGAGAAAAAGATTACCTATAATATATATAGATCAAAATATGTGAGGACGTCAATAAAAATATTTTCCGGCTTACATATTTATTTACTGGAAATCTTTTACTATAACCAATATCTGCAATTTTAAACAGGCAGAATATATCTCAGAACAAGAGTACTTTGTAGAAACTGCCACTAGAGTACGGAATCACAGATATTCCAGCATGAAATTCTCATATTAAAAATAAATAACTATGTTAAAATCTCCCAAGAAAAAATGGTAAGCAGAAGAAAAAAATGATTATTTAAAATAATGGTAATTACTATCAGTACCACAGTTCTAACAAGACCATTGTATACTTTTCTCACCTCAGTGTTTCTTGTCTGTGTGCAGAAAATTTTCTTGCATACTTACAGCTTTCCATATTAAACAAAATTTTAAAAAGTAGAATATCATACTACACTCAAATGGGAGATTTATCAGCTACTGGACATAAAATTCATCTGAATGGTGATACAGTAGATGATACTAATATAAAAAGTATTTTAATCATTCTATGTTATAACATAATCTTTCTGTATGTAAATATTCATTATCTAATTTCTTTATATTAAATTCATCAATGAATAATTAACAAATGTTATATATTACTATTATACATCATTTATTTTGTGGACACTTTTACTGTTTTAATGTTTTTTGCCTTATAATTTTACAGTTGTTTTATAATTTTAGAATTATAAGTGGCCCAGAGTCACTTAGTTGAACTGGGTGACTATAGAAATTGAATAAATGACTAAATAAATAAACTAAACACTGACAAATACAGTAGAACCTCTGATCACGAACGCTTCTCACCATGACCAAATTGGGTTCTGACCAAAAAATTCACAAAATTTTTGAATCTGGTCACGAACACATACTCGGGTGGCGATCAAACACGGCCGCGGCTGATTTCCCCTTCTGCGCCATTTTTTTGTAAGCGCCAAACAACAGCGACCTCGTGTGGCCGCTGCATTAATTTTGCATTAATTATGGTTAGGTTAGGGTCACAACCAAATCGGGTTGCGACCAAAGTTATGGAATGAATTATGGTCGTGACCAGAGGTTCTATTGTATGAATAAGTTAATAAAACAGTTCATTATAAACAAAGTATTTGTTTTAAGTAAACAATTAGTTTAAGATTTTCCATCTTTTATTTTTTTTTAAATTTTTTATAAAGTCATGTTTATCACGGTGTATTTTATATTGAACCCCAGCCTTCCCCTACAAGTTTCAACTACAATGTACCTTTGTAATGGAGGAACACTGGGAGACCATGATCTAGTTCTTCCTATACTGTCACCACGGTGAGGAGAGCCTGATCGAGAGCAATGATTGGATGACATCACTTGTTCTGGCACTGATAATGTTGAACTTTGAAGATCTCTTCCATTATGTCTGTAATCTACCAAAAAGAAAAAAAATAGAGCTGAAAGAAATATAGAAGTTTACTGACTTATTTTTTCTGGGGGTTTTTTAAAGTAGCACAGACAGTAGAATTTTTTTTTCCAAATTGCTCACATCAAATCACATAAATTCACAAAAGTAGCCTTTATCAAATAGGGCCAAAAAAACATATAATTAAGTCATTCATTTCCAACAACAGTCAGCTAATAATTTTGGAAACCCCAAAACTGAAATAGGTTTCTGTTACTGTTTTATTTCTTTCCCAAATAGGTATAGAAAGCAGAAGCATACACAATACAGTATTGATTTCACAAAACTGATTTCCTTAGTTTACCTGATGTAATGTCACAGAATATTTCCTGCCATCAGAGAATTTTCATTGTAATTTCTAAAGATGATACAGCTTGGTGGGGGAGAAAAGGCTAACTGCTGGTATAAGCCTTCCTTAGGGATATGTCAAAAAAAAGATAATGTCCTACTTATTCTTACTGATATAATTTCTCCATAGGTACACAATTGTAAGCAACAAAATTAAACAAAAATTCTTCAATTACATGAGGGAGAAAACCATTATTGAACAAGTTAAAAACATAAAGATTAATAAAATGAATGGTATATAAAATGGAATGATATTTTAAATAAAGCTGCCCCTCATCTAGAAAGTGCTAATTCAGAACAAGCTACTTATATATAATGTGTTCATTATGCCTTTTCATTGCTTCCCAGGGGGAAGTCCTTTAACGGAGCCTACCATATCTTAATTAAAAACCTGGAAGCTGGGGGAGTTTGTCAACGAGCCTATATAAACTGCTGATTTTATTACAAGCAAGATTATAAAAACACAAGGGAGGACATCAAAAATCATGACACAATGTATAAAAGAAGCTGAATCTAGAAAACTGTAACTTAATAAATCTAAAACAAAAGAACCACCACGATTATTTGCAGGGTAGTCACAACATATATGTAGAAGATGGCTCAGATTCTTGGACTTTGAGCTATACCATTGACCAAAAATTTGGTACACTCCTTTTATCTGGCATTTGCCAGATAGGAACAGCTTCAAAAAGGAAGAATATGGAGTAGCAAGGACAAAAGGTGATACCTGCCTAAAAGTCAGCCAAATCAACCCTGACAATCAGTGGGGTGACAGATGTTGCAGCTAGATTGGGGGTAACTTGCAACAGAAAAATGGCAAAAGACTCCTCTGGTCCTTGTTGCTTCTCCAAAGTCTCTTTTCCTGCCATGAGATTCAAACCTGGAAAATCAATTTTGAGGGAAATTTTGGAATTTAGCATTTAATCTTGAAAAAATGAGGCATGGAGGGAGAAGGAAATGAAACAGAAGGGGGGACTGCATTTGCATTTAGTGTACAGTCTTACAGCTAAAAGAAGTATAATTTGCACTGCAAAATAATTTCTGAATGAGAAATAATTGATTACAATATTTTTAAAAGCGTATGGGTAAAGGAAAAATAATTTGTCATAGCTTGTTATGGTGCAGGTTAATGACATCTGTTGGAAGATTCAATTACAAATAAAATGCATCAATTAATGTATGCAGATTTTATTACTTTTAAAATGTCTCACCCTAATAGCACTGCTATTATATCTAGTTCTATTTCTTTTTTCCCTAAATTTCAGTCATTCAATTTCAAAATTCAAACTGCAGCAAGAAGAAATAATTATTATTATAATTATATTATAATTATAATATATATTATATTATATTATTATATTTCACTGCTAATCATATTATATTATTATATTATATTATATTATTATATTATATTATATATTATTATAATTAAGGTATTATAACCATGCGGTCTCCATGAAAAACATGTATTGTCACCATATGGCATTAAGCAAAGAAGAACTGTTTGATCTGGGACATAGATTCTCGAGCTTAGGAACCAGAACTGCTATGCCATTTGTAACCTAAAGAGAAACTGCAAATATTGTGTGCGCCTAAATCAGTGTTTCTCAACCTCAGCAACTTTAAGATGTGTAGACTTCATCTCCCAGAATTCCCCAGCCAACATGAAGCAGAAACATCTTAAGGCTGTTGATGTTGAGAAACACTTAATTACTGTGGCCTGGAAGTACCCTTCAGTACTAGGAATTTTAAGCATATCACAAAGCATGCAGTTTATTTATTTTATTTTTATCCTGACTTTATTGTTTTATAAATAACTCAAGGCAGCGAACATACTTAATACTGCTTCCTGCTCTTATTCCCCCCATAACAACTCGGTGAGGTGAGGTGAGCAGGCTGAGCTGAGAATGCTGGGCTAGTTTTATGCCTAAGGCAGGACTTTGGTATACCGTGTTTCCCCGAAAATAAGACATGTCCCGATAATAAGGCCAACAGGGCTTTTCGGGACATGCGTTGAAATAAGCCCCGCCCCGAAAATAAGGCCGCCTCCCCCCACCTTTTTTAACGCATGCGCAGCCGGTCCCCGCCATTTACTCCCCGCCATTCACACTGGTTGCTTTACACGAGGTGCTGCTTTATACCTACGAGATGTTGCTTTACACGAGGTGAGTAGGGGAGGATGAAGGGAGGGCATGCTACACGCCCTTACCGTACCTACCGGTACCGGTAGGGCTGATGGCCGCACAAAATGAGAGGCAGGCGATCCACGGAAAGGAGTGGGTCGCGAGGCACGCCGCTGGCCTAACTCTAATTTCGCGCCCCACTGCTTCCCGCGGCAAAATGGACAGCAGGCCAGCGACGCGCCTCGCAATCCACAGAAAGGAGTGGGTTGCGAGGCGCGCCGCTGACCTAACTCTACTTTCGCGCCCACTGCTTCCCAGCCGCACAAAATGAGAGGCAGGCGATCCACGGAAAGGAGTGGGTCACGAGGCACGCCGCTGGCCTAACTCAAATTTCGCGCCCCACTGCTTCCCGCGGCAAAATGGACGGCAGGCCAGCGACGCGCCTCGCGATCCACGGGAAGGAGTGGGTTGCGAGGCGCGCCGCTGGCCTAACTCTAATTTCGCGCCCCACTGCTTCCCGCGGCAAAATGGACGGCAGGCCAGCGACGCGCCTCGCGATCCACGGGAAGGAGTGGGTCGCGAGGCACGCCGCTGACCTAACTCTAATTTCGCGCCCACTGCTTCCCGCGGCAAAAGGGACAG
>QLTV01000404.1:1343623-1367113 GCA_003457575.1 Thermophis baileyi
CGGTTTTCACAGTTACAACCTGTGTAGCATCCCCGTGATCATGTGAGCAAAAGTCAGACGCTTGGAAACCGGTTCATATTTATGACGGTTGCAGTGTCCCGGGGTGTGTGTGTGTGTGTGTCATGTGATCATCTTTTGCAGCCTTCTGACAAGCAAAGTCAACAGGAAAGCCAGATTCACTTAGCTACCATGTTACTAAATTAACGACTGCAGTGATTCACAATAACTTTGGCAAGAAAGATTGTAAAATGGGGAAAACTCAATTAACAACTGTCTTGCTTAGCAATAGAAATTTAGGGTTCAATTGTGGTTGAGGATTATCTGTACTATTTTTAAAAGTATCCCATTTGTGAAAATTTGTTGGTTCCCGTCTGCCTAGACCAAACATTCTCTCCTTTAAATACAAATCATTTTCCTATAAAGAAACAAATAATATACATACAGTGCATATACAGTCATACCTATGCCCATACACACACCTAAATCTCATCCCAACAGAAGCAACAATGCAGAAGGATTATGGAAGGAGGCATAAAGAAGGAAGAGATAAATGAGCAGGAAAGAAAAAGACCCCCACCCATTTAGATTTTATTAAAAGGTTCAAATCATGAGGGTTTTTTTTTAAAAGGTTAATTTTGGGTTAATTTTTAGAAAGTAGTCTATTCCTAAAGCAAGCAAAGATATGAAATAAAATTCTGACACAACCCAAGAAAGTGTATTTAGAAAGAACTGAAATATTTCAAAGATACCCAGAAAAGGACAGCAATTGGGAAGAGTTTCTATAATACCAGGCAAAGAAAAAAAAAGCTTCTAATGTATGAATTAAGACAATTACTTATACTGATTAATATCAACAAACAATTGCTAAAATAAATGACAAACAGGTAGATCAATTCATTAGCAGTAGACCTATTTTCTAGACTTAAATTATACTTCTCTTGAATCATTTCCAACCAAGTTTATGGAAATGTTTTTCCTTCTTTTCCTCCTTTTCCTCCAGTCCATGAATAAGCAAGATTCTTGTTATGAATGAGGTAGAAAGTTGCAAAATTATTTCTGAAAAGTATAAGACTTTTTTTTCAATAGCCAGTACCAGAAGATGTTCAAGTTTTCTTAACGTGCATTCATGCATGTATGACCTCTTCAGCATAAGCAAACCTGATGGCTGATAACTTTAAATTGTTTCTACACTTTATTGCTCCTCCTCAATTGTTTCAGTGGAAAAGGCAAATAATGATTTTCAATCTCACTCAAACCTGCATTTTCTGAGATTTAAATAAATATAAAATTTCGGGCATAAAAATGTGCCTTTTGTGTTTTGTTTTATAATTATGGATTATATCCAATAGCAAATGACTGAGTGCTACTGCATTCTGTCATTCACTGTAATGTTCTCACTTGACTGCCTTGCATATCTGTTTGATAAGATCAAGCTGTCCACAACTCTGGCAAAGTGAAATATATTACTTAATTGCTTGCCCTGACAGATTTTAGAAGACATTAACAAATTAGTTTGGAGGGTGAGTGACCAGTGCCATCAGCTGTCTTTTCACTGTATGCTGAATTATTCTGTTTGTTTTTTGTCTTTTGGGCTATTGGGTCTTTGGATTTGTTTACAATGCTTTTGTTTATGGGCTACCATGCAAGGCCTTCAAAAACCATTTTGTAGCCGACAGGTAGAATATTGAAAGAATGTACCCATGAGCTGTTTCTGTATTGTATCCGGGCTTGAAATGTGGCTGAAATAGGTCCAGATAATCCATTTCCTGCAGGATCTCTGGAGCTATTGCTCAATACTTTTACAATTACCTGCTCCCAAAAGGGAAGATTAGAGCCTGGAAGGAAATATTCCAGAATCACTGAATCCAACAATTGATTATTATTTTTTTTAGGAAGGGATGCACTATTATCTCCTTTAAAGGTCAAAGAAACACTCTGTCAAAAACACTGACACCATCATATGGACCCAATACCAGGTCACCTCCCAGGCAGCTTTAACAATCTACGAGGAAACTAGATCTAATAAACAAATGGCCACGTTCATAGTCTGAAGGACCCTGCCCATGTCATCAGGTGTTACAAACTCAAACTCAAGCCAGATCACTCCACAAGGCCATACTCCAGCATCTCAATGGGACCAAATCAGTTGGAATCCAACTGAGTACATCTAAGCAGCTTCCTTTGCACGATAAACCGAGTATTCTTACATCAGCCCTATAGATCTCCTTGTAGCTGATTAATATCTACCAATTAATACTGAGAAAATTCCTTATCCTAAATGATTTTTAAGTATTTTAATTAAAGATCTCTGAATGTATTTCTGTCTGTTCTTCCACATTTGGAAATCAATGTAACATATGTTACAAATAAGAAAAATAGGACACCATTTGTCACTATTATAATACTACTTATCTAGCAGCTAACTGTACTTATAAAAATTAGTAAGAAAGATAATATGTAAGGAAGGAAGTATTAATTAGCAGTCAGAGCAGCCAGAAACCAAGGCCACTAAGGCTCTGATAACCAGGAATGAATGGTGGAGGTTGATGGCTAAACAATGGGATTGTTTTCAAGCAGTGGACCAAATGTCCCTAAATGCAGCCATGCCCCAATTCCTGCCAGCCTTCCTCTGCCCATTGTTGCAGGTATGTTGCTCTCAATTCTTCACCCATTCTACACCCATCCATTATTCCCATCTCCAAGGCCAGGGCATACATATTCAAACTTGCACTGATCTCCCCATACCCCAAAAGCCCTAAGAATCTATCCCAATATCTAGGATACTCAATTCCCCTATCAACTATACCTGCCTAAGCACTCAGTGACTTAAAGAGGGAGCTTAACCCTGGCCCCACTCCTTGCCCACCTACCCCTCTTAAAGATAGGGAAATTCACACCACAGGCTGAATTACTTTCTAATGTAGTTGCATGACTTATGTTTTGGAAACAAATCCTTCCAGACAAATAAAATAACCAATATGAACTCTTTTATTAGCAACCAAATTATTTTAAAACATTGCAGAAACAAGCATGGCAATTTTTCATTCAGACACAATTGTGGAAGAAAGAGGAATTGAATTCATCATGAAAAATAATATTTCAGAATTTTAAAAATATGTCTATAAATATTTTACCTGACACTACTCCTATTCCATCATCACAATCATAGTCCGAAATTTCACTATCACTTATTCTTTTGGATCCTGCAAAAAGAAACAAATAATTAAAGATTGATCATAGTAAAGAAGTGACATTTTATTAAACTTTACTAGTAACATTAGTAGAGAGAGTTAATTTTGCATACGTTCATTTTGTGAGTAGACAGAGAAAAATACTATTTCAAGTATCAATTTGGTTAGCACAACATGTATTGAAATAAGTTAATAAAAAACATCTTCTAAGTCAATTGCTACACCTAAAAAGCCAGACCCATATGAAAAAAATATATTAGGTTCTGGCTTACCATTTTATCTGCTTGTACACAAGAAGAGATGTCCTAATACTTGCAACAAACCAAATATAATTGACTTATCAACAGTAAAAGAGCTTTATGACTCAGAAGCAGAAAACATAATCCTCATTGGGATTGCAAAAATATGATATGAAAACTTTTTTAAAAATATATAGTTAATGACTAAACATATTTTATAAATACAAGATCATATATGCTCAATCATAATTGAGGAAATAGGAATAACCCAAATATATTTATTTTCCTTCTTTTATCTATGATGCAAATTTTTTTGCTATCTTTTATCACAGTCTATTGGTCTCTCCTTTGAAAATTATGGTTAACTCTAATTGTATTTCTTCTTAACCTAGCATTTAAAGTTTTTTTTGTCCTTCCTTGAACAAGTCCCTACAAACTTCTTGGCAAGGTTTTGAAGAAGAGATTGGATAGCCCTTTGTCTGGAATGGTTAATGGGTCTCTTCATGAATGGGAGGGGAGGGTTGGACTAGAATATCTCCAAGGTCCTTTCCAACTCTTGTTATTCCATAGTGAAAGAGTAGGGATCTTTATATATGAGCAACAGAAATTACAGAGAAGGCAATATTTGATTCTTCAAATTGTCCTCAATGCTTTCTCAGAATTGTGTGCTCATTCTTTGTGTTGTGAAACAACACACTAAAAAATCAGAAGAGAAAGAACTTCAATGGTAACCTTTTTATTACAAATTAATAAGTAGAAAAAAGCATCTTATCATTGCCAATATTGAGCAAGAAAAACTTCAACAGTATGTGCTCAGTGGGTGAGGATTTAAACTGTGCAAGGACTGCCTTTCATTGCTGGAAGCAACTTCAGCATTTGCCTTCCTGTTCCCATATTTTGTGGTTTCTTGTTTCTGACTCCTACTCTCAACCTCAGCAGGTTCCTGATCACGTCTCTGGCTTGTCTCATGGTTCTTTCAAAACATTGTGTGTTTTTTCAGATTACAAACTAAATGGCCCAGTTTTACATCTCCTCCTCAGGTACCAGTAAGTACCAAACACACGTTCCCCATTTGCCTTTTCTAACATCACTCCTCTTTTGCATTCTACACATACTCCCGCATGCCCACACCCATACTCTCCTTGTGACTCTAGCTCATCTTCCCCCACTGCTTTTGCAACCAAACACTTACCCAGTGTGTACCCAGCTCCTGATGCATCCAGAAGCCTTGCCATAATTGCACTGTTCCAACCATCAGTATGTGCACTCTCCCTCACGTCCCATCAATGCTTCTCCTACTGAACCTTTTCTCCGCTATATGCTATGCCCTAGTATAGGGGTGTCAAACTCGATTTCATTGAGGGCCACATCAGGGTTGTGTTTGACCTTGGGGGGCCAGGGTGGGTGTGGCCAGTTTGACATCACTCGTGTCGGGGGCGCCTGTGGTGGCCCAAGCGCTCTGCCAGTAAAAATGGGCTCCCAAGCTCCGTTTTCAGCTGCGACGGCTTCCTGCTACCTTATACCAGTGAAAATGGAGCTTGGGAGGGCCGCAGGTGGCCCTCCCGAGCTCCATTTTCGCTGGCAGAGACACCACCTGCCGGTCCTTTGCTGTTTCCAGGGCAGCACCCCACAGGCCAAATCCGGCCCCCGGGCCTTGAGTTTGACACCCCTGCCCTAGTACCTTCTCAAGCTTCATACACAATCTTGCACACCATGCTTGCATGAATGTTTGCCTCTCTGCTGAAGCAAGGACATGAAATTTAATCTGGATGACCAAGGAGTTGAAAGAGGAGGTGGTCCCCCAGAAAACCAGGTCCAAAGCCATTTAGGGTCTTAAAGGAAGGTTGATTTAATTTGAGGCTTTAATGTAAAACAGAAAATTGGATGTATTTATTTGCTTAATTGATTTAGGAAATCGTATCCAATTCTATGATTTAACTTGTTCTGCTGATTTCATTTAAACACAATATATCGCAGAAGTTCAAGTTAATCCATTTCTAATCAAATTTCTGATTCAAAACAAATGGCCTTGCAACAGTTATCAAGAAAAACAATGTTAATATAGAGCAATGATTATTACAAATAAGATTGGTTATTTACTGGGTTTAAAAAAACATAGCTGGAAGAGAATTATTTATAAGTGTACACATATAATTTATGATTAATATTACTATCAATAAAGGAAACATTATCTCTCCATAATACTCCTGTATAGTGTCATATCAGTAAGGAATTATAAGTAAGAAGTTAGTATATTAGTATAATTTTTAAATTTAACACAAATTGTCATAAAGTACTATCAAGATATTAATATTATATTAACTTTATATTGAAACAATGAATAGTTAGGAAGCAGTTCTATTTTTTTTTTTAGCAAACTGTTTATAACACTAGCAAGAACTGTACAATTAGAAATAATGCAAGGATAAAGTCTAATTTTTAAAAACAGAATAAGAATCCAAAGAACAAATAAGCAACTGAACTGGACCACAACTAATAGCAGAAGCACATCAATAGCATTAGAAAAAAATTACAAGCGATAAATGGCATGCTTTTAAATTACCTGGATTATATGAATATGAGCCTTTATCTGGAAAATTTTAAAATGAAGTGATATCAGAAAAAAATATATGAGGTTTTGACATGTAACAGAAATGTACTTAATTTGAAAGTGCAACAGCTATTTTTATTTGACAGAGCAGACATGAATTATTAGTTTTTTACAACTTTTTAGAGCAAACCTATATATAGCTATTTTCGAACACAGAGAACTTCATTCTGTTAGTTCTATTTGCTAGCCAAACACAAGATAGAATATCGACATAATTCCTTAACTGGTGATTCACTCAATAATCTTATTTCCCCCATAGTTTCCTACTTAATTATCAGGGTTTCCCTACTGTTAACTTTACACTTGCATTTCTCTCCGGTGTATCATCTCTCCCTATTGCAAAATAACTTCCTCTTTTTCTCACATTAGTACAGACATGTTCAGCATTATGAATGATGTCTGTGAAAAGTTAGTGGTATCATCATAGAACTTAAAGCTTTTTCCTTACAAAAAGCTGGCTGGTTTGGGAAAATCTGATATCCAGGGGAATTATGTTCCAGAAATAGGTGCCACAGCAGAAAAGGCATGCTTCTCTGGTCCTGTAAAATGGCAATGTTTAATGGAAGGGATCTGGAGTGCGCCCACTCTGCCAGAATGTACCAGAAACAAGGGGAGATGGACAGTCCCTCAGATAAACAGGTCCCCTGCCATGAACTGCTTTATAGGTAATGACCAGCACCTTGAATTATAGCTGGAAGCCAACTGGAAAACAGTGCAGCTAATGGTGACACATGGGCTTCTTACTGCTTGCACCAGTGCATTAAGTGTCTCTTACTGCTTGCACCAGTGCATTTTCTACCAATATAGCTTCCCAATGGACTTTGAGATCAGCCCCATGTAGAGCACATTGCAACAAACGAGTTGCAGTGATGGTACCAAATTCTGAACTGATGAATTTTAAAGAGAGTCTGCCTTAATTCCTATTGTTTCCAAGAATCAGATTTATCGTGAACTATATTAAAGACTCTTTATTGAATTGTTTCTTCTTTCTTGATTTTGCCACCTACATAAGACTTGAGAGGGTTCATTAAAAGTATTGTTCTATTTTTTTTAATAAAAGACACATATAATGCCCAATTGTGGTTTGGATTCAGGATTAGGTACCTTTAATTCTCATGATTGGCTATTTGTGTTCCAATTCCTTCTGCCGTAGCTTTAAAATGAGGCAGTTCTAAATCCATCATAACTTGCCCGTAAACCAGAGGACAAGTCCCAATTCAAACTTGGGGGGTCCTTGGTGCTCTCTGTGATAGTGATGTTGATGACTAGCACTGATGATGTTACCTAGTTTGAGTAATGAAACATCTGCAAGAAAACAACCCAAGGACCCCTCATATCAACCCTGAGCTACAAATATTCTCTTTTATTAGTACCCAGTTCAAACTGTTCATGCTCTGGTATGGACCCAAAGTGTTTATGGAAAATACAGTTTTATCTAATTAAAACACCACACAGTAAGCTATGATTCACTCCCACTAAAAGTCAATCGTATTATAGAAGATTTTAAAAACTACGACTATAATCTATGATTGAAAATTTGAATTATTCTTTAATTATTCACTACTGGAATAATTGGACTAGACTACTGTTCTGTTCTGTTACATTACATATTACATAAGGAATCTATTCAAATAAGCACATTAGCCTAACATGCCCAAACCATTTATTGTACAAAAGAAAGCAAAAAATTAAAAGAAGCATGAAGGTTATGTTTGAAAACAAAAAGAGAAACAATTTTTTTAACATTACGCATCACACAATGCTAGGTCCTTGAAATGTTGGAGAATTTTACACATTGGATATCAGTCTCTGGCCTACTGCTTTGCTGTTGTTGTAAACATTATAAAATGTAAATTGTGTAGGTTAGAAGTGAATTGTATTATGAACTTTTCATCTTTTTTTTTTTTAAATGCAGGGTTCCTTGAAGCCTAAAATACTATAAGGATTCCTCCAGGGTAAAAGATTGAGGCAGTCTGGTTTAGAGAACAGGGCTCATATTCCATTCTTCACATAATGAATTGCTCACCTATATGAACTTCATTTCATAATTCATAATGTACCAAGTTTAGATTTCTTTATTAAATGTATAAGCTGCCTAATTCCACCGTGACTATGGGTGGTAAGACTTGCATATAAAACAGAGGGGCAATTTTTTTAAAATATTTCTTTTTTTTCTCCTCCAGGAGGAAATATCAAGGAATCCAACTGATCTTGGTATGATGCTGAAAGGATTCTAAATCTACTGCCTAACATGTTATATTTATAATCATATTTTTATACATATGTTGACATGTAGCTTTAAGGAATGTTTGTGAAATTTAACGATTTCAAGGCACATTAGACATATTTGTGAAGCGAAGGGAAGCATAACATAAAATAAGTTTTTAAATTAATGTAAGATTTATATTCATGGATCTTACAGATATATATTTTTTTAAATCATTTTCAAATCATTTTTAAAATATTTCTTTTAAATCAATGCATTACAATTTGGATTTTTTTCTTCAAAATTTATGATTGAATCCTCCAAATAATTTTTTATTATAAATATTATTTTTTTCCAATACAGGTACCTTAGTTAACAACCATTTCTTCAGCAACTATTTGAAGGGATGATGATGTTCAACAAGGAGATTTATGGCCATTCTCAAAGTGGTGGTAGACACAGTGTCCTGAAGTCATGTGATCACCATTTGTAACTTTCACTGCCCATTTCTGACAAGCAAAGTCAATGGGGAAGCCAGCAGGAAGTCACAATAGCAATTACATGACACCACATCTAATGTTTGGGATTCACTGAACAACCACAACTGGAACGGCAAGAACCAACATTAATGGTTATGGAGCAATGGAGTTAGAAATTACCGTCATTAACCAAAGACTACCTATATTTCTAAACTGTTGTAAAGGCCACAATTGCATTGTGACAGCTACTTGGTAGAAAGTAATACTGTACATAATATAAATGGGCAAGACAACAAAAAGGAACTAGAGAAAACAAATACATTTCTCAATATACAATGAATTCTCCACATTAGCTTTTCCTGATTTTCAAACATGCCGACAATATATATAAATTAGTTTATAAAAACTGAAGAGATACTATATTATTATTGTATAAATTTTCACTCCAGAAGAAACCATTTCAATTAGTCTGTTTGAAACGAACACAAACTAATAGTATTCTATAACCTACTTTGCAACCTTCGTGTAGGGCTATCCCCATGAAGCTGTCGGCGTGGCAAATATGGGGAAGGATGGGGAAGTGGCAATGAGGACATATCATGAGTCTGAAGTTTGTACCAATGAGGCTCATCATCCAGCAATGCTGTTTCTAATTCAATAAGAATCTAAAAAAAGATAATAAAATAAGAACTGTTCAAATAAAACATCATTTGTGCTATAACTGTTTTATAAAATATGTACTATATGATATTTGTATATTTACTTAAGTTAATGGAAACTGAACAGCTTCAAAAAATAGTTACAAGGTATATAAAAAAGATTGCTACCAGCAATATGGGATAATGCAATGTGATGCAGTATTGTTCATTGTAGAATTTACTGTACCTTTGTGCCTATGGAGATAACATTAAATATTTATTCCTTGTAAACAGTAAATAGCATTGACTACCTCTCCTAAAAATTCACTTTCTTCCTCACGAACACGAGCTTGGTCCCAAAGAGTAATTTCCAACATTCGCTCTCGAAATTCTCTCCGATGAACTGGAGAATAAATAAATGTTTGGTTCCACTTGGGCTCCAATGTTTTTTTTACTGTTTTTGTTCTTCTTTTATTTTTATCACTGTAATTAAGAAGTACATATTAAAGATGTTGATATTATAAAGAATAGTAAAAAATAATATTTTTAATGGGAAGGACAAGTTTAATTCCTTTTAGAAAATTCCTGAAATTGGGCTTTACTTCTGAAGTAATTACTTATACCACAATATTTTTTATTAGTAGTTGCTATTTCAATATCAACTGTAGAAAATCCTGATTAGTACAAATAAGATGTTGTAAACGAAATCAGTATGTTCAAGCCTTCTTGTTTAATTATTTTTATCGGTTCTGCACTTTGATCCAAAATTCAAGGAGATATAGGAATTTTATTGTCAAGGAAACATCATAAGGGATATTCATAAATTGCTCCCCTTCAATAGTAGTTAGTATACAAGTTATCAGTTTATGCATTGAAAAAGTTCATTCACTTCACACAAATATCTACAAATATTCTGAAAACTATGGATAGGCTACTACGCACTACACTGGTTGAGATGCTAGAAACACATGAATATTTCCAAAATAAGCTGAACTAAACCATCAAAACAATACTGACAATGGATTGCCAACAGATCGATACATGATCAATAGGCATCAGATGTTATATTTTGCAGAATTGTTTTCCTTTTTCATTTGACTAAAAACCTCCACTCCACAAAAAAATTATGTTAATCAAAATAGTTATAAAACATCAGCAATACTTTTGACATGACAGATTTTAGTCGATAAATTGAAATATTTTATAAAATAGGTATGCAAGTATTAAAAGAGTTCATTTCAAAATAATGTCTGGCAAATAATCTAAAGAATATATTATAGTAAGTGACATAAATGCCATTAGTATGTTTAGTAATGTTCAAAGGTCTGAGCTTAACTATTATGCCTAAAGCAAAATTTATTTAAAAAACCAACTTTGTACCCTTCCTTGAGACTCCCCTACTTCAAGAACCCTAACCAAAAACATAACTCAACATTCAAAATGGAAACATTAAAATGATTGTAATTGCAACAATTAAAGCAAATTGGGAAATGTCAATATAGAGAAACTGCTATATTTAACAAACATTTCAACATCAAGCAAACTTTTTGTTAAATAAATATTTAAAATTGATTTCAAAATATTTAATATAACACCTGTAACTCAGTACAGAGTGAGAAGCTTAGAAAAGAATTATGTATTAATTTAAGTAGTATTTTGTGGGCTTGAGGGTGAAAATAAATACAGAAGGACAAGATTGGCAATGACCATTTGGAGTACAGTATGACTGATTTCTAATAATTAATAAAAAGGTTATGAAAAATAATTATTACGTATTAAGAAATAAGAAATATTGGAAATAGAAATCCTTTTGCCCTTCCTTTCTCCCTCCCTCCCTCCCTCTACAGTCCCCTCTACAGTTTTTTCCCCCTATATTTGAACTGTCCTGAACTTTGGACAAGAATACCATAGACTCCTAGATTCTCCATGCTTTGCTTTTGCAACTTCAGTATGTTGATAAAAGCAACAGGATTTCCCATTAAGCATTCCATCAGGCCAAAGATAGTGTTCCATGATGACTTCAAGATCTAGATGTATTATTGATTTTGGAAATTAAGCAGTATGCCTTGGAGCCTGTTCAACCAGTCACTGTCCACACCAATAAACATTTATATTGCAGGCATGATCCGTAAAGTCAGTAATCTGAGGAAGCACATCAGTGTGTCTGATTTATACATTTATTTATTTACTCATTCATTCACTCCTTTTGACTTAAAAGGTTAAATGAGGGATACGGCAATCCTTCATTATTGTTAACAGATCAGCCCTGATAAAATACTTTATTATTTAATATATTTGTACAATTATATATTATATAGTTACATTCTGTTAGATTGTTAAATTCATTTGTAACAATACCCACTAATTTTGTTCATACTACCTTCTGTCAGGAAGAAAGTAAATCTTAACATAGGGATTCCTTGGTCTCCCATCTTCTCTTGAAGGGAGATCTTTTGCTCCCAATATTGTGACTATTAATTGATGGCCAACTTTGTCATACCACAACTTTATCTGTAAAGAGAAAATATGAATTAGGCAATTTTTCTAGAAAATTACAAGATAAAATAAGTAAATTTAAGATAAATAAAATGCTTAATCTACACTGTATTTTATTATTGCAATGAATATTCTAATTTGGCTGTCTTGTAGTATAAACCTATGTATACCTACTCAGAATTAAGTGCCAATGAGTTTTATAGGTAAGTTTGAGTCAAGGTTCCATTTAAAGCACAAAATGGGAGTTATACTACATTAAATGTTTTGTACATTGAAATACGGTTGTGAACTCTATGGACTTTATACAATACAATCATTTATCTGTAAAATGATTTTACAGACTTTTCTTCAAATATATAGTTACCATTTTACCATCCTGTTCTGCACACTGAAAATATTATTTAATCCCTTACATAGCTCTAGATTTCTTTTCCTCTGAAATTTTATATCAAATTTTACTTCCCAAGTTTGGAATAGCTTAAAATTCATGTAAAGATGTAAAGAAATAATTAGTTATTCTAGCCTAAGCATTATGCATACCCAACAAATCTTTGCTAAGATAGAGAAATAGAAATTTTTTTAGAGACCATATAGATATGTCCTGATCTACAATTATTAAAATCAAATGCAGGATGAAAAAGAAGTTTATCACCCCTCCACTAAGATAACTGATGGTTTTGAATAAAGTTGAAGTTTTCTTCATGGACCGCTGATTCTTTCCTACATTATATGGAAAAGGGTAACTATGTCTGGCCATGCCACTTTTAATTGGATTACAAATAGTCTTCAAGTTATGACTGTGATGAAGCCTGCCTATCCTGGTTGTAACTTATGGTAGTTGTAAAACAAATTGGTCATGTGACTGATCCAACTTTAGGACCTTTTTTGCAGCAGTTGTTAAGCGAATCGCCATGGTTGTCAAGACTACCAAGGATTCACTATAGGTGCCATTTGTCAAAAAATGGAAATAAATCCTGGTTTTCAGCAAAACTGTCATAAAATGCAGTCACATGAGCATAGGATGCTGCAAACGGCCATAAATGTAGCCCAGGTGCCAGGTGCCTGAAGTACAGTCATGTGAACGAGGGGTGGGAAGGCAGCTGTCAGAACTTCAAATCCAGGTTGTTAGTACCCAACTAGGTAGGTCTGTCGGAACTTTGACCAGTCACTAAGTGACCGATTGTAAGTCAGGGACTACCTGTAACTGGTTATTTTCATTAATATCAGATGAATAATACAGTTGTAATTCCAAAATGTTTTGATCCAATGAATGTCTTTGTAGACAATTGAAATATGCCATACTAACTTCTTAATTTCAACTCAAATAGTGTGCTATATACTGCTCAAATATAGCCTGATTTTAATAAAATCCAAGTGAGTAGCTTGTAATATTATATTTCTCAAGAACTATTTTGGGAGGATTAAATTGCTCAACTAAGCTGGATTTATTAGGAATTGAACTACATATATCATGTCTAAATTCAAAATCACCGAATATTATAAAAATGAGTAATGTTCCATGTTCAAAATAAAAGAAAATAAAAAAGAAAGCATGCAGCAAAGCAAAATAAGCATAATGACATTCTTATACAATCTACAGGTTGGTTGATCTATAGTATCTTAAGGAGTAACTAATGAGAAAGGGCAAACAATTTGTATTTGAATAAAACAGGCAAATATAATTAACACTAAACATCACAACAAAAAATTATAATCATTTATATTTCACAATTTCAATTAACATCTTAAAATGCCTGCAGATGCAAATTTCTTAGATGAGAACAAATTTATTTGCCCATCTTCTCAAGGAAATGTCATTTAGAAAATGCAAAAAAAGAGAATGATTTAAAGAGACATCAACTTTAATATACAAGGACAAATATCAAAAGAACAGATCACTTATTTCAAGGTACACAGTTGCAGAAGACTTTCAAAATTATTATTACTATTAATATCTATTAATGTCTATGGCTCTTTAAATATAGATAAAATCAAAACTAAAAGCTAGTTGTCTCTTTAAATTTCAATGTAGGGTTCTTATATCCATGCAATATTTTTCAAGCTGTACACAAGACAATATGATATTGGTTAAGATGGTCTAAAACAACACATTCAAAAATTAAAATGGGAAAACGGACCAACTGTGACATTTTCCTACTATCCATTTTCCAAGAAAACAACAACAACCAAAAAGAAAAAAACTTTAGTTTCTGTCAGGCAGATTAAGCCTTTACCTGAACCCTAGGAACAAAAGGCGCTGTTCTTCTACTAAGGCTTTGGCTCTGGTAAGCAAAATTAAAGAAAAAGCAGTAAAACAAAGCCAAAAATACAACACACTAGAAACTAAGAGACCAAAATTAAAACAAGGACACACAACTTTAAATAGTGCCATACACCAAGAACACATTTATTTAAAAGCAAGTGTTAAAACTGATATATTAAAACTGTAAACATCCTTTATGTTCCTCTATTAATAAGATTTTTATTTGACTTGCTTCACATTGTGATTGACGTGTCCTGAAGACGTGTTTGTCCTTATTCACAGTTGTTTAATATTCAGGTCCTTTCCAATGCCTTTATTAAGAGACTTCTTTATGTACAATGCAAGTTAAAATAAAGCCACTTGAAAAACAGTACGATGCAAATTTATAACCCCTTAACTGAGAGTAAATCTCATTAATCTCAATTGGTCTTCCATTAGAATATATAGGATTATATTACCCAATGTCATGGAATATAAACAAAAATACCTCAATTTACCCTTACAGCTGGCCCTTAAAATGATTTAATAGTGAAACTCGTTATGGGGTCTCACTAGCATTTTCAATGAGCTCATTTATTTTAGCACACTACCAATTAATATGGTTTGCTTTAATAGTTTCAAAGGAGTGGTACAATTTATTTATTATATTGAGTCAGTGCTGACTGTAAAAATGCATTTCATTAGCTCACTTCAATAATCTCTAGATTATTAAAAGATCATCTTTATACGCTTGTACCTTCTCATTAGGAGGATGAAAAAACTAATAAATTGTTAATCATATTTCAGGAAGTGTTTTAATCGCATTTGCTGTAATTTCTATATTACTGTATATATTTCTCTCCTATTTGTTTACATATTTCCTTATAATTTTTCTTGGAAAAAATAAAGAAATGAATTCTTCATATAGCTCAAAAGCATTTATAATTGGACATCCACAAGTCATTAGGTCATCACACACATATGCAAATCAGATTCTATATAGGTGATGTTCCTTATACAAATTATGTAATTCACATCATTATTGCAACGATGTCATGTCATGAATGACATCTATGGCTTCCATTAGGCACCTATGGGACCTATTTATTTATTTATCCATTAGACATGTATTTATACCATTGTCAATTTATTTTAATGTTCAAGACCACTTTAGAAAAAGCTGCTTTGCAGATTATTGTCAATTTCAAAAGTGACACTGGGAAAGTCTCTGCATATTCTATGGCCTCTCTCTTCTCAACAGTTTCTTTCTCGTTTCATTTGAAGGAGCAAATGGTAGCTCCAGGATAATGGAAGCTGAGATATTCAGTGTCCTGGCAACAATGTATAACAGTCATAGCATGAAAGAAAGGAGACCTAGAAGTATAGGTAGAGGCATGAAGGTATGAAATAAAGGAATGAAATAAAGGAAAAGCAAGGCATTGGTTTTCAATCCGTGAGTTGTAACTCTCTAAGAAGCTTTCAGTCAAATTAAGAGAAATTGCAAATCCCAGATCCACAAGGGGAGCAGGGAATGCATGAGCAGAGGTAGGCAGGCATCAAATCAGATCAAATCAAATTAAAGCAAATCAAACCTTTACCGCAGCCATAAAACCAGCAGTCATATACAAACAATTAAAAATGAAATATATGTTTGTGTGTATGAATAAGGAATTAATACAATTTTTCAAACACAAGGAGGGAGGGATGGTACATATGGAAGAACACAATTGGGCAATCTGGGAGAATATATCCAACTAATGGTAATACAAGAGAAATAGCAAATAGAACTCAGGCTGTGTCAGGAAATCTCTTCAGGATAAGATGGATAAAAGCCATCTGAAATTTCTTATATAGCAGAGTAATAAAGGAACCTACGGCCCAAAGATTCCACTGGCAATGATGATAATTGGGATAATTGTAAATTCCACTGCTAAGTGATGCCTTCAAAAAGTGTGATGTCACATGACTGCACCACTTAGCAACAGTAATCCCGGTCATCCCTGCTGCCATCATTAAGCAAGGACCTCCACACAATTTTCTGCTGTGGAGGAAAGAGAAGCCAGCAGGAAGTTAGAAGTTCCAGGCGGCTCACAAGCATGCAGGCAGGTGGCTACTGCCATGTGAGGAAGGGTGTCCAATTGGATGACCAGACTGGATTTGGGGAGAATTACTAGAGTGAATGAGATCATCCCTCCCCATTGACTTTGCTGGTGGGAAGTTGGCAGGGAAATTTGCAAACAATTATTTAACTGTGGGATGCTGCAAGTTGCTAAGCTCTCAGATCGCAATCACAGGGATGCTCGGACAGCCAGAACTTTTTGGATGGGTTATAAGTACCACTCATTCAGTACAATTGTAACTTCAAACAATTGCTGAATGAGTATTCATTAACCAAGGACTGCCTGTACTGAGCTGTTCCTGATAATAGCTGATAATATTTGTGTAATGCTCCATCAGCAGAAAGCAATGTTTCCAGTCTGGCCAAACTGAAAGCCCAGCAAAATTTCAGAATATTGATGCTAAGAGGTTGGAGGCTGGCACATATTCATTTGGAAAAAAAAACACCCATCAGCTGAGGGGCTGGGAACCAGACCTAAATTGATTTGAAGATCAATGTCCCAGATATTCTTCTTAAAAATATTGCTATTTTCAAAGTGTAATGGCAAAGGTTCTCCAATAAAATTCATAGGAAGTGAAGCTTGCCAATAACTTAAAGGTCATTTTAAAACAGTCTCCAAAAACTAATGATGCCAAAAGTTAAAAAGATACTACCAAGCTTCAGTATCCACAGAGATCAAGATTGTTTCTAAACATAAATCAATATTTTGAATTCATTTTAGAATTGCAAGTTCTAGTAGACTTAGACTAAATGGGAAGTTTAAATGGATTCTAGGAAGTCAAGCTTTCTTCAAAAAAGGGCTTAAAGAAGCTGAGAAAGGACCTTGGCTATAAAGTTTTGGCATACTGCATGGATAAACTGAGCTCCATTTGATTGGGAAATCTCAAGATAGCTAAAACATTATAATGACCAACACTTGCCAAATATAAGTAATGTTTTCCCGAGAATAGTGGGAGGCTTAGAACTGCACTATAAAGTCGGAATGGGATAACTTGCCGCAGGCAACTCACCACAGCCAATTCACCGCGGCCAACTTGCTACGGGACAATTCGATAATTCAATTTAAATATTTAAAATAATTTTTAAAATATTTTAATTTTTGTCATTCACATTTCATTTTGTCACTCTTTTGGCATCCTTTCTTTAATGATTGTATTCCACTATTTCTTCGATATTAGTGTAACACGTGTTCCGTGGCAAGTTGTCCCGCAGCCAGTTGGCTGTGGTGAATTTGCCATGGTGAGTTGGCTGTGGTCAGTTGTTGTAGACCCCTCTAAAATATTTATGTATGTACCTGCTTGATAAATATATATGCATCTCCTATTAATTTTCCAATTATGAATTTTATGGTGCACTTATTCTGGGTTGTTGTTGTTCGTAGATGGGATTACAATTGTGTGGTCTAGTCAGTAGGAAAACATGATGAACTGTCAACATGGATCAATAAGGCATATTCAAATAGCCCAGCAATCTTCCCCCCCCCCCCACTTAGTAATTGCCGAGGAATAAAACATCCTCCAGAGTAAAGGCAGTTACATAGGAAACCAACACAGTAAGTTATGTAGTGCCATATGTACTGTAGTATTTTAATTGATTAAGGTTTTTATATGGTTTTTGTATGTGCTGTTTGCTGCCCAAGGTATTAATATTTAATATTTATTATATGCAACATTTAATTAGTATTTAAGATGGGCAAGCTATATAAATTTTACAAAATAAATAAGAGTGAAAATAAAGACCCTTACAATGAATGGGAATAGTCTCACTCTCATTCTTTTCCATTGAGAGATTTACAAGGGAACATCTGCCAAAATGGAAAATACTGTACATAATACCATAACTGTTCTAAGTTCTACATCTTTTCTCCATTCCTGGTCAAGAAAAAAAAAATTCTATCCAACATCAGAATGAACTCTGATGTCTCCTTAATTATAAAAAGCTTTAAGTATATGTCAAATAATACAGGTGAGTATGTTAATATATGGAATGTGCACATGAAATATTCAAAACTAAATAACATTTCATAATGTTGACATTAATTTTTGGTGAATTCTAAATAGTCTATTACAGGTACTCCTCAACTTACAACAGTTTATTTAGTAACCATTCAAAGTTACAACGGGAAAAAGTGTCCATTTTTATAGTTACAACCTTTCCAGCATCCCCATGATCATGTGATCAAAATTCAGAGGCTTGGCAACTGGTTCATATTTATGACCGTTGCTGTGTCCCAAGATTATGTGATCATCTTTTGTGTCCTTCTGACAAGCAAAGTCAATGGGGAAGCCAGATTCACTTAACAACCAGGTTACTAATTTATCAACTGCAGTGATTCACTTAACAACTGAGGCAAGAAAGGTCATAAAATGGGGCAAAACTCACTTAACATATGTCTCATTTAACAACATAAATTTTGGGATCAATTGTGGTTGTAAGTTGAGGACTACCTGTATATTTATATGGCCATATAATTTCTTACTTATCCAAGATAAAATTTGGGGAGCAGAGTTATAATAAATAAATACAATTCATCATGTTGGGTCAAAAGTAACTGTAGATATGCTACTGTTGAATAGTTTCAAAGAAATCAGACCCTTTCTAATTCAAAAACTCTTAAAAAGCACAGTTTTCAACAAAAATAGGTATGTTCACAGAACACTACTAGATTACAAATTATTCCATCACAGCATAAGTATGCTGCAAAGTAATTTACATTTCAGTGTGTTAGCTCAGAAAACTAGATTGAATTTAAATTAACTCAGAAAATATGATACACTTAGATAATTGTGTCGTGCCACCAGCCATGGTGTCGTAAATTTTACTCATCAATTCAAATGTTCTCTGTTTATGTCTTTTCAAAAAAGAATAGCCTCTCAAAGAGCTTTCAAATAATGAAAATGATGAATGGTAATTTTGTATGATTACTATAATCAGCAAAAGAGATATGGCATCTGTTGGCACATTTATCACCCCAGACTTAAATAGTTACCCACCTAAGATTTAATAATGAAATAGGTAAAATTTTAATCTCTTTTATACTTTTGCTGTGTATTCCTTTGCAAAATATTATAATGATTTTAATATTGTGGAAAAGACGTTGCACAAGTACACACTACCCACTCACCCAATCTCCAATGTAAACATGTACAAATTTTGTTACACTTTAAAAGAATGTTGAAAACTGTTCTACTGTCCTTCTTTCTGGATATGTTGTAGAATGGAAGCACTATTATTATTTCAAAATAAAGAAACAGAAGAAATAAGAGCTGGTAGAGAAATAACCAAAACAGCCCCATAACAAACTAAAACCCTGAGAACCTTTCAATTTTTTTTACTTTATTTTAATATTTAATATTTTAGAAAAGAGAAATGATTAACTGCACAGAGAGTAAACATATTAATTTAATTTAATTTAATTTAATTAGATTAGATTATTGTGGATCAAGACATGCCTACTTTTTGGAAAGCATCTTCAATCAAAGACCAAGTATAGGTTACCTGGTGTTACCTTGAAAAAAGGCTTCCCGTCCCTAACATAACTATCTGCCAGGAAAGTTGTGTGGGTGGCTTAAATTACCATACATATAAGTCTAATTATCTAATTCTATCAATAGAGGATTGTATTCCCCTTGAATATTGGTTCATAGTTGGTGCATGTAGATACAATTCTGTTCAATGAATTTAGTATTAACATATACATATTCCAGATACAGTATAAAATGGCTGTAGACTACTTCGTGTTGAGAAAAAAACTGAATGAAAAAAGAAATCAATGTAAAACCATTTTAGTGCATACTTGACATTGTCACTTAAGAAAATTTTTATTGATAAAAAAACAAGGATTATTACACTCAACAATTGTTTACATACTGAAAGTTGTCCAGATAAAAACTGTGGAACATCTCTCAACATGCCAGGACTCATGGGAGAAGTGACTGATATGGAAGGCCGATCCATTTTCTGAGATTCAAATGAACTAGAACCTGAAAGTATAATTCATTTTAATTCATTAAATTACCAGATACATAATTCTGTATGTTTATATGTAAAAGAAAAAGCATTCAAACATTGACAAGCATACTATAAAATTTATATATATTATATACCAAAAATTTATTTAAATATGGTAGAACATTAAGCAAATGAAAGCAATGCAGCTAAAGCTGAACAAATGTGGATCGATAATTAAAAATAATAAATTATGGATATTATAAACCCTGACAATCTAAATTTGCCATGTTTGGCTATATTTGGTTCCTCAGAGGAATTGATTTGCCTCTCAAATTACTCCTGGATTAAATAAACATCAGTAACATTTTACAATTAGAAAAACAAATTATAAAAATGGTTATTTTTCTTTTTCCAGAAAGTATATTGCAGGTTTTTTTCATGCTGTGCTAGTAAAACACTGAAACTGCTGACAATTGTGTGATATATTTAATGTTTGAATTTTCCTACAGCCATAAAAATAGTTGGAAATTTAAACAAGTTCAGAAAGTCAATATAAGAGAAAAGCTGTGTGGTTATTTTACTCAGGAAGCTCAAACTGCCCAAGGAGCTGCTGATACAGTTCTACAGTGGAATTATTGAGTCTGTCATCTGCACCTCTATAACTGTCTGGTTTGGTTCTGCAACCCAACAAGACAGACACAGACTTCAGAGGATAATTAGAACTGCAGAAAAAACAATTACTGCCAACCTGCCTTCCATTGAGGACTGTATACTGCACGAGTCAAAAAGGCTGTGAAAATATTTACAGACCCCTCGCATCCTGGACATAAATTGTTTCAACTCCTACCCTCAAAACGATGCTACCAAAAACAATTATTTGGTTTTCCTAAACAAATAATTCCCTCCACACTGTCAAACTATTCACTAAGTCTGCATTACTACTACTATTAATCTTCTCATCGTTCCTATCACCCATCTCCTCCCACTTATGACTGTATGACTGTAACTTGTTGCTTGTATCCTTACGATTTATATTGATTGTTTCCTAGTATGATTTGATTGCTTATTTGTACCTTATGACTATCATTGTGTTGTACCTTATGATTCTTGACGAATGTATCTTTTCTTTTTATGTACACTGAGAGCAAATTCCCTGTGTGTCCAATCACACTTGGCCAATAAAGAATTCTAAACGCCTAAACGTCTACAAACATTTTATATTGAAACTGTTGTTCCCTTTGGTATATCCTACTGTACAGCAAACAGTGGGACAAAGTTAAATCTTATACCACTTTATCTGCAATCTTCTATAGATTTACTTGAGACTAAGCCCATTAAACTCAGTAGGGTTTATTTCCTCATTCAAAAATAAATAGAATTGCCATATCTGAATGACAGAGACATTTCTCAACAGTAACAACATTATTATTTTAAACTCTCTATCATCATAATGTACATTTTATTTAATGATTGCAGTAAACAAGAGATTAACAAAAACTTAAAAGATAGGAACATCAATTCTAATTTACCGATAATGTTTTATATTTTTCGGTAAAGAATAGTAAGAACACATTAACACTGTATTTACTGACTTCTGACAAAACACTTATTAAAGAAAGAGTAAAACTTAACAAAGATATGTATGTAGAAATAGAGAAGTAGCTATACCTCAATTTTCAGATGAATATTACATCTAAAAAATAAAACTTACTGGACTCCAACTGTGCATGCGTACTGTCAGGTATTCTGGGAATATCCCTGCAATTATGAAGAACAAAATATAATCATATTGTATCTAGCCATCAAAGCCAACTAGTATATAATAAATGTGAAAACAAGGGAAACATAATAAAACACTTGAAACTCCAAAAATATACTTATTCAGAATAAGTTTCTGAATATCAAACTCAAATTGGAAACAGTATTGTCAAGTCTTGGAGTTCTTATTGAATGGGACGTATTACTTGGAACCTTGACAAGTATTTTGTCTTCTTCTTTTCAGTTGTATAAAATGCAATATAGAAAAATATATGGGTGATCTTCACTGTCTTAAAAAGCTAAAAAAAATGAAACATTACATAAGGAGATCACATTTAACAGATATCAATAATCATTGCAGTAATCAAGACATTTGAGTATTAAAAGGAAGTAAAATAAGGATGAATGTTAATTGGTTACAGAACACTAAACCTCTAATCTTTTTGGTTTTGTATGATATAAACTCAGCTTGAATATTAATGAGATTACGTGCAAATTTTAAATAATTAAAGAAGCATTCTATAATATAACTCACCCAATTGGCCTTGAAACTACAAGTTCTACTTGTGGCTCTGGTTTGGATTCAAGAATGATGTTATACACTTCTTCAAAAGTGGCTCCTTGCAAAAGCCTTCCATTCCATTCTAATACTTCATCACCTAAAAGTATAACCATCATAATCTGTTTACTGAAGAAAACTAGATCTCTGAACCCTTATCAGAATTAATGTCATTTGATCGTTATAATTTCCTTAAGTTTAATTTTTTTAAAAAAGGCTATATGTGAGCTTTGTTCAATAATAAAGAATGCATTTATACTTAAATAGAAAATATATCAATTAAAAGAAAAATTACTTTAATTAGCATATTAGTTCTTAAAATAAAGTATGTACAACATTATTTCACCTTGCATTACTTATCTTTTAATATACAACACTGCAACTAAATACAAAATAAATAATAAAAATATTTAAAGTAAGACAATGATTTCCACAATCTCCATGCTAGATGTTGATTTTAAATAGCACTTGCAACAAGTGGCTTCTCCTGGATATAACTGAAGGACACTTTTAAGTTGAGGATGAAACTATATGCCAAAAATAAAATAAAATAAAATAAAATAATAATAAAATAAAATAAAATAATAAAATAAAATAATAATAAAATAAAATAAAATAAAATAAAATAAAATAATAAAATAAAATAAAATAATAAAATAAAAAAAAAAATAAAATAAAAAAATAAAATAAAATAAAATAAAATATAGAAAACCAGAAAAAATCAAATCAGCCGCGAGAAAAAAAATAATTTGTGAATTGTTTGGTCGGAACCCGATTTGGTCGTGGTCAGAAGCGTTCTTACTGGGTTAGGTTGAAATCAGATCCTCCCCTCTAGATACACATAACTTCCAGGTATTTTGCCAGGTCCAGAACAAAATAGTCAAGCTTAGATTTGTCTTTTTAAATGCCCATCGATCAAAATGCAATGAATGAATCCAGTACCTTTCTGTATTGTTACCCACCTTCCTGAGTGGAGATTGTCCCCTCAGGACAAGAAACAC
>QLTV01000404.1:1367402-1378754 GCA_003457575.1 Thermophis baileyi
TAAAATAAAATAAAATAAAATAATAAAATAAAATAAAATAAAATAAAATAAAATAAAATATAATAAAATAAAATAAAATAATAAGATAAAATAAGTCTTAAGTAAAAAGATGGAAAGAAACAGCAGCAATTGCACTAATGGTGGATGTATCGTATATTGGAAAATCTGAAGAACTAACTTGGGGAGAAAATCTATCCATGTGATCATTGAGAGTCAACCAAGTTGATGGCAAATAATCAAAAAGATGGGGATCCACGAAATAAGTTAGCTATAATCCATTATCACAGGAAAATTCAAGGAACACCAGTATAATACAAGTGATCTTAACCATATTATAAATAGCAAATGTTCTTTATTTTCAATGGGACTTCATTAAAAATGCTTAGCCTTTTAAAAAAATCTATCTCACTAGGAATGTTATCTCAGACACCAAGAAGACATGATTCTATGAGAAACAGAGAAATATGTGATAGTAAACTCTAAAATATTTTCTCTTCCCTTGTGTACTTTAAATGGCAAATTTAATTCTAATTTCTTTTAAACTAAATAGACTGTCAGTGTCTAATTACTACTATATTCATTCAAAATATTGAGTTTTAGCTTTAAAACTGTAAGCTAACAGGGATGAAGTTACTTGAAAAAGTTTCTGAATATGACCAAATATTAAAATGCCCAGAGAAATATTTTCCAATTCACACTTTATTATTTTCAACTAAATAACAGATATGGAGTATCATATCTTCTCACCATTATCATTTGTTTCTTATTTATCTGCCATAATTGTAATTACCATTATAAAAATATACACATCACATATGCAGAAAAAAAAAACCCTAAGAATGAATAATCTCAAATTTTACAACAAAGTAAAAAATATACTGTTACGAGGAAAGATTTTTAATAATACAGTTGTGCATCTTAGTATTGCTTACATACATTAAACCAGAACTATCCTTTCTCAATTATAAAATTCAAAACAGTTCTCTTACCTGGCCTAAGATGTCCAACTGTGTCAGCTAAACTTCCTTTTTTTACTTTGGTGATAAATGCACATAGTCGACCTGATTCAGTCATCTTTCCTCCAACCACCTGTTTAAACATATGATTAAAATTATATTTTAAAGGTTCATAAAGATCATTTTTCCTCAAATCAGTTTTAATTTGGTACCCAAACTTACATCAAATATATTAGAATTAATTGATCAGGACACAAAAAAATAGGCCAATATTTTCTTATGTGTATTTTCCAGAAATGTTTTTAGCTGGTTTAGTTTAGATCTGTTAGTTCGATCAGGTTACCTCCATCAAGCTAATGACAAATTTCATATACAGAAGCTCTATGTATCTACAGAACATATAAATATGAACTGTATATTATTGCTACTGCAAATTGGTTCACTATAGTTTATATAGTATTTGGACACACAGAAATTGAACATACAGGTAACCCTCACTTATCAGTTGCCTTGTTTAGTGACTGCAAATGGCGATCACATGACCCCAGGATATTGTAACTGTTGTAATACACGCCAATGGCCAAGTGCTGAAATTTTGATCATGTGGCCACAGGAATGCAGTTGTAAGTGTGAGGCTCAGTCAGAAGTCACTTTTTTCAGTGCCACTATAACTTCAAATGAGTTTTTAATTGTTTTTAAATGTTTTTATTATGTCTCTTTTTAATAGTTTTTTTATATTGTTGTAAGCTGCCCAGAGTCCCTTGGGAGTTGGGTGGCATAGAAATACAAATAAACTTAAACTTAAATGGTTGCTAAACAAATGGTTGCAAGTGGTATCCAAGTCCTCTGTTATAATGAGAGAAAATTTATCACTTTCACAAACTGAAAACATTTTTTTGCATATGTATATATAAGTGCCCAGGAATCTATGCATAATTTCATTAAACAATTCTGTTTGTAACACTGTAATTCATTCCAAACTATATTTAAAAGCGTGTAATGGAATCCTAGTGCCGTGATGGCGAACCTATGGCATGCGTGCCAGAGGTGGCATGCAGAGCCCTCTCTGTGGGCACATGCGCTGTCACCAGCTGCTCTTCCGGGTTCCATCGCGCGCATTCGCGCCAGCCAACACCGGAACCCAGAAGAGAGCAGCTGGCTGGTGCGCATGTGCGCCAGACCAGCTGTCTGGCGCGCATGCGCACAACAGAACCCAGAGAAGCAGCTGGCCGCCATGCGCATGCGCACTGGCCAGCTGCTCTCTTCCGGGTTCCGGTGCTCTAGTGCGTGTGTGCTGGCATGCACGCGCACTCCAGTTTCGGCACTGTCCTAGTGCATTTTTTAAAAAAAATTAAGTTTTTTAAAAACTTTAACTTTTAATGTTTAAATTATAGTTGTGGGGAAGCAACTTGCACAGTGCAAACATGAGAAATATGAGTTACACACATAGAGACAAAGATATACTGAAGAAAGAACATATGCACAAGAGATAGTATGAATATATTGAAGAACTGTAGAAAAAATATCCCTAAATCAATTAATATGTACCACTGAATAACATTCTGGAACGTGAAGTTACATGGGTCCTAGAAAATACTGCAAACTACAAAGCTGTAGGAATTGATGAAATACTAACAGAAGTGTTTTAAACTTTGCAAGATGAGGTAGTTAGAGTGCAAGTGACAATTTATAAGTAGCTAGGGAAAAGTGAGCAGTGGCCAAGTAATTGAAAAATATAAATGTGTATTCCAATATCAAAAAGCATTGTGCTAAAGGATGCTCAGATTGCTAATCAACTGTATTTCACATGATAGTAAACTAATCCTCAAGATTTTGCAATATAGACATCAACAATACTTGAAAGAGAACTGACAGATATACAACCTTGATTCAGAAGAGGCAAGAGCAACGAGGATCATACTACCAATATTCAATGAATAATTGAGAAGGCAAGGGAGTTCCGCAAAGATGTCTATTTTTTTAATTTTTTTTCCACTATCATTTTGATTATAGCTGGCAACAAACTGCAGATAACCCTTAAAAATGTAAATGAACTGGATCATTTCATCTGCCTATTCAAAAATGTGGATGATGATTAGGAAGCAGCAAATAAGAATAGAATATTAAGCAACTAAATCAGTGGTGAAATCCAAATTTTTTTACTACCGGTTCTGTGGGCGTGGCTTGGTGGGCGTGGTGTGGCTTGGTGGCAGGGGAAGGATACTGCAAAATCTCCATTCCCACCCCACTCTGGGGCCAGTCAGAGGTGGTATTTGCTGGTTCTCTGAACTACTCAAAATTTCCGCTACTGGTTCTCTGAACTACTCAAAATTTCCGCTACCGGTTCTCCAGAACTTGTCAGAACCTGCTGGATTTCACCCCTGAACTAAATGCTTCAAAACTGGAAACAGATTACACCAAAATTGTATACTGTCATCCAATTTATTTAACTGATATTTGCTCAAAAAACTAATAGAGATTATAACTATATCCGCTACTTGGGAGAAAGACTGTGACAGATACAGGCAAAATATTAAACTGCAAGAACTATCTTTAGAATGGTATATTGAGTTCACTTTCTCTTTTTATTAAGCTCTCAGATCAGAGAAATACAGGTGTTACATACCCTCATTACAAGGTTTGATATGACTTCCCTAGCCTCAGAGGGGAGGAATTCATTATTACAGTGTATACTTTGTCTGGTATTTTTACTTATAGAGACCATCAGGGAGCAGTACATAACAGGTTTCATTCTTTAGATAAGTATTATCACACATCTGTAGCCATGATCTTTCAATAGGGCTCAAATCCCTTAGTGGGAATTGAATTTATGTAAAATGAACTTATGAAAGTCATACAACTGAGGGCATGACATACAGTATGTAGCATCTGTATTTTTCAATCTTGAGGGATTGAGTTTTATTCTCCAGTTGCTTCCAACTACATTGTCAAGGAAAATCATCAAAAATTTAATCTGTAATGTATATGTAAATAATTATGTATAACACTTCGGGGCAGGTCAGGCTAAATATACTAAATATAGCCACGTATGAAAATGATGCATAATATTTCTAGTCTATATTAAGCCACACTAAATATAACTGATCAGATGAAGTTGCTGAGCAACCTATATTCACTTAAATTTATGTTAGCTGAGTTCAGCTAACATAAATTTAAGTGAGTATAGGCCTGCATTCAATGTTACATACATACATATTCATACAATGTTATTTGCCTTTACATTCCAACTTTCTCGTTTCTTGCAAACCTGCTCCAAATTTGCTCAAATACTCTTTTTGAACTGTTTTGAGGTTCAAAAAGATTTTGAATTGATAATGCTTTAATTTGATGTTATTAAATTGTTATTTATTTGTTCAAATTTTATTGCTGCCTATCTCACATATGTGATTGGGCAGCTCACACAGTTTAAAAAAACCCAAACAATACAAAGAAATGATCAAAATATTAAGAACAAAAACCATTAAGACACAAACAATTAAAAACTATTAAAGTCCAGAAAAACAAATTGCAGGAGAGTGCAATCCATTTCACTAATAGTACTACCATTCTGCAGACTCCACACCATTACTGGATCCCCAGAGATGATGACAAATCCATTTCTTCAAGCCCTTTTGGAAGGCCAACAGGGTTAGGACTAATCTAACCTCGTGGAGAATGATTTTCCATAGGGGGGGTGTGCCCTCCTTTTGGGCCCCGTCAGATAATATTCCTTCGTGGGTGAGACCCGTAACATGCCCATTCTCCCAGACCTGATGGGATGAAGTAGTTGTAACCAGAACGAGCCAATCCCTCAAATAACCGAGCCCTATGTCATTACTAACAGCATAAATAAACCCAGAAGAAATACTGGCAACCAATGCAACTCACAGAACAGAGTTGTAATGTGCTCTGATTTTAATTAATTAGTTAATTTAATTAACTATTAATTAATAGTTCTTAATAAATTTATAACAAGAAAAAATAAAGCATCTAGAGAATATTTATTTATTCAAACTTATTGGCCACCCAACTCCAATGGACTCTTATGATTAAGCATTTTTTGTTAATTGGTTGTAAGTAGTATCTTTGTTTTGGAAAATAGTATTAAGATATATAAAAAAGAATAATTATTTCTAATAAAAAATATTTGCATCTGAACTGAAAACTTTGACTACTAACCTTAAGTCCAAGCATTGCTCCTGAATCTCTAGGCACGCTTCCATCTTTTAGGCGCTTATTTAACAAAATTCGGCCAATTAAGCCATCTCCATCTTTGGATGGCTGCCAGGTTACAGGATGCTACAGTATACATTAAACAAAATAAAAATCAGCAAAATTAAATTTGTGAAAAGGAATCCCAGCATCACATTTATTTGGCACTATTAAGTACTGTGAAATAGCTATGATTACACTATTACTGCTTTTGCAGATAGGAATCAGAATTCGTATCATTCCATTAGATTATCAGAAGTCATTTCTCACATCTTCCTAAACAACTATACCAAATATTCCTAAATCATACCTACACATTGAAAACAAATTCAGCTTATCATTATGGATCTGAAAACAGTGAACATTATTTCTGAATATAGAGAGCATGAATGGGGGATCTAATACAAAAAATACTTGAAAACTTAACAAATGAATTATGATCTTAAGTAATTAAAAAGTCACATATTACTTGAAAATAAATCCCACCATGTTCAGTCTCTAAAATTCATTTAAATGAACTAATATAATTTAAACTTTTCTCTTAGTTATATCTGAATAGTTAATTCTTATTTACTACACATAGGTTCCAGAATAATACATATCAGTATTTCTGAAAAATTTAGCCAATGATTTCAAATTTAGAACATCTGGTTTTGTATAATCATAGCACTTTTTCACATAATGTACTAGTTTCATGCTCTCACATGTACACAAATAAACATGCATATTACATTTGGCAACAGTGATAGCCTACAACAGAAAGCAAGAAAGAGCAATAATAAACCACATACAGCAGATACAACTACTACCCCATAATGCAGATAATATCACAGTGACAAAACAAATGAACATGGCAATGAAAGGGAAAAAAGAAAAACAATTCTGTCCAAATAGATACAGTTCCCGCTCTCCCATTTTTTTCAACCTGGGAATTAAACTATTAATTTAATTTCCAACCCCAGGGGCATTAAAGTGGTAATTAAACATGCCAATCCAGAAATAATTCTCATTGTTTAATCATAAAGATAATATCACCAAAATAGTATTGCATGTCCATAAAAGCAATGCTTCTTTTTAGTGCCTGGATAATTTTGTTCTTCCTTATACTTTTGGATGTTAATATCCACACAGTGATCCATAATTGTGGTTTTGTTTTTCTTTTCTGCACCTCAAGAAATGTTAGATTAGACCTGCCTTTGTATTCTTGATCTGTTTTAATGAGTGACAGAGAGCAAACAAAGACCAAATGAGCAGATTAAAATGCAGGCACCACAAAGCCAATACCTTTTCACTATGGCTATGTTCCTCATTTAGAGTTGTGCTACTACAAGTGTCTACCCCAGAGTCCTTAATCTGAGGTTCAGACCATTCCAAGTCCTCTTCCAAAGACTGGCCACCAAAACACACCATTTTCTTTTGTCTTTCAGATAAGTTGTTAGAGTCCGACAAAACTGCCTGCTCACTAGTTTTTCTTTTTCCCCTTTGACTGTCCCCTACAGGCATGGGATAAAAAAGGATACAAGAAAGAAAACATGCTGAGATGTAAATAAAACAAAGAAAACATGAAATGGTAAAGGAAACTAAATGGTAAGGCTCCACATGTCTCACCAAAGACATTGGGGATGCCTCACTGCTATGCCAAGATGTATGGTCCCAGCTGTAGTCCATGTCTCCTGTGAGAATCAGACAGACAAGATAGTGCAGCAAAGGAAAGGTGAAAGGAAGGATAGACAAAGATATAATAGATTTTGCATTTCTATCATTCTGCCTTTATATGCTTTACTCACTAGCATGTTATTTGGAAAAAGAAGAAATCCCAAGGGAATATATATATGATAAGTACAAGATAACGTTCATGTTTGTGTGCATGTGTTTGTATTCTGTATATATGATATGTAAGATTTTACAGATTTGGTATCACTAACCACATTACATGCCAAACATAAAAAAGATATGAGTATATGACTGTTAAAACCTTATGTATTTCAGAAAAAGACATAGACAATTTATTGCAATACAGCTTTTATCTGATCATGATTTTTTCTGACATTTTGAAAATGAGTGATTCCATTGAAATCAATAGCTATAGAATCTATATATTCTTTCTTAATATTGTTCTATAAAATGGCCTTGCCTTTTAAAAGAAATCTTCTTAAATAAAACATTTCTTTTTTCTAATGTTTTTAAGTACTGGTACACATAAACTACAAACAGAAATTTGTGCAACTCTGATTTCCTGTCTGAAATGTTTATTTCATATTTTCACAAAAAATGAGGCAACACCAGTAAGGGATTTGAGACAGACACAGACAAAAGCGTTGTCAATTTCTGCAATTTTACTTGAATGTATTTATTAAGCAACATGGGAAAAGGGGAAAGTTCATTAATTCTTTATGGAGACTCTCTATTTTTCCTATTCTACAAACTCCCCAATGCACTATTAATGAAACGTAAATCTTCTGCTTCAGTAGATATAAATATTTCAAATTTCTGATACACACATGATGAAAGTGAAATAATGATTAGGACATACAGACAGGCACTCATATAGCATCTTCAGCAACTCTTGAGTAAGCTACACCTTTTCCTGGGGTTATATGTTTGCCACATAATCCCCCCCCCCAAAAAAATGATTTAAGAAATTAATGGTAATGGAATTTGGATTTAATTTTATAACAGACACTTGTTACAGTTCAACAGATTCTATATTATATTGTTATGTCCCATTATACTGCCATTTTTGTTTCAAAATGCTGGCAAAATATTATTGTCTCCTTTAAGATAGTACAAAGAGTCACTAATCAAATATGCACTGAAGCAAAATGAGCCATATGTACATGTTGCAAATATAACCTAAAAACATCCTCCCCAACAGCTTTCTTTGGGCTTTCCTAGTAAGATGAATTAAGAAATGAGGATAGTGCCTTTTATGGTTACAAAAATAGATGTAATTTCAGAAGATATTAATATTCATAAAAAACGCTGCAGTGATTTTAGACTGCATTCCAATCACATGTTAGTAAGACCCATGTGGAATATTACACCCAGTTTTGGATATAATAATTCAGAAAGGCATAAATTAATTAGAATGAATTAAGAGAACAGTCAAATATAGGAAAAACTATTTTATTAGAAAATGTTGAAGGAATATTTAGAGTTGAAAAGAGTTAGGAAATTTATTTACATTTATTGGCCATTCCAGTAGACTCTGGGTCATGTACAAAACTAAAAAAAATATTAAAACAGCTAAAAATATTAATTCAGACCGACAGCACAGACTAGAATGATCCAACAGACAACAAAATAAAACATGTGCTTTTAACAAATAATAAACACTAACCCCAGGCCTGGGACCAAAGCTAGCTTTTCAAAGTTATTCAGAATCCTAGGAGAGAAGGCACCATCCTCATTTCTGGAGGAAGTGCTGTTCCAAATGGTATGAGCTGCAACAGAAAAGACATACAGTACTTCCTAGGTACTACAAGATAACAGTGTTGAATGGCGGAAACCTGAAGTAAATCTATTCTGCTGGCCCACATTGAGCAGGTAGAAACAACTGAAGTCAAGCAGTCTTTCACATATCTTCTTCAAATCTCTGAATGGCTGCCATACAAAGGAAACCAGGACTTCTTCACTCAGTTAGATTATGTTATCAGATTTATTTGAGTATTAAGGATAGATTCAAATAATGCAGTAAATTAGATAAAAATGGAGTTGACAGTTTGTAAGGCCTTGCAGACCTGGCTATTCCACCCAGGTATTCAGGCTTGCAGGATACACAAGCACTGCTGGTTAATATTGTATTTTACTGGTTGGGATTACAGTTTTTGACCTCAGATATTATTGTTTGGATCTGTAATCTGTGTTTTTACCCTTGTATGTTGCCCATGTTCATGTCACTGTGACATGAACACTAGGTAATTGTATACATAAACAAACAAACAAACAAACAAACAAACAAATTTATATTAATATGATATTAAATTAACATCTAACATATTAGGCATAACATCTCATGTGGAGATTCTGTTTTGTTTAATACACGGGCTTACAGTTATTGTATGTTGTGTGAACCCAACCTACAGTATGTGCCAAAAAAATCAAATCCTCCATTGGAGTTGGACAACTAATAAATCTCACATTAAAATATCTTAAATAATAAAACAGCTGAATATCTAGTAACAAAAATAAAAACTCTAAAAAACAGTCAATATATCCAACATTGGATTTAGATATTCAGATGTCTTAATTAGATATTTTTAATATGAATGTAGTGAGGTAATGAGAAGCTGTTCTCATCTGTGCCTTAATGGCTGCCCATTCATTCTGACTAAAGATCAGAATGAGGTTTCATTATCACTTCATTTTCCAAATCAAGCCTATAAATTTTTGGATCCCAAATAAGAGGAAAATTAATCTTAATACTTGGATCATAGTCACCACCCCCCTTTATGTTTTAGAAGTAAAACATTAATATACATTTAAAGATTTTTTTCCCCAAAATCTTATTTGTAATTGTGGATTTTTTGAAAGAATTGTGATTGACAATTACCACATTGGTTAAATTTGAACAACAATCCAGGCTAAGATAAGTGGGTGCTATTTTGTATGGCCAGTATATTGTAGAAACCCAGAAATTTGAATTAATTCAGTAAATTAAATTTCTATTCATTACAAGCTAGCATATTATGTGAATACAGATGTTTTTTTAAAAAAAAACAGGACATTCATATGAAGACAATTAATTAACTGATGAAATAATCTGAATCTACTAACAAAAAAATTAAATTGCTTTTGGTTCAGAGCAGAGACATCTTAATTTAGGATTCTATTTCTCACAGTAGCCACCTACACCCTTGCATGAAATTCATAAGCAAGACAAAACTGTAGATATCACTGGCTCTCAAGCACCTGGTATTTAAAGAAACACTGTCTTGTCATTATATCTATCAGCCATTAAGTGGGGACTTAATCTCTTTTTAAGTCTTTTATTTCGTCTTTTAAAGCCACCCTTAAGTTTAAATGTGCTGCAGCCATTTTTTATATCAAATTTCACCTTTAACCATCCACGGCGAATAAAATATTTCCGGCTCTACCTTACTTGCCATCATTCATCTAATTCCGAGGTCGGAAACTATGGCCTCTTTATGACTTGTGGATTTCAGCTGGCTCAGGAATTCTGGGAGTTGAAGTCCACAAGTCATAAAAGGGCCATAGTTCCCCACCCCTGATCTAAATGGAATTTTACAACAAAATCAAAAGCAATAGAATCATTTTGCATTATGATCCTAAAACGTTTCATCATTTTCTGTAAAGGTGCTCCTTTTTCAAGAAGCGTCATTCATTTAATCCACCAACTTCAGAAACATAGCAGAAACCAATGCAACCAGATAGACGGGAGATTTTTTTCAGTCTCCCTAATTTAGACCAAACTCATAACTTCCTTCCTAACAGAATATTTTAAAAAACATGGATGAGACGCCATGCAAATACTAGCTTGAGGAAAAGGTCTTCCTCTGAAGAAAACTATCCAAATTTGCTTCTCATTGTATCACATTTTCAGGTTCATCAATATTATTTTACTTCAGCGGTGGGTTGCTCCCAGTTCAGCCCAGTTCTTAGAACCGGTAGCAGCGGCGGTGGGAGGCTCCGCCCACCCGCCCAGGACGCTTCTGCGCATGCGCATCGCACGTGCGCAAACCAGTAGTAAAGGGTTTTAGAACCCACTACTGTTTTACTTCTATGATTTTAATACACATGCAATCTTTGTCCCTAATATTTTCTTACAGCACCATTTATGGGCAAGTTACATTCATGGGTCTTAACGACAGCCCATATCAAAGTGGTGTTTTCTTTCTGACAATTTATTTCCCTATAGACTACTCTTTTAAACCATCTTGGGTTGCATTTACAACAAGAAACCTAGGGTTGCATTTACAATGCAATTTTCTTTTTTGTTGGCCAGTTTTTAGCAATTTTAGCCATGTTTTGTGTGTGAATGTGGTGGGTTGTCTGGTTTGACTGTGAATGGAAGAGTATGTCTGATTGGTTGTGTTGGTGAGAATGGGGGAGCCGGGGGAGGGAAATGGAGCCCCCTCTGCTGAGTCTACTAACAGAAGCAGATGGGGGCCCAGATCTAACCCTGGGCTTGGTATGAATGATATTTTGGGCCTGCCGGATAGAG
>QLTV01000404.1:1381522-1396077 GCA_003457575.1 Thermophis baileyi
TGTTTTTATATGTTTTATTTTTTATGATGTAAGCCGCCCAGAGTCCTTCGGGAGTTGGGCGGCATATAAATTTTATAAAATAAATAAATAAATAAAATAAATAAATAAATAAATAAATTTATCACCTTCTAAAGTACTTAACAATGGGTCTACAGAATAGAACAAATTTGGTATTTCTTTAAGCAGTTCAGCCCTGCTTTTTAATGCAAGCAACAGTTATGTGTGTATATGTACTAGTGGGATTATAACAGGCCTTGAATTTTTTTACCAAATCATGATGAAAATGTCTCCCTTGAAAACAATATTTAGAAAATTCCCATATTCCATACAGGAATATCTTCCTAATGCACATTCAAAGAAACAAACCTACTTTTATATGCTTTATATATTTGAATAAGCATAGATAAGGACTTGTCTGGTATAGTTTCCTCTTGTAGCTCCAATAGAAGGGAACAGTCTTTGGATGGGTAGGGATGATAAGAAGCCAAAACAATTTCTTACACAAGGTAATAAAAATTATTTAAAAAATTAATAGCAGATTTTTCTTTTCAAACAACATTTTTAAAAAAAAAACACAAGGCAATGGTTAAATTCTAAACCTAAAGAAATTAAGACTTTTATTTGAATATTTTCTCTAACCTCAAAAGTAATACTATTCAATGTGTCACAAGATTAAAGAAAATCCAATCTGGATTGTGTTTAAGTAAAAAAACAATCTCCTATATATATTTTTAAAAATATACCTTTATGAATATTTTACAGAAACAAATATTTAATGATCTATGTTCCACAATTCTGCTAGATGCAGTTGTCATGGCACAGTCTTCAGATAAAGCTTAGTTATCCCACAAGATAACTAGGAACAAAATGCACTTCCCACCTATTCTGTTTTATTAAGTCTATCTATCTAGTAGCCAGTACTTCTAATTTCTATACCCAGTAATATTGAAACACCTTGCCTCCAGAAGTTGTGAATGCTCCAATACTGGAAGTTTTTAAGAAGAGATTGGATAACCATTTGTCTGAAGTAGTGTAGGGTTTCTTGCCTAAGCAGGGGGTTGGACTAAAAGACCTCCAAGGTCCCTTCCAACTCTGTTATTCTAAGGTATATAAATGCATTCGGCAACTGCAATTTAAATTTGCTTGGAGCATTTAACTTATGGAAAATGTGTATTCCTTCTGAGATCAAAATACAATTACTGCTTTAATCTGTTTACCTTTAATAAATTTATTACCTTTAATAAATACTGCCTTAAATAGCAACAAGCTTTCTTGATCCACTAATAGCCTTAATATTATTTTACAAAATAATACTCTGTGGGCTTTGCACAGACCCTTTCTTTCAAATGTTTTTTCTAACATTTATAGCCTAATTTTGTAGACTTTGTGTGTGCTAATTCCACAGTTCCCACTATTTCCTAAATCACCATCCTGGGTTACATCCTTGCAAGGTTCTTTTAAAAGTTTCACTGATCATATGTGTAAATCATTTTGATAAATCAAAAACAATAAATGCTGCTAAAGTGTTGCAATGCAACTGCAAAATATTATTTCTACACTGTACAAATAGTAACAATATACAGATGTCCTGATTCACACTAATACAACTGACAAAATATAACAGTTAATTTGGCTTAAAGTTGAGAAGTCTTTTCAATAGATTGTAAGGGAATGGTGTAAAATAAATAGGAAAGACTCTTTGTAAGAGCCTCACTTTTTTCTTTATTACCACTTCTCATAAATCTAATTTAGCACTAATCTTGCATGAAGGCTAACGAAAATGTAATATTAACTCAATGAATGTGATTAGCTATGCATTAACCCTTAACCTCCATTACTGACAAAAAGCAGCATCATAACATTTACCAAAAACTTTGATTTAAGCAAGAGTTAATAGTTACAAAAATTGCAAATTCATTAATGCATTAAAAGTAGGGATTTGCTTTTGCAAATTTAAGCTGCTCCTTTTAACTTACATTTTCCTTAAAGACATTCCATAATATCTCATACTGTGATCACATACAAGTTAGACTATATACACAGACTGAAAATAAATATTATAGGATAGAAGGCGCCAGTACCATTGTTCCTCAATTCCTTCTCAATCTCTGTATTTCTAAAGAAACATAGATGTTGTTTCTCCCAAATTCTACACTATAAAGTTAAATACCAGGCAATTTTATTTATAAACTTTTTTGTGTTAATTGATGATGAGAAGTCCATTCTGGTAGTACCTATCTACCAATATCCAACTCAGCATTTAATACCTGTCTTATATCACCCTTCTGCCATCTATAAACACTGCTTCTACAATTAGTAACTAGAACAACCCTAGAAGGCCAATTTGCATATAGATTCCTGAATTTCATTGTTATTTCAAACTCACTTTGGCAAACCATTAAGTTTGAAAGACCAATAGGCACTGATAGGAAACAGAGGTTTAATCTGTAGAATGCTGTCACATTGTTAAATTGTCTTTTATTTTAAAAAATCTAACAAATAAAAACAATGTAACATAAAAACACTAACCCCAAAATAAACGCATTTTAAAAAATTAAAGAAAGCTGTTAAGAGCAATTTAAAAAGCCAATTTAGTTAAATGTGTCTTAACAGCTTGTCCAAATAGTGATTGAGCTATTTGCAGGGAAGTTAAACCAATCACAGTAATTTACAATTTGCATTCTTTTTTGTTGCAGAAAAAAAATGTCTTTAAATGATGAACCAAAATATCTGGAGACAGTTGAAACCAAGTTTCTTTTTGTGGCATGCCCAACTGGGCTCTTACCAAAGTAATGCAGTGGAGTCCTAAAACAAGCCCATGTGACATGTTACATACTGTTGGTTTGTTACATGGGAATGATGAAAGAAAACATTGTAAACTGGAATGTCTTTGATAAAACATTTTGGGATGCTCTCATTATGGTGCCCTGCATTCTTCTATACTAGTAGAATATTAGTTTCAGATAGTATCTCCCTGTCTGATTTGATCTGGCAAAGTTAGCACACTCCAGTTCCAATTGATTAAGCAATGCCATATATCAGGACCATCGAAATACACCTTCTCTGTAGCCTTATAGCTCAAGAAGGTAGTCGCTAAAATCATCTTCCCCACAAAACCTTCACCAAAAAACAGGAAGAGAACTTTGGTGAGCCTGAATAAATGTTATTCCACTTGAAGTGTTTTAAGCAAATTTTATACAGGAACACTGTCGTTCTCTCCATTTTTTGTTCTTTTTGGTACACTGAAACATAAAACAAGCAAGTGCTTCCAACAAAGAAAGGCAGCTTTGTGCGAAAAACTTCAGTATGACTGTAATTCATATTACATAACTGGCATCCACATATTCTCCAATTTCTAAGTAAACAAATTATATAACAAGAGCCCTCAAAATGAATCATACTCTAAATGTTCACTAAAGCATCAAATATAAAACTTGAAATAATGTAATTTACATGTCCATTAAGAAAGTAACACATTTTTGTAACTTCTTTTTGTGACTGCAGAGAAAGATCATGATATCGGTTAAAATGTATTTCTTAAGATTCATTTTCAAAATAGCAGTCACGACGAACAGAGCAAATTGGTGAGGATGTTCCCAACTAGTCACCTCAAACCTTCAGTCACAAAGATTTTGCTACTGACCTGCATCTACTTTGCAATTTGTTCTGGGCAGGTGGGTCTGCTTCCAAACAATACATAGAGCTGTAATCACTCGCTCTTTCTAAAGATCGGCATGGGCCCATCTGAAAAATTTTGGGGCTTTATTGGGGCATAGATTAGATTTTCATATTGAGACTCATGAATACTTAATTCTTTGGGGGAAAACAGTTAAATAGGTAGTCCCAAAGGTTCTTTTTTCAAGAGGCAACTGGACTTTCTGTTTTTTTCTTTGAAGACGTTTCGCTTCTCATCAGAGCTGAAGAAGCTTCTGGGATGAGAAGCAAAGCGTCTTCAAAGAAAAACAAGGAAGTCCAGTTGCCTCTTGAAGAAAGCACTCTTGGGACCACCATGACCTGGATGACTGAGAATCTCCATAGACAGTTAAATAGGTAGTAAAGGTAGTCTCCGACTTATGACCATAACTTGGACCAGAATTTCCATGGCTAAGCAATGCAGTTGTTAAATGAGTTGCACCCGATTTTACAACCTTTTGTGCCACAGTTGTTAAGTGAATCACTGCAGTTGTTAAGTGAATCATGGGGTTGTTAAGTAAATTCGGCTTCTCCCATGGCTTTGCCTTGGGAAGGTTGCAAATGGTGATCATGTGACCTTGGGATGCTACAACTATCTTAAATACATGCCAGTTGGCAAGCACCCAAATTTTGATCATGGGACCACAGGGATGCTGCAATGGTTGTAAGCATGAGGACTGGTCATGTGTCACTTTTTTCAATGCCACTGTAACTTCAAACAGTTGCTGAACGAATGGTTGTCAGCCTAGGACTAGTGACAAAGTCAGAACAGTGATTTTGAATCATTGTATAATTATTACTTTAAGAATTTTTCATAAATTTAAATTGAATGTGATTCTCCCTAGTTCACAACAGTGGCAGTATTTTGAAACAGGTTTTGATGGCACAACTTGGGCTTTGGTCACTTCAATGACATCTGAGATGCTGGAATCTCCAATAATATCATATCAGCCGTTGAAAGTCCTTAAAAATGTTAAAAGTGGGGATGATGGATTTAAAATTAAAATTGATTTATCAAATGTTGCATTTCAAGTTTACTGGAATCCATCAGGGGTGAAATGCTCCCGGTTTACTCGTACCTGTTGGTCGCCATAGAGCCGGTCGCCAAGGTAGCGCGAGGTGCCACCCACCCACCCGGACGCCGCCATTTGAGTTCTTTTACCCTCTGAATGCACAGAACGCTTTGCGCATTTGCAGAGGGTAAAAGAACCCAAATGGCGGTGTCCGGGCAGGTGGGCGGCGCCTCGTGCTACCTTGGCGACCGGCTCTACGGCGACCGACAGGTACGAGCGAACTGGGAGCATTTCACCCCTGGAATCCATGAACATCATTTTGAAAGAATGGGTATCAGTTTTCCTTTGTTGGAAATGTAATAAATTTGAGAGATTGCTGACCAGGATTAAACCAACATAAATCTTCTAATCTTTAAAATGCCATATGATACTTCGTCATTTTCATTTAATTTTCCACTAATCTATGTATTTAATAGATAGATGGCTATATTAAACATATCCAGATGTCTTAAAATATCTTTTCTTAGTAGTTGGCACCAAGCTGTAAAATTTAATTACTAATGATGTGCTAGTAAATAAATTGCATCCAATAAGATTATTTCTATATATAACAAACAAATTTCAATGTTTAATTCAAATTAGTTTATATAGGTTACACAAGTAAGAGACAAAATATATATGTTACCCAGCTTGGATAATTAAAAAGTTTATCAGTAACTATCAGAAATATAAAACAATCTTTAAGGTCCAAATTATGTTTCATATTTTGAAAATTCAAGCATTTAAAAGCAATCTTTGCAAAGATACTCCAGTTTCCTTACAAATACAGGTAGTCCTCAACTTACAATCATTCATTTAGTGACATTTTGAAGTTACAATGGCACAGAAAAAGTGTCTTACAACCATTTTTCTCACTTACAGTTGCAGTTTCCCCGTGGGCGTGTGATCAAAATTTGGATGCTTGGCAACTGGTTCATATTTATGACGGTTGCTGTGTCCCAGGGTCATATGATCATCTTTTGAGACCTTCCGACAAGCAAAGTCAATGGGGAAGCCAGATTCACTTAACAACCATGTCACTAACTTAACCACTGCAGTGATTCACTTAACAACTGTGGCAAGAAAATTTGTAAAATGGGGCACAATTCACTTACAAATGTTTCGCTTAGCAGTATAAATTTTGAGCTCAATTGTGGTCGTAAGTCGAGGACTATCTGTATTAAAGGTTAGAGTCTAAAAGTATTACTATACACAAAAGCCGGGGGAGGGGAAGTTTTGTTTAAATTATTTCATACAAATTTTCAAATCAGCAACAAGGGGACTAGGAGGGTAAATGATGACATGTGCAACACATAGATGATAACATCGTCACATTTTATGTACCTACATTAGATACCAGGATGTAAATAACTGCAGCATTTGCCTCATCGTATCATTGTAATTGTGTCGTTTGGCATCACCATAGTTTGCTAGACACTAATGGATGAAGCAGATATAAATCACAATGCCAATTTACCATAATTTAATTGAACTGTGTATTATGATGTTTTGTGTTGAAAAAGTAGCAGAAAAAGGATTACAGTATGCAGAAACTATGCTGTACAGGTAGTCCACAACTTGTGACCACCAACTCGAATTTCCATTGCTAAGCGATGCGATAAGAAAGCACAACATCACCCAACCGCATTGCTTAGCAATGGCAATCCTGACACTCCTCATTGCCAGCATTAAATAAATTCCACCATGAGGCAAGGACTCATCCCAATACAAGCCACTCTGAGCTTGATTCCTCCCAACCCCAAGCCTCAAGTTCTTCCAAGGGATTGTAAATATTCCCCCAATCTCTGCCCTTCAGGCCACCCTCCACCCTGCCTTGTTGGCCAGCAAGCAATCCCAGAACCACATGGCTCTTGCCATACTGTAACTCAAAATCTTCTTGGCGTGCCCGGCCTAACTCCTGCACTCCACAGCCCCTGGCATCATAGCTGTCTGTTGTCTTCTTTCTCCCATATGACCGGCCTGGCCTTTTGCAATGCCTTTGCTAGTCACTTGAGGCCATCATTCCCAGGTCTCATATGGAAACTGCCGTATGCGTGAGGAAATTCCTGAGGAAAAAAGCCTTATGCAGTGGGCAGCTATCTTGCATGGGGCCAGGCTGGGCTGCCTAGTCAGCAACAGGAGAAAGACAGAGAGGCAGAAGCTGGGGAGTGCAGGGGCCTAAAGAGTGTATATAATGGGGGGAGGCAGGTGAGTGAGGGAGTTGAAACCACCCTGCAGTCATAAATGCAGGTGGGTTGCCAAGTGCCCAAATGACAGTCACATGACTGTGGGGACGCTGCAATGGCCATATCTTCATGGACCAATCATAAGTCCCTTTGTTCAGCTAATTATTCAAAGAGGACAAGAAAGAAATTATTAAGATCTCTTGTGTTACGAACAGAGAGACGTAAAAGAATTCTCTTTCCATTCAGAGTGACGATGAGGCTAAGCATTCATTCTTAGAAAAGAGGTACATCAGGCAGTAATGGAGACAAGCCATAGTAGTAAGGCAGCATCAGGCCTCAAAGACCCTATCTAGAGACTCTTTTAAATGGACTTTGAACAGTAGTCCAACCCCTGCAGCTACAAACGCACCATCACTCTCACCACTATACAGATAATCAGATGTCACGAAGTGAAAATGTAGAGCTGCACTGAGAAGGACTTGGCTGGGGTTGGGATTCAAGGCTGATTAAGGCCAAGTATGCTCAGAGGCTAGCGATTTCCTATATTTAAAATCATCTAAGGGGTCCTTGATGAACTTGCTTATTTTCTTAGAGATTCTTTGGTTGGGCTGTTTAGCAGTTTCTTGATTGGGGTATTGTTTACTTGATTGTTAGTCTGAAGTTAACCTTGGAGTTAATCTACGCTGATCTGAGTGCTGATTATTAGTGGAGAGGTGCTGGAGTCTTTTTTTTTCACCTAAGTACAGTACAGCATTAGAAAATATTCCATTACAGCACAACCTTATATATCAAATATATCAATCTTTGGGATTTGGATTTTATATTGCTGCCCAGTATAATGCAGCTGCTGCTTATCTCCCAAATAGCATTTGATGACAACAGGGCAGCTCCAGTAATGATGCAAACATTACTTTAATCAAGGAGAATATTTGTAGCTCTCTGGGTTGACATGAGGGAGTCCTTGGTGCTCTCTAAGCTTACTTGTTTTCTTGCAGACGTTTCATTACCCAAACTAGGTAACATCATCATCAGTGTTATTACTTTAATCATATTATTTATTGGAAACTGAGCAACATAAACAGCAGATTCAGTATGGCCACTTGTCAGATGACCATTTGAATAGCTAATTAACTAATTTGACAACCCAATACAAATGGGCATACAATCTATTTAGGACAGTTATATAAAAAAGGTGTCTATGAAAAGTATAATTGGGGACAACTGCATTAAGAATAAATTAAGGAAAGCTACTTCAAATACAAATATTAGAGAAATGTGTCCAGAAAAATATTTTAAGAAAAATTATGTATCCCAACAGATGTAGATTTTAATTAATTTTGTACTTTTTGTACTTGTACTTTCCTTTTTTCCCCAGTGTCTTTATTTATTTTAGAATCAAGAAACATAAAAAGAAAAATTAAATGAAAAAGAAATCTACAAATGATATAAAATTAAATAAAAATATTTGTTTAGTACCACATATTAAAGTATCATATCAATGTAACATTCAGAACATTATTACAATTGAGTTGATATTCGTCTAGTAACAACAGTAAATATAATGAATCACTATATTAAAGCTTTCTATTAAGAGAAACACAAAGTTTGAACACAGTACATGTCCATTTGTAGAATTATAATCCCCAAATGTTTTCCAAGTTGAATTAAATTTTGTAGCAGACTTGTTTTTCAAATATGACTTTAGTTTTCACATTGATAGCTTATTTTGCCCTTATTCTATAGATTCCTGGATAATCTCTGAAGTTTTCTTGGCAAGAATTTCGTAAGTGGTTTGCTACTGCTTTCTTCATAGGACTGAGAAAGAAAGGCTTCATGACTAAGGCAAGACTAGAACTCACAGTTTCCTGCTTTCTAGCCTTGTGCCTTGTGCCTACACCAAACAGGCTCTCCATAACTCTTTTAGGTTTCTTAAATAATTCTTCAAATTTAAAAGAAATAAAAACACTTGAACGTCCATTATTTTTTGTTGGCTCAAACATTTAAAACAAAAATTGAGTTACAAAACATGCTAATATGGGCAATGGCCTGTATTTTATCACAATAGATCTACAGCAGGGCATAATTTGTCAAAGCCAGTTCCATGCAGTGGTTAAGGTGCTGACCTGAAAACCTGGAAACTGTGAATTCTAAGCCTCCTTTAGCCATGAAACTTGGCTGGGTGACTTTGGACCAGTCACTCTCTCTCAGCATAAACAACCTTATAGGGATGCTGTTATGAAAAAAAGTTGGACACAGAAGTATTAGCTGCATTCACCACCTTGAGTTGGCCACATATTTTTTAAAAAGATGGGATTAAAAGCATAATAATAATGCATAAATATGCTATCATTCAGACACACAGTTAAAGGGATAGCTGTTCAGATAGCCTAGTCCTTGACTTAAAACAGCGATTGGAACTGGAATTTCCATCGCTAAGCAATGTGCTTGTAAAGTGTGTCCAATCCATGCAGTCCTAGTTGCTGTTGCTAATTGAATCCCATGGCCATTAGGCAAGGCAACTTCCTGCTGGCTTCCCACAAGCAGAATCACTAGGGAAACTGGCAGGAAGTTACAAATTCCAGGCCTGCAAGTAGGTATGTGGCCATGGGAACGAAGGAGATGAGACAATGAAGGTGTGCAAGGGTGTAAAGAAAGGTCCAGGAGTGTGTACACGAGGCACCAGTCAGGGAGCGTTGCATGAATCAGGGAAAGTGCACTTGTGTGCACAAATGCCCAGCATGGCACAAATGCTGACAGGTCTCTGGAGGTTACACAGATGGGGAAGACTTAGTCCTGTGACCTATGACCTCCTTTCCGGCTTCCCAACTGACTTTCTGGAAAAGTTGGTAGGGAAGTTTGCAAATGGCAATTATGTGATTCCCCGACACTTGACAACTGGTTTTAAGGGTAAATGGGTTGACAAGCACTCAGATTGTGATCATGTGACCACAGGAGTACTCTGACAGCCAGAACTCCAAGGACCCCTTGTAACCACCAGTCATTCAGCATGGCTGTAACTTGGAACAATCACTGACCAAATGATCAGAGGTCAAGAACTACCTGTATTTCACACATACATAACTTTGGAACTGTAAATTCGACATTTAATACTTCTCTGGGCTGTTTTTTTTCAATCACTTTATTTAACGTCTACATTTTATGAGTGATACCATCATGAATAAAGACCAGGGGTGAAATGCTACCAGTTTAGGTCGGTTTGCCTGAACCGGTAGTAAAAAATGCTACTGGTTTGCAGAACCGGTAGTAAAAAATACTAAAAAAAGTTTTAAAAAGTTCCGACGATCGCGCGTCACACAGCTGATCTTCGGAACTTTTTTTCCCCTGAAGCCTGCTAGGCCAAAAACGGGGGGTGTAGGCCAAAAATGGGGGTGTAGGCCAAAAATGGGGGGTCCACTTTTGCTCCCAGCAGGCTTCCCTGAAGCCTGCTAGGCCAAAAATGGGGGGTTGGGGGTGGAAAGAAAGAAAGAAAGTGTTAGATAGTGGGTAGAGATGACAGGTGACAGAAAGAAAAAGAAAGGGAGGGAGGGAGGGAGGGAGGGAGGGAAAAAGGAGAGGAAGGAAGGACTACAAACCTGGCACTAGACGCAGCTTCAGAGGATAATCCAGGGCTGGAAGGGAACTGGAGGTCATCTAGTCCAACCCTGCTCCAGCAGGACATTGTTAAAGTGAATTTCTGTCTTTTGATCCCCCAGTCACATGACTACATAGCCACGCCCACCCAGTCACATGACCCTGCCAAGCCATGCCCACCAAGCCACGGCCACAGAACCGGTGGGAAAAAAATTTAGATTTCACCACTGATAAAGACACTTTTGGTTCAGCAGAAGATATATTTAGATTTTAGAGATTTAGGTCAGACTCAGCCTATTTGAATGAGTCCTTTTCCCAACACAATCCCAGCAACAATGTGAAGGGCCATTATGGTTGGAAATGAACACCTACCTAGAGATTCTATCTATGTTTGTTGTACTACAATTTGACAAATATTGAAAAGCATGATGTGATGAGCATGTAACCCAGAATTTCAGTCCCTTCTTCTCTTTTATTTTTCATATCTTGTCCATAAATCTCAACTAATACAGGAGATCCTAATGCTGAAAGATCCAAAAGAAGGATTAAAAGTAAAAAGACACATTCTTTTTTACACAATAATTTTATTAAAGATTATACAGAAAAAATGTACAAACTACAAAAGATAAAAGAAAAATAAAAGATGCAGAAGAAAAGAAAAATAAAGAAGTAACCTCCCCCTTCATCACCAGCAAGTATAATTAACATTAACAACTCATCATAGTCTCTTAAAATACAAGTCATCCAGTAGTGGGTTCTAAATCCCATCGCTACCGGTTCACACGCACGTGCAACGCTTCTGCGCATGCGCAGAAGCATCCCGGGCAGGTGGGCGGAGCCTCCCGCCGCTACCGGTTCACTGAACCGGGCCGAACTGGGAGCAACCCACCGCTGAAGTCATCTCTTCATTCCAAATACCATCCATTCTCCTCAAACAGATCATTAAAGTACCACTCCATCTTGATCAGTAGAAGTCCATTAAGGGTTATCAGAAACAACAACATAACTATTACACTCTATATTTATATATTTAAATCCTTTCCTTGCATTTATTAAACACACATACTTAAAATGCAACAAATAATCTCTTTATCTCTTAAGGATAACCAAAACCTTTAAAACATCATCATCCAGTGCTAGTAAACAAAAAAAGAACATTAAACCTTAATGGAAATAACAGTCCATCAATTTTAACCTTGATCTAATAAATTGACTTTGTATTATTTCCTTTTTCTTCTGACAATATTTAGTACCCCAGATTCTCTTTGTTTCTTCTCTCAAAGTCATTGATAACTTTAGCAAGATCCTTTTGAATATCCACCATAAATAAAATATCCAATTCACTCTTCATAGTCTTATTGTCTCTTCTGACAACTTTAACAAGCCCCCTCGATAAAACCCATAAAAGAGCTGTAGTGGCGCAGCGGATAGAATGCAGTGCTGTAAGTCACTTCTGCTGTCAGCTGCAGCAATTCGGCAGTTCGATCCTATCCGGCTCAAGGTTGACTCAGCCTTCCATCCTTCCGAGTCAGTAAAACGAGGACCCAGATTGTTGGGGGCAATAGGCTGACTCTGTAAATCGCTTAGAGAAACCTATAAAGCACTGTGAAGCGGTATATAAGTCTAATTGCTATTGCTATAAAAAGGTTCTCTACATTGCTCTTCTGATTTAGTATTTGTGTGTCTTTTTAGAACATCAGCTGGTTTTGTTTGTATATCCAATATTTCCTCTTTCTGTTTTAAATTCACATTGAAAATAATTTCAGCTTATCTAATGAAGTTTGTTCCTCTTCTGTGATACCTTCTAATATATCTATAATAGCAGATGTCTTTAAAATTATTTTCTGAATCCGATAATTGTTCTTTTTCATTGCATCCACAAATGTATTTGTTTCCTTCTGGTGCCTTCTAGTCATCTTATCAAGTTATTTTTGTTCCCAAATGTAAACATGGGAAGTTTCTCACAGGGAGGATTTAATTAACTTCCAAGTCTTAATTCAAGTCTATCTGAGCCCTTAGTCCATTTAAAGCTTTCTAAAATCAACATTCCAATCACCAATTTGCAGAATATTCCTTTTTTTTTTTTCAAAACCTTCAACTAGTAATTAAGTCATTAAAACTTTTTTCTTAAAAGATTAAAGGCTTAACTGGTGAATACAGTAAAACCTCTAATTCTGAAATTTCCCAATCTTTATAGAACAGTAAAAAAAAAATGAAGTAATTAAGATTGTGAGGTTTGGTTGAACTTAAAGTCCATTTAGGCTATATTGAAAACTATAAGCTTGATGGAATTCTATGAATCCCAGCTGTTTGCAAGCTGACCATAAAAAACTCAATTCCTATCTACTCCAAAAAAAACAACAACCAGCTGTTTGGAGTGCATATGGGTGATTTCTAGATCTCTCCTTTCTCCAGAGAGGCTTCAGCAGTCCAGCTCCTGCATCCAACTGCTGTTTTCAACTGTAATGTCTCCTACTCTTCATGGAACATGAGTTCACCATTTCTTACCAGAAGTGACTTTCCACTCTACATTCTGAGCTTGTTCATGAGGAAATAAATGTACGTGTGCTCTCAGAGTACCAACATTTTTGAAAAGAATTGTAATGCTTGTAGTCCTGTATTACACATCAAAAGTAAAATATTGAAGAGGGCAGCAATAATTTATAAAAAGTCAGATTTTCGCTCTTTTTTCCTTTATACCACAAATATATTTCTTCAAAACAGCAACACAGAAGACATATGATTGTAAGGTAAATGTTGCAGTCCAAAGAACACTTATAAGGAGATAAATATTTTTTATTTTCAAGTAAACAAATTTAGGTTCCTGGTATAAATATAAAACATAAATCTAGTGATACAACTCTTAAAAATAGTGTAAATATTTTGTTTTTAATAATTTAATTCCATAGTTCTGAAAGTTTAAATCCTTATAATAGCTAAAGCTTGACAGGAAAGAAAAAGAGGGCCAATTACAGTACCTTGTTAAGAATCAAAGAACCAAGATTATTTGCATGTAAAGCTCAAAGTGTAATATTTTAAGAATAGTAATAATATGAGGTTTTAATGGGAAAAAACCACAAAGTAAGTTCACTACCGTGTTTTCCCGAAAATAAGACAGGGTCTTATTTTCTTTTGACCCCCCAAATAAGGGCTTGGCCTTATTTTCGGGGAGGTCTTATTATTTTTGAGGAGGCAGCAAGCCCACCGGCCCCACCCTCTCCATCCCAGCACCTGCTTGCCTGCGGCCGCAATGACCCAAGTTCTCTGCTCGCCCTGGCTTCCACCTGCCCTGTTTGCTGGCCTTGCTGCTGGCTGGCCGCCGAACAGCTGACTGTGCTGCTCTGGCCTCGCGGGGGCTCTTTGCCCTCCTGGCAGCACTGCTTTTGGCCATCCTGCTGGGCTGCTCCTGCCTGGTGCAGGGTGAGTCGTCCCAGATCTATGACCTCCGGAGCGCCCCCTGCTGCCGGTGGAGCTGCGCTGCCTTGCCAGCATAAGAGCTAGTGCCCACCAGGGCAAGGGCCTGAAGAGCGCTGGGCTCAGCTCATAACCTGGAGCCTGCAGCACCGAGTAGACCTTCAGGAAGGCACTCAGCAGCCCGAAGGCGGCAGCAGCTGAAGCGGCTTGGCTCCACCAGTGGCCGCTGGCAAAGGGCCCTGGCAGGCCAGCAGCGGGGGGGGGGCACTCCAGAGGTCGTAGATCTTGGTTGACTCATCCTGCACCAGGCAGGAGCAGCCCAGAAGGGTGGCCGAGAGCAGCACTGCCAGGAGGGCGAAGAGCTCCTACGAACCTCTGTGTGTGTGTTTGTGTGTGTGAGAGAGACAGAGAGAGCACACCGCCGCCAGCCCTGGTATACAGTAACTCTCCGAGGTTGGATCGATCGGATCTCTCTCTCTCTCTCTCTCTCTCACACACACACACACACACACACTCTCTCTCTCTCTCTCTCTCTCACACACACACACACACACACCCTCCAAGGCAGCCACATCCCTTCACTAACCTGCTTTCCAGCTCCATTCTCTGCTTCTCGTGT
>QLTV01000404.1:1426322-1443255 GCA_003457575.1 Thermophis baileyi
AACCCAAAAAACAGTAACCTAAAACTGTCTACCGTTGACCTCACCCCATTCATAAGAGGTCTGTAAGGGGCATGCATAAGCGCACTAGCGTGCCTACCATCCCTATCCTAAAGACCCCATGTATTTCGTAAAATACCATGTACTCAAAACCATGCTTGTACTTTTATATATTCATATTAATGTTCATACTTTGTCTGTAATCTTATACACGCTTGACAAAACAAATAAATAAAATAAAATAAAATAAAGAGTTGACATGCTCCAAATCCCATCCATTAAAAGTGTCACATAATGAGATGTAGGAAGGGTGCCTTCTCTTGCCCTCTGGAGCACCATTCCCACCAAGACATGTACGGCCTCACCTTGGCTGTGTTCAGAAGAACTCTGAAAGCCTTGCTCTTTTCCCAGACCTTAAGTTAGGGGATGGTGGATCTTGCATGCCTAGACTGCCTTTTAATGGTTGCTTTTCTTAGGGTATTCGTGTGGCTTGTGGTTTTCATTGAATTTATTATTTTAAAAGACTTACATCTTTGCCCATATTTATTTTTATGCTTTAATTTATATTTCACCATTATTGTAATTTATTTTTATTTATTTATTACATGCCACATATTGCTATCCAAAGCAACTCTGGGTGGCTTACAATGTACTAAAATAGAAATATGAAAACAATTATGAATATAACAATTAAAATTACAAGAATTAAACACACACTAAAAACCACAGGCTTGAGCAGAGTGGGGGTGGTTCCTTCTCTGTCACTGCACCAATCACCTCAAGCCTCAAGGCAGCAAGAATACATCATTCTTCTTCCTGCTCTTATTTTCCCCACAACAACAACAACCCTATGAGGTGGGTTGGGCTAAGAGACAGTGACTGGCCCAAAATAAGCCAGCCACCTTTCATGCCTAAGGTAGGACTAGAACTCATGGTCTCCCAGTTTCTAGCCTGGAACCTTCACCACTGGCCAAACTGGCTCTATTGTAACCATAAGCCTGGATGGTTCACAAAACATTAAAAATATTAAACCCCAAATACAGATAAATAAAGTAAAATAAAAACTCAATAAAAACTCATGGTGCCCCAAGGCAACACTCTCTCACATATCCACATATCATCATGCTGGGCATCAAACCCATCCTACCCCAGTACTTATGGGAAGAGACAATTCTTCAAGGCCTTCTGAAAGACAAGGAAGGTGAGATCCTACTGGATCTTGGGAGGAAGAGTTTTCCACAGGGCAGGGGCAGCAGTGGAGAAGATATGCATCCTAAGTCCCACTAGATGACAACATTTAAGGAAGGAACCTGGAATGTGCCTTCTATATCAGACCTAATGGAATGGGCAGATACCCTCAGGGGAGTCAGTTCCATAAATAACCTGATCCCATTCCCACTTGGCTTACAGGCTTTATAGCACTTTGAACTGAATCTGGAAATAAACTGGAAGGCAGTACATCATATTACACCAATGGTGTAATATGGGTAAACCATGAAGTGCCCAGAACGGTGCTGCCACATTCTAGATCTATTGTAATTTCTGCATGGTCTTCAAGGGCAGCCCTACGTAGAGCAGATTATAGTAATCAACCAGGAAATGACCATGTATGAATGACCATGAGCAAGATTTCTCGGACCAGGAATGGGTGCAATTGATGCACAAGATGGATCTGTACAAACAAGCATCCTTAGCCAGGACTGCTATTTGTTCTGCGAGCAGAAACCATAAGTCAAGGAGGACCCCAAGGTTGCACACCAACTATGTCTGGGAGAGTGCTGCCTGAACAAGAATGACGTATCAATAGACCCAGGAGAATCAAAACCCCACAGCTGTTTCTCCCCATTCCCTTCAAGTCTTCGGCATTAAGCCAACATATTACTTGGCTGGCCAATGTGGAAATGTATAACTTGAGATCATCAGCATATTGATAATACCATACCTCACACTACCAGATAAACATTTTCAGAGGTCTCATGTAGATATTAAAGAAGAGCAAGAGACTTGAGTAACCAGCTCAAGTTCCTCCCAGATAACCAAGCTCAGACACGGCCCAGGCACTTTCAAAGTACCTGCTCAGCCAACATCTAATTCCAAGACAAATTGAATGACATTATCTAACAGATGCTGAAAATATTCCTCATAGCTACTCTGCAAAGGCTCCTCCAATCTCTCCTTACCCAAAAGGGACCTGATCGTTCTGATAGGGCAGGGGTGGGTTCTGCTTTTTTTCACTGCCAGTTCGCTCAGTGATGCGACGCGTGGGCGCACACCCACTTTGTGCGCACTTCGCGCATGCGCAGTGCGCTTTGTGCATGTGCAGTGCTTAAAAAAAGCTTCTGTGCATGTGTAGAAGCAAAAAACAAGATGGCGGCGCTTATGGCGCCGCTGAAAGAACCGGTTCGGGGGCATGGCAGGCCTGGGTCACTGCCAGTTCTAGCGACCCAGGCCGCTAAGTTACTACCGGTTCTATAGAACCGGTCCGAACCGGGAGGAACCCACCTCTGGAATAGGGCCATTGGCCAGCTAACTGCAGCACAAAAAGAGTAGATTAGTAAACTCACTTTGCTGCTGTAATCATCATAAGATAAGTCTTAATAAAGGCTTTTATCTGTGACAAATCAGTTTCACTCCTCATCTTTCACCAGCAGAGCTTTAGGGATCTCTTGTGTTTATTATCTCCTGCAGTTCCTCAGATAACCAAGGAACCATGCAAGATTCACAAGTGCAGAATCCACACTCTTGGTCCCTCTGTCACTTGGGATGAACTGATTGAAAAGGCCTCTCTTCCCTTCAGAGAATGAGATCTGACCATAGCCAAGGGATTGATGTTAACACTATGTCACTACTCCAAGACAATGACCAGATCAAGTGCATGACTTCAGTTCTGGATTGGATTCTCAGTAAGTTGGATCAGGTCCATGGTTGCCACGGTAGCTATGAACTCCAGGCTGAAGACAGGCTGAAGTCGCCCAGAATCTAGGAAATTTCACCATCAACTCAATCACAGAATCTAGGGATTTGGGCAGGATGCTTCTATATTGGAGGGGCAGAGGTAAGTAAGCAGCAGTTCCAACTTATCCATACGGCCTAACCTCACAAATAGAATCTCACATTCGACCATGTCCCTATCCATGCCCAGATGGTGCCACACTTGAAACCCAGGAGAAAACATGCCAGAGAGGATAACCCCATGCCCAACCAGGTTTCAATCATGCAAGCCAGAACAGCCCTCTAATCCATAACCTAATCATTGACGAGGAAAGTTTTTTTGCTAGCCAGCCTGGCATTAAATAGCAACAAGCAAGCAGACATTGAAGCTCTGGAGACCAGTCTTGTGGCTGAAGACAGGATGCCAGACTATGCCATACTTCCGTGTGCCGTTCATTAATGCAGTGCTCTCCTCCTTCGCATCATGTCCTTCCCCTTGCCATTCCCTCCCATTCCATCCTGAAGAAACCCAACATGCCCAACACAAACAACAGGAGGTAGATTAGCCCCCACCCAAGTTAATGGTGCTTCTGAGACCACTCAGTAGCTAACCTGAGCAATCTCTCTATCCTCTCCCTAGCCACCCCACTTTCACCTGAGTCACTAAAGAAGCTTCACACTCCATAAGCCTGGCAGGCTGAACCTGATCTTCTTCTCCATTTCTTACCCAAAGGCAGGAGATTCAGACCCCTCTCCAAAATAACAATTTTTAAAAATATATGCTTGCAAATGCAAGTCTTCCCCTACAGATCACCAGCCACCATAATTGAAATCATGCCAATCCATCTAAATCCCGAGTCCCAGAGAAAGAGAAGAAGTGGCCAAGATGAGTGCTGGCCATTTGGCCAGCCAAACAGCGACCCAGGTCAGTTCTTCCACAAGATTACCACCTATTCCAGGTCCCACTGCTGCTGTCTGTCTTGGTATCCATCCTCTTTCAAGCAAGGATTCTTACTCCCAGGAAGCTGTAGCCACAGACACCTCACCATAGTCGCCTGGCTCAGCCAAGTATCCTCCTGTACTCGGCACAAGCCCGGAGGTGGAGAATGAAAAATAAGGCTGCTGTTAACCTGACTTCCACCTCTCTGCATCACTGTGCCTTCAGGAGCCTCTCAAATGCCACCAGTCAGCTGCACTGAAAGTAGCTGATCCTAGTCCCACGGGGCTCTGCTGACAGACAGCCATACCCTTCCACACTTTTGAAGCTGAGAAGCTGCAACCTGCTGCTCCTCCACCAGTCCACCACTGTCCAGCCACATTTAGACAGGATTTTCTCAGCCACTGCCTCTTTTGCTTTTCACATCTCCCTTGGTAACCCTTGGCTCCCCAGCATCACTGGCAATGTATTGCACAGTGGAAGAAATCACCAAACTTCACACACCCACAGCAATATACAACAACCCTCCAAAATTGTTATCCCATCCATCACCCATGGTACCCAGGGCCATAATGGGGAAAAAATCCTGTATGATTGTTCTTACTTCTCAGAACCGTAGAGCTTAGCAATCCTATACATTTAGTAAGAGCCGAGGTGGCGCAGTGGTTAGAGTGCAGTACTGCAGGCTACTTCAGCTGACTGTTCAGCAGTTCAGCGGTTCAAATCTCACCGGCTCAAGGTTGACTCAGCCTTCCATCCTTCCGAGGTGGGTAAAATGAGGACCCAGATTGTTGGGGGCAATATGCTGACTCTGTGAACCGCTTAGAGAGTGCTGTAAAGCACTGTAAAGCGGTATATAAGTCTAAGTGCTATTGCTATTATAGAATAAAAAAAAGATAATTCTAGTGAAGAACATACAAACACCAGATGAAAAATGCAGACGTGATCTAACATTCAAATACTTGGCAATAACAATTTCCTTGTGCTTTGCTCACCACCGATTTTGGTCTTTTTATAAATTAACACACAAGGTGAAAAGTGCCTGGGAGGCTATGCTTCAGAAAAGCAGAAGTGTGGCAGCACATGCAACGCCTATAAATTGGCTATATTCAAATGACGTGCTTGCGCCACAAGCAAGGTGTGTGGCATGAACAGCTAACCTCAGTCAGCTGTGGGACTAGGAAGGGGTTAAAAGAACTCCACATGGATTTGAATGAAAGTGCCCTTCTGGTTAAACATGTCCTGCAAATACTGTAAGCCTGTCAAAAAATGTGGCAATTCCTCTGCCTAAGAAAAAAAAATGTTACTAAAAAGCGGAACCGCCTTGCTTTGCATTATAGAACTCATTGCCAGAATCTTTGCAGAGAGTGATGATAGTTTCCTAATACTGATTGGCTTCAGGGGCTAGTGAACCCTCATCATTCTTTGTTAGGCTTCGTACAGGCATTCTTCCTGTAGCAATTTTAAAAATTGTCCTTGCCAATGCAGGTCAACAAGCAATGAACATCAAAAAAGCGTCAATAGAATCTCTCATATCTAAACACTTTACACACACGTTCCCAAATATAAACAAGCAACATTCTAAACAAAGCAATTTGGGAACACCATTTATATGTCCAGTATACATTAGGATGTAGGGGTCGACTGTCCTATTTGCAAGTTCTCTCTTGTGTCCTAAATATCAGAGATGTGCATTTATATGTGTTTCACTTCTATTTCCTACATGGGTTTATGCCCCCACTAAGCTTGCTATGATAAGAAACAGCTGGCTTCTTTGTTGCTGCTTTTCTCTCTCATTAAAAGCTTTCTTTGTCTTACAATGGGCTTAAGAGTGTTTTTTTCTTCTGGCAACTTATTTTCTTCCCTCTATGGGTAGGGAAGGGGATAGAGGTGATGCTTGACCATTAACAAAGTGGATGTTATATAATGAGAGGAACGATCTTGCTGAAAGGGACAGACATATAGAATAAGTAAAAGGGGTTGTTTTTTTTTCCCTGCTCTGTTTTCTTTCCTTTGCACTCAAGTCTGATCTGCATGAGTACAGACCACTGACCTCTTCTCAATAACAGGAACACACACCACTGCGTGCCTGCCCCCAGTCCACCAGGAGGGACAATCTCTGCCTCGTCCATGCTAAATGTTGAAAGTAGTGTTTTTATAATTTGTGCTGCCACAAGCAATGCTATACAGTTCTGCTGAACCTCATGTCATTGAAGGCAAATGTATCCACTTTAGTTCATAACTATATGCCTCCTCCTCCTCTTCTGCCTCTCCACCAATTAGCACAAAAGAAGTGTTGAATATGATGAGAGGTCAACGGAGGACAAATCATATAAAAGGTTAGTCAATGGAAGCAGCATCCTCAAAAGCCCACCCAATTAAAGGAAAATACTTAAGGATTACAGAAATGGGAATCCACTAATTGGGGGCTTTGGAAAGTGCAGTCCAGGCAGAACATAAGCCATCATTATTATTACTGAAGAGCAGGAAGGGGTTAACATCTGGAAGTGTATTTCTTAATCCATTTTACCGCCAATCAGTTTACATACAGCAGTCTAGCAGCTTACATACAGCAGTCTTCCCCAGTTGGAGCTGGGGAAAGCCCTCATTGTCTAAAATGGAGAAGAAAGTGGCAATGAAGCTTTACCAGTATTCTCTCGGTAGGAGGGCTCCGTTTCACTGAGAGAGTGAAATGGAGACTCTATGTTTCCTATATAATTACCGTATTGTCTTAATAAATATGAATGTTTTCTGACAAAGCAATCACTATAAAGATATGATTGGGTTAAATGCACTGTAAACAGGTGCTATGGAACATAGTCACTGAGAAATCAAGGAGAGTCCAGTCACCATCCAATCCCACCTGAGGTCATTGACACGTGCAATCACAGGTATCTCAGTACCAAAATCAGGCTTGAATCCTGACTGAAAGTCATTTATATAGGCACCACTGCTAAAAGTCACTGCATTCCAGTGTTTTTCCTGTTTCTTCTCATTTTTTAAGAAACCTAGTTTCCACTATTATACTAAAACAAAAGTAAGCAATATTTTTGTATTGGATTACCTGTTTAATTTTGAGAGCAGATTAAAGAGCAGAAACAAAGTGACTGTTCTATAAAGGGCAGCTGGATTAAATATGGCCAGTCACAAAATATATTTTTTTCCAGAAGAACTACCAATATTTTCTTGATGCAAAAATAACTCTGAAATTTAAATAGGTTTCATGAGGAGTGGGGGGACTGCACCGTTATTAATTTTCTTGATCCCCTTAACGGACATACAGATACCGGTAGATAGACAGACAGATTTAAAAGTAATGGAATATATGTGATAGGCTTGGGCTTTGAAAACATTATTTTGCAATGGTTCCAGTTCTTTGTCTCAGTAGTATCAGATAAGTGGTTTTATAAAATTTGTCAAAGATATCCAGGCAGTTTAATACGTTGCCTGCATGAATCCACTAGTTGTCTGAAGCCCTAGAGTAAGATACCAGTTTATTACACTCGGTCTTGATGTCAAATGTGTCCATTAATTTTTGGAACAATTCATTTACCCTATATAGAATCCAGAGGGTCATTGCTGGCAGACGATGGCATATATTACATTGTAGGAAGAGCATGTAAAGGCACTTCTAATCTTGTCTTTATATTTGTTAGGGCAAACCTCAGAGTAGACCAAATAGGACTTAAAACAAGAGTAAAGTAATATCAGACCATTTCAATTTCCCAGGACACTTCATGATAGACTTCAAAGTGGCTGTTTTGAAAAAATTGAATTTTAACAGCACCATCTAGTGATAAGGTGCTGAACTCACACACACCAAAAGGTTTCATACAAATTCAGATCTCAGTGAATACAATGGTTTTTTTTTACACATTTTACATTTTTTTACAACTGCTAATAGATAAGATATGTATAATCTGCATAACCAAACTATCAAGTGTTTACACAATGTATCATTTCTGACTGTGGGAGGAAAGCCCCCTCAATAGATCTTTATACCGGATGGAAGGTTTAAATATAAAGATGTGAAAATATGAAGAGCTACTGAGGGAACTAAACTTCACCTGTAACATTTCCATACAGCAATTTCATCACTACATTTTACACCAGCTGCAGTTTGTGAAGCCTATCAAGAGCACTTATTGTCAGGCCAAAGCCATTTTCTTTGGATCTTTGGCCTGCCACACTTTGTATTAGTTTAAAATGTATTCTTTGCTGTGGGAATTTGGGAGGGGCAGTTGCATGAGGGATGTCTGCATGTAGCCACAACAAATTCCTTCTAGATTGTCAAGGTCATCCTTTGTCCTGCACCTGCACGGAAGAAGGTGGAGTTCCAACCAAGCTACCAGAGGATGAAGCAATGAAGATTGGTTCATGTGATGAACTTGGGGGTGTGGGGACAAAGGCTTGAACTTTCAACTGGGTGGAGAAACCCCGAAGGCTTCAGATTCGGGATTTCTCCCAGCCGTGCTGACATGGCTCTGTTAATAAATTGGAACTTAGAGGAATGCTTTGCCTCGGACTCTGATTTAATTCCAGATGCTATTCGGAACCCTGACACTTATACTGTGGCAACATAAAGTTACCAGATTATGAACTAGGGTGGTTAGGCTATCACTGCTGAGGAATGGGCTTACCTATACTGGCCAGTCAAAACTCGCCAAATAAGCTCCAAAACACATACATTTCCAGTAACAACAATAGACTACATTTACTACTGTTGCAGTCAACCTACTTGGTTTCCCCCTCACAATCTTTGGTGCCCCATATCCCTCCGTTGCAGTGAGTGTGGCATGCAGGTAAGACCAAGGCATTAGACCTTCCTGGAAAATGGAGGGAGAGATGGCAGCAGGAATGGGGCTGCAGCCATAAGCAATAGCAATAGCAATAGCACTTAGACTTATATACCGCTTTACAGTGCTTTACAGCCCTCTCTAAGCGGTTTACAGAGTTAGCATATTGCCCCCAACAACCTGGGTCCTCATTTTACCCACCTCGGAAGGATGGAAGGCTGAGTCAACCTTGAGCCGGTGAGATTTGAACCGCTGAACTGCAGGTAGCAGTCAGCTGAAGTAGCCTGCAGTGCTGCACTCTAACCACTGCGCCACCTCGGCTCTGTAAGGAGGCAGAAAGAGGGAGGGAAGGAATGGTAGTGGCCAAGACTTGTCCCTGATTTACTCCCATCTTGCTCTTGAGCAACAAACATCATCAAGCCTTATATTAATTGCTGTGTCCTTAAGATTTAATATTACTTAAATAAAATAAGCATTCATAATTCATGTTTTATTATTATTGTATATTTATTTGCTGAAAAGATGAATGTGGTCCATCATCAACTCTCAGACATGGCCTCACTCCTACATGGAAAAAAGGTTGCCAAACCCTGCTTTACAGCATCATACTGATATGTAAAACAGACCTGCCAACTTCTTAAAGTAGTTGAATATATCCTTAAATTCTTGCTAATAGAATATATTAACAAGATAGCAACTGTTTTTTTAAATAAACAAAGTCAGTTCCTTACCTGTCTGCTGTGTCACCCACCACCTTTCCTCCTGAACCGTTTATGGACTCTTGCCTTGTAATCCCTTGAGATTTACTTCGTTCCAAGGCTGCCTGTTCTTGCAGCTTTGTTTTTTTGTCCTGAGGTGCTTTTTCATTCTGCAGTCCTCTAAAAACCTCTTGATCAGACTTCTGTGGGGTGTTAGTTCCACTATTATAAAACCATGCTCCAGATTTTGTGAGGATTTCTTGTTGCTTTCGACATGAATTACACACCCACATTACCTACAAATAAAATGCAGAAAATACTGTTGTCAGTTTTTTTAATCTTGACAAATTCTCACTAAAATGAGATGTAATAAATTATTATAGAACATTAAAAATAACATTAAATGACAATGTTTTAAATTAATATAATTTTAACCGGGTTTTTTTTAAAGTTTAACTACTTGTTTTATCATATTTAACAAATAAAGTCCAAGGTCCATATAAGTTCTTTTCTAATACAAGAGCATAAACAACATATCTTATGGAACTTAATCCTTGATAAGAAATTGTCTTAAAATTATAATCTATACACATCTTATAAGTTTTTATTATTTCTAAAATCAGTAATTTTGACAACACTGCCATAATTAAAACAGATTCATTTTATTTAACTATCAAATCTTAAGAGTCAGCTGAAGTTTTCCAGCTAAGCATTCTGTTTGCTGTAGTACCTCCAGAACCCAAGTTTTTTTTTTTTTTTTTAAATGCCATTATTGCCCAGCAATTAACAGACATATTATCTTGGATTATAGAAATGAAATCCTGAAATGTTAATAAAATTAACATTTATTTTATGCAAGCATAAAACAGCATTATTTTATGCAAGAGACTGCTACATTAAATGCCCAAACCCCAACCCTGAATTCTGAAACATATTATCAACAGGCTATTTTTATAGAAAACCATGTAAGTGCCCAAACTGTGCCATTGTTTACTGATATACTGTATATTTTCTCCCAAACTAAAATAATAATAGAAAAGTATGAAATCACCAAGTATTTTACTGGTAGTAAAATGTTGGTAGCACAATCAGAAATAGTAGAATTGTTTATCTTTGTTGATTCAGAGCTTAACAACCAATGATTATCTTTAATCTCTGGTCCTCAACTTTTCAAGGAGTTTTAGTTATATTACTGTGCCACTGTAATTTGACATCAGAGAAATATGTTTGTTTACTCAGAAAGATGCTCTTTTATCACTTGAAAAACTAACAAAATCACAACCAAGTTCAGAAGAATACAGTCAATTTAGTATCTCCATCTTCAACAAGAATGCCTAGCTTCTTCAATATGAAAGTCAGTATTCTTGCCAGGCTAACACATCTGATTTTATAATATTAGTTCTTCTACTTTACATATATTTCCAATGGGTTAAGACTAAAATAATCCTCCTAGAATTATAGTTTTCCTATTTTGATGTGTGTAATGTGTTTTTTAAAAAATTGAAATTGTAGGTAACCTTCAGGAAAATACTTGAAAATACATAAAACTACATAACAGCCAGAGAGGTGCTGTATTTAGTCTGTCTGGTATTATTTTTGAGGTCATTCCAGTTACCCTACCTCCAGGCATTGTGGCCTCCCATCAATTGCTTCATCTCATTTCTGTACTAGAATAATAGTTACACCAGAATCTTATGATGATGGGAAGCATTTTGGATATTTTCTGTAAAAAAAGGTCTATCTAAAATGTTCAGGGGAAGAGGCATCAAAAACCTTGGAAAAGTTTATTTTTTAAAAAACCTTCAGATAGAAAAGGAAAGAGGATATTGGAGAACAGGTTCCTTTAATTGCTAAATCAAGCATGCCTTATAAACCATAACATGCCAAGGCCTCTGAATAATCCTTTGGGGTAGATCATACGCAATAGAAGCAGCGGGTAGATAAAGTGGGAAGGAAGGCCAAGAGCTCTCTCATCAGGAAAAGAAAAATAGCCTCAGGCTTCATTCTCTGCAGATCAGCATCAATTTCAGCTGAGAGTAAAGTTGTAGGACCAAAATCAGTTATTACTGCTTGACAGGATCTATTTACCAAATAAAGAGCAAAAAAATAAAAAGAAAATAAACAAACAACTCTTTCAGCTGTTCTGTTCTCTACTGTACATATCATATATATGCGCAACTATTTTCCATATATATTGATACGACTTCTGAAAATAATTTTAATTGTTCTACAATGTCATTGCTCTGCTTGGTATTGGAGTCCCTCAAAACTGCTTTAAAATAAACAGGGTAGGGAATGTATGCAGAGCATAGTTTCTGAAATTTTTTCCAACTCTTTCCCAGTAATGATCATACAGTCATCTGTATTTTTCTCTGTATAACAATGTTGTGCCTCTGTATATTTGTGCATATATATGCACAGAGAAACACAGGATACCACTCTGTGTCAAATCACCAGGAGGGGAATTAAGATGTAAAGGAGCTTAGAATGGAACAGTCAACATTCCAAGCCATTGTTCAGCAGTTTTTCATATCAAAATATATTGGGGAGGGGGGTTTCCTGATTTTTTTTCCTTCACAGATCACAGCTGTGATCCAGCTTATTTTTTAATTCGGTCTTTCTTCTGCCACTTCCAACATCAAGCTTGCTCCACTACAGTTCCCAAAACATTATTTTGTAGACAGGCAGGCAGAGAAAGTTCCAAGCCCCCTTATACAATTTCTTTCCAAAATTCTGTTGGATTGGAAACTATATAGATAGTCCTTGGTTAACAATGACAATTGAATTTCCTTCGCTAAATGACATGGTCGTAAAGTGTGACATCATGTGATCCCATCACTTACTAATAGTGGTTCCAGGACTTCCCAGTGGCTCATTAAGCAAAGTTCACATCATCATTAAGGAAGGACATCATATAGTCACCATTTGTGGTCTCCTGCCGGTTTCCCCACTTGTGTCAGCCTTCCCAAGTAAACCAGACAGAAAACATGACCAGATGAGTTATTCTAATTTATTGTAAGGCTTCATAAACAGAACCTTCCATGTCTGAAAGTACAAATCTCCCACTGTCATTTTAACAGCCTAACCAAACTTAGGAAGGACAGATCCTTCCTAAGTTTCTTTATTTGATCATTAAGTCATTGGGGACTCCTCCTTTTCTTATCATTCTCTATAAATATTTCTTCCCCTTGCCCCTCAAGGTCATTCCCATATACCATTGCCCTTTGCTTATAGGAAACCAGAACATCGCAAATGGCGACCACATGATTGTGGGATGCTGCAACCTCATAATCATAAGCTGGGTGCCGAAAGCCCGGATCGCAATGACATAACCACGGGGATGCTGTGACAGCTGGAACTTTGAGGACTGGTTGTATCATAATTCAGCGCTATCACTCACTGCATGTAATGGTGCAGTGCAGCCTGCTCTGCTTGCAGCTCTTCAGGTAGCAGTTCATCTGGCAACTGTAGAAACTGGCTGCTTACTCGCTGTCGATTTTCTCTCAGAGTCTGAGCTGGCCATGAAAGCACCCTAATATCAGTTGAAATTCTAAGAAGAATCAAAGATCCAACAAACTCTTATCCTCTTTTGCTGACTCTTTCATTTGTCAGAAAGTAGAAGAAGAAGATCTGATATTCTCAACCTAATCCCTAGCCAAAGAGAGGAATTGGTTGAAGAAGTGAAATGAGAGCAATCTATTGTATTGTTGCCTTTTATTCATTTACACTGTTTTAACTAAACGTATTTCTATGTAAGCAGGGGTGGGTTCTTCTTTTCTTCGCTGCCGGTTCGCTCAGTGCTGTGCCGCGCGGGTGCGCACGCACTTCGTGGGCGCTTCGCACATGTGCAGTGCTTTAAAAAAGCTTCTGCGCATGCGCAGAAGCAAAAATCAAAATGGCGGCCCCTATGGCACCGCCAAAAGAACCGGTTCGGGGGCATGGCAGGCCTGGGTCGCTGCTGGTTCTAGCAACCCAGGCCGCCAAGTTACTACTGGTTCTAAAGAACCAGTCCGAACCGGGAGGAACCCACCTCTGTATGTAAGTTAATAAAAATAGTTTGTTCATTAAACAAAACAATATAAATAAATATGGCTTAAAAAGATCTTGATACAGCATCCCACTTTTAAAATCATTACAGTTCTTAAATATATACAATAAATTACTATCATATGACTGACAAATTTGTGGGAAATAGGATGAATTAATTACATTAATAATGATAATTAACATTAGGAATAATAATTATGCAATACCTATAATTATATGTTGGATAAATTATTCACAATTTTCTCAAATTACAACATTTTAGAATGTTTCAACATTTTTCCATTACATATATACCACTTAGAATTTAATTATATTATAATTTGCATTCAAATAAAAACATTAAAATATTGTACATGTCTTAATTTTAAAAAATAGAAGATGGATTTTTTTGAAAAATAGCAACCTTTTTTTTCTCTAGTCAATCATGTCTGATTCTTACAGACTACCTGGACAAGTCCCTGCAGTTTTCTTGGCAAGGCTTTTAAGAAGTGATTTACAATTGCCTCCTTCCTTGGGTTGAGAGAAAGTGACTGGTCCAAAGTTACCCAGCTGGCTTTGTGCCTATGGCAGGACTGAACTCACCACCTCCTGCTTTCTAGTCTGAGCCTGAACACCACAACAAACTGGCTCTCAATCTTCATTTTCACAGGTCTTTTTTTTTCTTTCCCTTATGAGAAACTTCACTATTCATAGCAAAGGATGAGACACCATCTTGTGTTTAATAGTGGTATTGCTGCACTCTGAAATGAAATCTAAATGAAATGAAATCTAACATGATTAAAAAACTATCCTCTGCATGCTTACTTAGAAATAAACATTGTATAAGCTGGTATTATCTAGTAATATATTTAACTGTAGATCTCTTTTTAATACCAGACACTTTAATTCCTTGCTAAAAATAAAATGTGTGAAATCTGCTTTTTATAGCATAGAAACAGTAACTTAAAGCTCGATCTAAAATCCCACCCCTTTTTTAAATTCTCTTGAGGAAAATATACTTGAAAAATTGGTATTTATTGATCAAGTCACAACTAGCTACAAGAGTCCCTGACTACAACCAGTTATTTTTGACCTTTCAAAGTTACGACAGCCACAGAGTAGGTAATTTATGATCTGTAGAGCACTCCTAGCTGTTGTAAATTGTCACACCACACACACCACACAGCCACATGATTGAATGTTGGGCAGTTCAGCTTTGCAACCCATTGTAGCATTCTGTGACCGCATGACTGTGATTTTAGTATTTTTTTTTCCTGGTTTCTGGCATTTTTTTGTAAATTTCCAGCAAAAAAATGTTCAATCAAATGAATGGGTTCACTTAACGACTGCCATGAAAAAAGCCATAAAATTAACTTCTGGTCACGTGAGTGATTTGACCTACAATTATAATGACTTACAACCAGATTTCCGGTCTCAATTAGGATTGAAAGTTGAGAACTACCTACAGTACATGACTATTCTTCAAAGCAACTTTATTGTAAAAGGACTTCGCAAACTACATCCTTTGAAGTAGATTTAATTTTGGGAAAAGACAACTGAAGGAAACAATACAACAGCCCTCTTCTATCTGTGAAAAGTTGTCATCTAGAAGAAGACTGCAGAGTATTGGACACAAATATAGTCTTAAGTTACAAGAAAGCAGATTCTGGTTGGATGTAAAGAAAAGGAGGCTTTTATCTGGGGATGGTATTATTACGTTAATTTTAGCTTAATTTCATTATTTTATATTAAAAGTCTTATTTCTTTTTATAGCATATACAAGTATACCATGTGCTATAATATATAAGGATAGTGCTAATTGATAGTATAAATGTTTAAAGAAAAGCAAAAATGCCAAAATGTTCACTTCTGTACTAACTGTATAATTTTGCATAACGATTCATAAATAACAGAATTACAAAAATAAAAATAGCCTTCTGAACTCAGTTATTTTTAATCACTTACCCTATTTTTCAACTAGATATAAAGGGTCACTATATTTTTGTGAAAAGTATTCACTTCCTTTTGGATTTCTGCATTTTGGCTTATCTTTGTCACTGAATGTTATAAAGAGCCTTACTGATGTTATCAGAATCACTTCCCACCCCCCAATTCAATTATGTCCAATTCTGGAAGAATGCCTAGACAAATCCTTGCAGTTTTCTTGACAAAGTTTTTCAGTAGTGCTTTGCCATTGCCATCTTTCTAGGGCTGAAAGCAAGTGCCTGGCCCAAGGTCACCCAGCAGGTTTCGTGCCCAAGGCAGAACTCAAACTCATGCTCTCCCAGTATCTAGCCTGATGCCTTAACTGTGCCAGATTTTCTCTCACCAGAGTCCTGCTGATTTATAAATGGAATCTGGGTATACAAATTAGAAAATAATGCATTAAAAAATTGATATCAGTCTGGAAAAGATTTCAAACCTGTTTCTGAAACTCTGGAACTTAAGCAATCCACAGACAGAAACAGTACCAAATTTTTCAAAGAATGGTGATTCTGTTAAAATTATCCCAAGTGTGTAGCCTAAAATGATCCAAAAAGTCACAAAAAAATTCCATAACACATCCAAGCAGCTTCTGGCATCTCCTGACTTGGCTCATGTCTTCTCCCTCAGAAAAGCATTGTGTACATATTGGGATTTGAAAATAGCAAATGGAAGCCATTACTCCCTAAAAAACTTTGATGCTCATCTCAATTTGCCAAAATGCACCTGGATGACCCGCCAAAACTTTGGACAATTGAATCAAAAGTAAAACTTTTCAGACTACAATATTGTTATGTCTGGTGAAATGCGAACACTTTGTTCCAGGGGTGAAATGCTCCCGGTTCGAGCGTGCCTGCGGGTGGTCGGAGAGCCAGTAGCAACGGCAGCGCGAGGCTTCGCCCACCTGCCCGGACACCGCCATTTGGGTTCTTTTACCCTCTGCGCATGCGCAGAATGCTTTGCGCATGCGCAGAGGGTAAAAGGACCCAAATGGCGGCGTCCGGGCAGGTGGCCGAAGCCTCGCGCTGCCGTCGCTACCAGCTCTCCAACCACCAGCAGGCACGCCCAAACCGGGAGCATTTCACCCCTGCTTTGTTCCATAATAAGAGCCTTCTAAGAGCCTTCATTAGGACTTATTTAGTGGCGATACGGGCGGCAAAACGGTTGCATTTTTCCGCTCTTATTGCATCTGCTGATTCTCGCCCAGCTGCCCTGTTCAAGGTAACTCGTTCCCTCCTTAACATTGAGGGAAAGGAGGAACCTTTGCAGGGGAGAGCTGAGGAATTTGTACAGTATTTGGCGGATAAAGTCGCTCAGATTCGGATGGACCTGGACTCTGATTGGGCAAGTCAAGCTGAGATGACAGGGGCAGGCCTTAATCCAATTTTGTGGGAGGAGTTTGAGCCTGTGACTCCTGAGGAAGTGGACAAGGCTATTGGAGCAATGAGCTCCTCCACTTGTTTATTGGACCCGTGCCCCTCCTGGCTGGTCTCAGCCAGCAGGGAGGTGACACGAGGCTGGCTCCAGGCTGTAATCAACGCCTCCTTGAGAGAGGGGTCCGTCCC
>QLTV01000404.1:1450398-1492955 GCA_003457575.1 Thermophis baileyi
CTCTATAGCCATCTTTAAAACATTAATGGACCTGTCCTAGTAGCCTCTTTTCTCATTTCCTTGAACTGCCTCATATTCCAATATCAGTGTTCCAATATCTCAGGGGTTGCCACAAAGAAGAGGGAGTCAAACTATTCTCCAAAGCACCTTAGGGTAGAACAAAAAGCAATGGGTGGAAACTAATCAAGGAGAGAAGCAACTTAGAACTAAGGAGAAATTTCCTGACAGTTAGAACAATTAATCAGTGGAACAGCTTGCCTCCAGAAGTTGTGAATGCTCCAACACTGGAAGTTTTTAAGAAGATGTTGGATAACCATTTGTCTGAAGTGGAGTAGGGTTTCCTGCCTAAGCAGGGGGTTGGACTAGAAGACCTCCAAGGTCCCTTCCAACTCTGTTATTCTATTCTATTATATTCTTTCCTCCAATGCCTTCTGGATGACCTTGGGCAGGATGGGCAGGGGGGGAAGGCATACAAGAGGCCCCGCGGCCAGGGTCCTCGAAGGGCATTGATCCTCTCTGCCCCCTGGGATGGAAAATGAGAGAAAAATCTTGGCAGCTGGGCGTTCTCCGGGGTAGCGAATAGGTCGCCAAGAAGGCGGCCGAAGTGGCTCGTGAGATCATGGAAGATGGTAGGATGCAGACGCCACTCCGCATGATCCACTGTTGTGTGGCTGAGCCAATCCGCTCGGGTGTTGGAGACCCCGGAGATGTGTTTCGCCGTGATTGACAGGAGGTGCCGCTCTGCCCAAAGTCCCAGTTTCATTGCCTCCCTCATTAAGGTCTTTGATCGAGTCCCCCCCTGCCGGTTCACGTGGGCCTTGGCTGCCACGTTGTCCATAAGCACAAGGACGTGCATTCCAGAGATCAGACGCTGGAAATGCTTGAGGGTCAGGAACACTCCTCAGAGTTCCAGCCAGTTGATGGAACATTTGGCCTCTGCTGGCGACCATAGACCCTGTGCTATGAGCCCCTGAGCATGGGCTCCCCAGCCGAACAGGCTGGCGTCCGTTGTTACCACCGTCCTGGTTGGCTCTTGGAAAAGGCATCCCCGAGATATTGCCGGGGACTGCCACCAGATAAGGGAGCGCCGGACCTCCAGAGGGACTAGGACCTTGGATGTTGACAAACTGCAGCCAGCTCTCTGGAAGGGCAAAAGGAACCATTGAAGCTCCCTAGAGTGCCCAAGGGGTTATGTCAATACAAGAGATCATTTTCCCCGGGAGAGTGGACAAGAGGGCTAGGGGAACCCTAAGCTCACATTGAACTTGAGCAGCGATGTCTTTAATGCTGTCTTGCCTCTCCTGAGAGAGGGAAACCCTACACTCTAGGGAGTCTATAATGGCTCCTAAGTGGAGCAAGGAAGTGGAGGGAGAAAGGTGGCTTTTGTCCATGTTGATGGAGAACCCGTGCTGTCGCAGAGTTAGAATCGTTACCTGGAGATGACGCACCGCAAGGTGCCTAGATGTCGCCTGCACTAAAATATCATCCAGGTAACACTGGACACGCACGAGCATGGACCTGAGATGGGCCTCTAGGGCCACTAGCACCTTGGTGAACACCCTAGGGGCAGACGACAGGCCGAAGGGAAGGGCCCTATATTGAAAGTGCCTACCCGCATAACAAAACCTGAGGTACTGTCGATGGAGATGGTTAATCAGAATGTGCAGGTAGGCCTCAGTTAAGTCCAGGGATGCCAGGAAATTGCCCCGTCGTACACACCCCAGGGTTGACCTAAGGGAATGCATTTTGAACCTGCGATATTTTATATATTGGTTCAGACGCTTCAGGTCCAAGATCGCCTTCCATCCCCCCGAGGATCTGGGGACTATAAATAGGATGGAATAAAACCCCTGCCCTCGTTGGTCCAGAGGCACCTGCTGTATGGCTCTGATATCCAGCAGGTGATGAACCGCCGCATCCATAAGTGCCCTCTTAGAGGACACCCTGGACATCGGGCATCTAATAAAAACCTCAGGAGGAGGGAGGTGAACTCCAAGAAGAGACCAAAGCGAATCGTCTCCTGGACCCATTTATCCTGGGTGGTCTGGTCCCACATGTTGGCATAAAGGGCCAGACGACCCCCGATGGGCAGGTCGGGAAGGAATTTATCTGGGGCGACGGAAGGGACGGGCTCCTCCTCCTCCCCGGAATGATAGTTTAAATTGCCTCCCCCTCCCGGATCTATCTTGGGACTGTCTAGATCCGTACTGACCTTGAGGCCGGGAGAAGCTGGAACCCTGGTCAGGAGCCTGAAAGGGCCGCCAGGAATAAGTGGGTGGGCGGAAGTTATCCTTCCTCGAGAATGAAGGAAGGATCTTTCTCCTGTCTCGGGATTCGACCAGGATTGGGTCCAGGGACTCCCCAAAGAGCTGCTGGCCCCAGAGAGGCGCTGACGCCAAGCGCCACTTGTGGCGGGCATCCGCCGGCCATTGGTGTAGCCAATGCATGCGCCTGGCCACTACAGATGTGGCAATGGCCTTAGAAGTGAATCTAGATGCACGCAGAATGGCATCCACCAAAAATTGTGTAGCTGCTATGACTTTATTGAGGTCCTGCTGGGCCCTTAAGTCAGAGGTTGGGATATGTTCTTGAATTTGACGAAGCCAAATAAGAGATGTGCGGGCAAAGAACGATGCTGTGGAAGAAGCCCTGACAGCCCAGGCAGCCGCCTGGTGGGCCTTCAGGAGAGCTTGTTCCGTTTGTCGCTCCTCTGGCTTCAACAACTCTTCTGACTCCCCCGGCATCGTGGTAGGGGAGTGGAGGACAGCCACTAGGCCATCCACTGATGGAACGGTCAGAAGGGAGGACAATTCCGGAGCTATGTTGAAATATTTGCGATCCATGGCAGAAGGCATGGGTCCAGATGCCGGGGCAGACCACTGACGTTGTCCAGAAATATCTGAGGCGCTGGAATAACATCCATCTCTGGTGTATATTCTGCAAATAATGTATCCAGGGTTGTAGATAAATTCCCCGCCGCAGCGGGAGAAGGATTCGCGAGTCCAGCCGCATTGCGAGCCTTGAAGAGCAGGGATTTAAATAGGGCTGGTGGAAAAAGCCCAGATGAGACCGGTTGCTCCAGAGATATGCCCTTGTCCTCCGATAACTCGAGGTCTCCCTGCTCCTCATCCTCCTGAAGGTGGGCCCAGCTCTCGATATCCAAGGCGTCCGAATAACGGTCTGGACTTTGTCGCCTGAGGCAAGGGGCGGCCCGGTTGCCCTTTGACATGTCGATGAAAGACCGTTTGGAGTACAAAGGAGGATGTCTGCCAAGATTTTGTAAGCCCGCCAGACCCTGCTGCACGGCAGCCGTGATCATCATTTGCAGACTGGCTGGGTCAAGGGAACCTGAAACAGGACCCATGGATACCCCCGAACCTTGGCCACTGGTAGAAGCCTCTGACGGCAAAGGTACAGCACTGGCTGCTGGAGGGATAGGGTTGGCAAACCCTGCTGACTCCCAGATATCCGGGTTTATGACAGCCAGACCCGGGTTGTCGAGGGCCAACTGGTTCCCCCGGGACCCCCGGGATATTCCGGAGGCTAGATGGATCACTGGAGGAGGCTCTGCTCCCTCGTGGAGCTGGAGGGATGGAGGCCTGTTTATCTGACTGTGCGCAGAGTTTCTGCAGCACGCGGTCCCTCTGTTGTTCGTCCCTCTCAGCAGCCTTAGACTGTTTGGAAGGCTCTTGGGAACCCCTGGATCGCGAGGGCAACCGCTGCCGATCCTCCCTGGGCTCGGAATAGGCCGATTTTTTCTGCCTCTTGCCGTGTGGTTTTTGGCCGGAGGTTGAGGCCACTGGGTCCGCCATTTTGGGGTTCCCCCGCCTGGAAGCTGATGCAATAAAAATGGCCACCTCAGACCATTAAGAGTTTTGGCGGCTGGCGGGAATCGACCATTGGTGCCGACCTAGGGCAAGCCCTTTGGTGGTCCAGGCACAGGGCAGCAAAACAGGAAACAATCCCTCTGGTCGCTTGCCTCGTTTGTCTCTGGCTGTGGAAAAAATTAAGGGCTTGTCGAGTCAAGCCAAGAACTGTATGAGTAGGCCGGGGCGAGTAGAAGCGAGATCGTCAGAGCAATCAAAGCCCCCCTGCAGCCAGAGAACAGGTGGGGGATTGATCTTCCCATCCAGCAGCTAAGCGGTGTCAAGGCACAAGCTGAATCTATGTGGTCTTGTCACGCAAGTGCGAAAGCTCCTGCGACCGGCGCTGGGCTAAAGCAGTCCATGACAGCCCTCTTCAGCGCCCCAGAACCTCTCAACCAGCCGACGATCGAAAGAGACGGGAGAAAGGAGCGTAATAGCTCCTAAAGGCCACCACTGCGTTGCCCTGGAGATCGGGCTGCTGCCCCTGCAATCCTAGCCTCTGAAGATTAACAGCACTCAAGGCTCCCGTGGCAGACCTGGTGAAACGCCTCAGCAATCCTAATGCCATGTGAGGCGGGCAACCGCTGCCGCGGCTAGAGCCAAAGCTCGATGCCGGCACTCTCCCCGCGACTCTCAAATGTTTTTGGACCTCAGGGGAGTTCACTCATGGAATGAAGATGGTAACCAGCCGGATTTTCCTGAAGTTTGATAAGGTGAATTTAGCTACTCAAAATCGGAGATATTTTAGCCACGTCTGTCCTCTCTGAGGACTGAGTCGAAGCTGGGTAAAATGGCGGACAGAGCTTCACAAAAGAAGATTGACAGACTCAGTCCTCACTCTGATTGGACAAGGACAACCCATTCTGAATGCTAGCTCCACCCACCATGGAGAATATGGTATACATTTTGGGATCTATGTGGACTCACATTCCTGCTTGAAGAGCAGGTAGCACCTGTTAAGGAATGTATGGAATATTTAAAGTATTTTTAGGCACCAATTCTTTTTATGTAAAATAGTTTTCTTTGGACATTGATCTAAGTATACAAATTGTCACAGCTTTACTTTGGCATAGCAATGAATCTCTCTTCAGCATGCAAATATGTTGTCATGAATTTAACAAAGGAAGATTCAAGAATGCAGTTCAAATAAGTTTACTACAGATGAGAAAAGTAATCTTACAATAACTAAGATGAACTAGGAATTTAGGAACCTAGCAATGCTTATGTTAGCTTCAGATTAAAGATCTTTTCATGATGGCAGACTTTGGCCACCTGGTTTTCAGCCTTGGACTCTGAGGACACCTGCACAGCATTTTGATAATGGGCTTGTCTGGCCTCAAATGCTTTACTTCAGTTATTTATGATTCAACCCTCACAAAAATTAATAATAACAATGTTTGATTAGCATTATAGCATTAGCATTAGCATTTAGACTTGTATACCGCTTCACTGTGCTTTACAGCCCCCTCTAAGCGGTTTACAGAGATAGCTTATTATCCCCAACAATCTGGGTCCTCATTTTACTGACTTCGGAAGGATGGAAAGCTGAGTCAACCTTGAGCCTGGTGGGATTCGAACTGCCAAATTGTATTATATTTTGTTTATGTTATTATTATTATTATGAGACCTGAACCCTAGGGGTAGAAAATAGAACTGCTATTAAATTCTGGCAGGTTTGTGGTTATCTATTTATATAGTGTTGTAATGTATGCTACAGCATATAGAATCAATCAAAATGTGTTACATTGCAAACAGAATAACAGAATCAAAGCGATGGAAGGGATGTTGGAGGTCTTCAAGTCCAAGCCCCTGCCCAAGGCAGGAGTCCCTATACCATCCCAGAAATTGGTTATCCAATCTTTTCTTGAAAATCTCCAGCCATAGAGAACCCACAGCTCCGAAATGCAAGTTGTTCCATTGATTGGTCATTCTCACGGTCAGGAAATTCTTCCTTATTTGGATCTCCCACTAATGAGCTTCCACCAATTGTGTCTTGCCCGGCCCTCAGGTGTTATGGAGAATAAAGAGACCCCCCTCTTCCCAGTGACAGTAGCTTAAGTATTGGAAAGCAGCTATCATGTCTCCCCTAAGCCTTCTCTTTTTAGGCTAAGCATACCTAGTTCCCTTAGCTATTCATCATAAGATTTAGGCTCCAGACCCCTTACCATTTTTGTTGTTCTTCTCTACTCTCTTTCTAGAGCCTTAGCATCTTTTCTGTATCATAAGAAGAAAGTGAACAGAACATTATCCTGAAGAGGTAGGGTACTGGGAACCATAAACTCAGCTATCTATACATTGGACTCAGGGCCCTCCTTCTCCTTTTGAAGGAATGTCATGCAACTAGGTTCTGACAACGGTGAACTTTTTTCTGAAAGAGGTGGTAGTTTATTCATTTTTTTATTTGATTTGTTTGCCGCTCATTTCTCCTATTTCCACTGGCTCTAAAGAAGGTGATTGCCTGCTCCCATTACAAGACCTGACCATGTTGAATAATTTTTCTGTTTCTAACCTTCCCTTTCTAGCTTTGATTCAAGGAACAAGTGGCAGCTATGGCCAAAACTTTGCACAATTTATTCTTATATGCCAGGTGAGCCCTTTTTTTAATTGAAGGCTCCACTGAAGGTCACTCACCTCCTGACTGGATTACTGCAATGTGCTCTATGAGGAACTACCCTTGAAGAGCATTTAGAAGGGGCGTTGGTCCTACCTGAACGCCTTTTCTCAGTGGAGGTTGCAGGATAGGCCAGGAATGGGTGTTGATTTTGTCCTTATGCCTAGAGACTGAGTCATGAATTTTACAGCCATGCCCCGTTGCCTCTCCCTCAGGCTCCAGTTATCGACGATGGTGCAGCTGCAACAACAAAGACTTATCCAGATATTAGTACACAACCCCCCCTACGGTCTTCAGGGTGGGACTGGCCTATCCTGCAACTTCCACTGTGAAAAGGCATTCAGGTAGGACCAACGCCCCTTCTCCAGTGAGATTGCAGGATAGGCCAGGAATGGGACATACCAAAGCTTGGCAGTCCTATGGGCGGGTATCCGTTGGGGCTAGAGTGTCCACTGCCCGATGCACCTGTTGGAGCACTCTCCGACCAAAGGATGCTTCCGCCGAAGCTAACACATCCAATCTATAGTGCCTGATGAAAGGCAAAGGAGAGGCCCAGGTGGCCGCCCTGCAGATATCTTCCAGAGATGCCGGTGTTGACCAGGCCGCTGTAGTGGCAGCGCTCCTTGTAGAATGCGCAGAAACTCATCTCGGCAAAGGGAGGGAGAGCAGCTCATACGCCTTTGCTATACAAGCCCGAATCCATCGACCTATCATGGAGGAGGACGCCTTGGACCCCACCAATGCCAGCTGGAAAGACACAAATAGTGTCTCCAACCGTCTGGAGGTGGCTGTCCGCTTGATGTAGATCCGGAGAGCCCTCCTCACATCTAATGTATGCCACTTCCGTTCCAGGGCATGGGAAGGCCGAGGACAGAAGTTGGGTAAGATGATCTCTTGGGCCCGGTGAAACCAGGAGTTCACCTTCGGGATGAAGGAGGGATCCAGGCGGAGTATTACCCTATCCGGTTGGAAGATGCAAGGTCCTCCCTGACCGAGAGGGCCACAAGCTCTGAAATGCGCCTGGCAGATGTAATTGCAATCAGGAACGCCACCTTTAAAGTTAAGTGTTGGAGACTCGCCGCTCAGAGATGTTCAAAGGGAGGAACAGTAAGGGCCTGCAGGACCTTGGGCAAATCCCAAGTCGGGTAGCGATGGACCACTGGCGGCTGCAGGTTGGCCGCACCCCTTAGGAATTTGCGGGACAGGGTGATGAGCGAGGGAATCCTGGCCACCACAAGATAAAATTGTGGCAAGGGCCGCCACCTGTCTGCGGAGTGTGCTATGGGCCAAGACCTTGTCCAGTCCTTCCTGTAGGAAGTCCAACACTTGCGGCACTGAAGCGTCGGTGGGAACTATGAGTTTTTTGGAACACCATCTGGTGAAACTTACCCAGGTGGCATCATAGATTCCATTCGTGGACGGACGCCTGGCAGCCTGGATCGTCCCGATGACCTTGGTGGAGAAACGGTTCCTCCTCAGGAGCTCCCTCTCAAGTGCCAGATGGTCAGGTGGAGCGACTGAGGCTCCAGATGGAATAAGACCCCCTGGCTGAGAGAGATTCTCTCCGGAGGGATTCTCCAGGGACGAACCATGGATAGACTGACCAGGTCCGCAAACCACGGATGCCTGGGCCAGCACGGGGCAACCAGGAGGATCTCTGCTTCCTCCACAATCAACTCCCGGATTACTGCCGGTATCAAAGGCAGAGGAGGAAAGGCATACAACAGGTCCCTTGGCCACCTGCATCATAGGGCATTGGTCCCTTCGGCCCCTGGGGACCTGAACCTCATGAAAAAATGAGGGATTGGGTGTTCTGACACGATGCAAACAGGTCTATGCTCGGCTGTCCGAATCTGCTGCAAATGTCCTGGAATATGTCCGGATGTAGTATCCATTCTGTGTGGTCCACAGTAAGTCTGCTCAGGCAATCTGCCTGGACGTTCAAGGAACCAGCTATGTGTTCCACCTTGATCGATAGGCGGTTTGACTCTGCCCAAGTCCCTAAGAGTAATGATTCTCTCATGAGGGGAAGTGAGTGAGTGCCTCCCTGGCGGTTAACATGGGCTTTCGCCACCACATTGTCAGTTAATACTAATACGTGCTTCCCCTTCAGAAGACCTTGAAAGTGGAGAAGGGCTAGGTGGATTGCCCGCAATTCTAACCAATTAATGTTGTTTTCTAGGTCTTTAGGGAACCAGTGGCCCTGAGCCAGTTGGTTCTGTACATGCGCCCCCCCAGCCAAATTGGCTGGCATCAGATGTGAGGGTGATGCGCTCAGGCTCTCGGAAGGTATAACCTTTACTGAGGGCCGAAGAGGACCACCATCGGAGGGAGTGTAGAACCGGAGTTGGAACCCTAACCCTGACCCTGGGGTCGGAAATGTTAGCACGCTGAAATGGGAGCAGGAACCACTGGAGGTTCTGCGCATGTAGGCATGCCCAGGGCACGATGCCCATACAGATTATTTTTCCCAGTAAGCGGGATAGGGTGGCCACGGAGACCCTGGGTTCCTGCTGGATTTGGAGAACCAGAGCCACTAGACTGTCCCACCTTTCCTGTGAGAGGAAAACCTCCTCACTGACTGTGTCAATTATAGCCCCCAGGTGAAGTATTCAGGAGGTTGGGGTCAGATGGCTCTTTTTCAGGTTTATCGAAAAGCCATGTTCTTCTAAGGTTCGAATAGTTAATAGGAGGTCCTCGGTCGCCCTGGAGGAGGACGAGGCCTGAACCAAAATATCATCTAAATAACATTGCAGTCTCACCGGGATGGATCTCAGGTGAGCTGCTAGGGCTGCTAGGACCTTGGTGAAATTTTGAACCTCCTGTAGACAAGGTGGGAGTTGAGTCATTTAAGATCTAAGATCGTTCCCCCCCCCCCCCCCCGAATTCTTCGGTACAACAAACAGTATTGAATAAACTCCCTGTCCCCTTTGGTCCGCTGGGACCGGTTCTATGACTCTTATTTTCAAAAGATGGCCGAGGCCATTAGACCTCTTTTAACTGTATTTGTGGAGACAGGGCATTGCACGAAGTGGTTCGGAGGAGTGGAGAGGAACTCCAATGGGAGGCCCGAACGCACAGCATTGAGGACCCAACTATCAGATGTTGTCTCTTCCCACCTGTCTACGAAGAGGGCCAAGCAACCTCCGATGGGAGGGTTGGCCTGGGAATTATTTCTGTCTCCGGAACTGAAAGGAGCGTCTGGCTTGAAAGGGCTGTTTAGCTCGGTCTCGGAACCCCGATTGGTCACGTTGGAGGTCTGGTCTGTGGGTATAGAACCGCTGATATTGGTTCCCCTCAGGTTCAAAGGGGCGAAAGGAGTACCTGCGGGCAAATGGAATGGGACGGCGGTCTGCTCTTCTCAAGGAGGTAGGTAAGATTTTTCTCTTCTGCTTATTTTCAATTATAAGCGGTTCCAGCGGTTCTCCGAATAGCATGCCTCCTGAATAGGGGGCAGAGGCAAGCCTCCATTTTGCTCTAGCGTCAGCCTGCCACTGATGAAGCCACAACATTCTCCTGGTTGTTATGGAAGCGGCTAGGGCTCTAGAGGCGTATTTGGCAGCATCCAGCGTAGCGTCTGCTGAAAATTGCGTAGCGGCAATTAGCTTAATGAGGTCTTGATGGTTACGGACCTCCTGTGGTGAGACCTTAGATTGTAATTGTAGCAACCACAGCAGAGAGGTGCGATTGAAAAACGAGGCCGCTGATGAGGCCTTGACTGTCCATACCACTGCCAGGTGTGCCTTTCTTAGAGACATCTCGGACCTTTTGTCCTCTGCCCTCAGATTTTCAGCTGCGTCCCCTGTAGGGGAGGCGGAGGAAAGGGCCGCGACTGGATCGTCTACAGATGGAAGTTGGAGGGCCTGAGACAAGGACGGTCCCATATTATAGAATTTCTTGTCGCTGTAGCTAGGGGTGGGTAACACTCCCGGCTGCGACCATTGATTCTGCACCACATTGAGGAAGAGGTCTGGGACCGGAATGAAATCTTGCTCTGCCATAGGGGCAGAGAACAGGTCCTGTTCTAGTCCCTGGTGAGCCTTTTGAGGAGGAACAGAATCATTCCCTATTTGGGCCGTGGCCCTGGCCTTATATAGGAGAGGCTTGAACAACCCCTGTGGAAACAAACCCAAGAAGGTGGGGGTGTCATGGGAAATACCCTCATCCTCGGAGAGGCTCAAATCTCTGTGACCCTCTTCTCCCAATAAGGAATCATCACTCCCAATGGATTGACTGCAGGTATGACGACCCGTCTCAGGTAGGTCCTCAGGTAGAGGAATCTGCTGAGGGGAGGGAAGGATGGTATCTGGAACAGCAGGAGGAGGCTGTTGCTGGCACTGCCAGGCTGCTTCAATCCCTCTGGCAATTGCCTGGGAAATGAATTGTTTGACCTTATCAGGAAGGTCTGGTTCCTGATCCTCACTAAGACGCAAGCCTGCAGCTGTTGGTGTATAGGTGGCCTCAGGGGGGGCCCTAGGGTTAAGGGAAGGCTGTTGCCACCTAAGAGGGGCAGAGCAGGCAAAAAGATCCTCAAAATTCTCTCTAATATCAAGCAAGGCAGGTGAGGGAGGAAGCTCAGCAGCGCCCTCTAGCAGGCCTGTTGGAGGAGCCAGGCTAATAGGAGCTGAAGGCACCGTTGGAGCAGGGTGGGAAACGCTTGAAGCTGATTGGCTAGTATTTGACAGCTTGGCTGCCTGAAGCTTCTCCGCCTGAGAAATTTGCTTTTCTAAGGCTTTGTGCCATCGGTCTTCATCTCTCAGCTCTGCCTTAGTGCTGTGAGTCCTGCTGGGCTTGTCCGCAGACTTTTTGCCCTTCTTTCTGCCCTTTTCTGTGCTTGCAAACAGATTGGGCTCATCAAAAGAAGCTCGCTCCCCTGAAGAGAGGCAGCGATCCGCCATTTTGAAGCCTCAAATGAGAACGGTGACACTCAACAGAAAAAGCTTGCAATAGTTCCCTATCAAGGGAATTAGCTCCATTCGGTGGTTAGCATTAGAAGCCCTTGCAAGCCAGAGAGGCAGGGGGAGGAGCGATGGTGGCTGTGCCGGGAAGCTCCGGTCTAGCCAGCTCACTTAATAGCGATGTCAGCGAGGGATCGCTCAACACGGGCAGCAATGCTGGGGCGGACCCAGGGCAGCCAGCTCCGAAGCGCCAGGCAGGAAACCCAATCCCTTTCGGGAAGGCAAGCAAAGCTAAGGCGCGAAATTAGCTCCCAAAATGTCGGTGGCGTTACCAGCAAACTGGAGTGGCCAGCGTGACCTTCCAACAAGCGAATGACAGGCGCAAGGCACGAAAATCAAACCTGCACTCTCTAGTCCACTGACAACTTTGAATCTGAAAGGCTGGAGAATGAATAAAAGACCAGTTCTTCTGCTAGAGGCTGATAGCCACAAACGAAGCATCTCTCTCAGGCTGGACTGAGTCAATAACTGGAGCCTGAGGGAGAGGCAACGGGGCGTGGCTGTAAAATTCATGACTCAGTCTCTAGGCAGAAGGATGAAGTCAACACCCATTCCTGGCCTATCCTGCAATCTCACTGGAGAAGATGCTGATGGTGTATGGACACTGAGGGAGGGGGAAATCAGGCAGCTATGAGCATACCATGTGTGCATGTTACAGATTTGCACGTGAATTGCTTGTCAGTATGCTTTTAAGTGCAATTCAAAATTGTATGTCTCCCTCACTCAGCATTGTCATAACCTTGAAAGGTTGCTGAATGAAACCTTTCAATCAAATAAATAAGCAAAATAGATAAGCAAAAGTAGTATTCCGCAGAACTGCACTTAAATTTGAGATTATAAATCTGTTCCTTGCCAATAAAATATTGTTGACTGAAGAATGCCATTTGACCTGAGCTGCTTCTTATTCTCCTTCTTATCAACTGTTATTTTTAGAAAGATATATAGCAGAAACAGTGTTTATTATAAAATATAACTAGGGACCAAATGCCACTAATTTTAACTACCCAAATATAGATTCAGTACTTTTAATTTTATACATTTATATCATTCCTTGTAGTTATTTCAATGATCAATAACTTTCTACTTCTTTCTAAGCATCATATTTCAAGGATATTGATAGCGTATCTACCGAAGAATGTGTAGAATAGTAAAAGTGGATGAAAGAAGATATTTTTATCCTAGAACAAAGAGAATTAAGAGTCCTGCCAAAAAGAGTCAACTTAACTTATGTTGCTCCACAAAGCCAGGCTAGAACTAGATCTTGAACCACAAAACTGAATTAAATGCAATAAATAATGATAATAATACTACCTACTAGATATCATTTTAACTGAAAACACCACACAGATGTAGACTATATAAAAGTAGAGAAATTTCTCCCAATCTCCAAAAGGGCGGGGGATGAAAGTTATATAAAATTTTGTGTAAGGGGACATGATGTAATGTAACATCTGTGTCTCTGCTCTGAGAACTCAAGGGAAGGTGGAGTATGTAGTACATTCTGAAAGTTTAATTATATGATCAGTTTGTTAGAAGACAAAACTCAGGAGACAGTACTTTCTTATTTTCAGAAGTACTTAAACAGAGACTATCAGCTATCTAGCAAGGCAGGGTTCTGTAATTTCATACATCTTGCAGGTTCTGCATTAAAAACAAAATTGGGACTACCTTCATGATTCCTTCCAAATTTGATAATGTGATTCTGCTTATATGGCCTGAGGTATGGAATTCTCTCTAGTCCAATTCCTTTGGGAATTAATTGTAGGGATTTAAATAAAATAACTTCAGAATCAGTATCTGGATCTATGAGGAGTACTAGAAAGAGAATGTCTTTCACAGTATGATGGAGCTATAAACTACTTTTTTCTCTTTTGCTATATTTACTCTTTGCTTTGTAATCAATTAATGCCTTGTTAATCTCAAAAAAACCATTAATTTTATATGATACCAGTGACAACTGTAAGGTAAATGAGGCAACACATAAAATTATAGGTTATATTTGTGCTACAATAGACAAATGAACCTATTCTTTCTTAGCATATAGCTACCCAAAAAGCTATTAATAAGTTCTGGATGGTCACGTTCATCACATTGATGAGTGTGGCTACCTTGAACCTCTTCCTTCCTCCCCCATCCAGTTCAGGACTACACAGTCTCTTATTTTGGGCTTTTCTCTGGAATGTTCTGAGTCCTCCCTAGGAAACCCCGTGCTCTTGCCAACATTCTCCCCATCCTCCTCCAGGTGCACATTCCATCACATTCTTGACTGTTCTTTATTTTTAGGTGAAACAAACCAAGATGGATAATAATTGAATATACAAGTGGTCACATGAAACTGTCCAAAAACGTGTCTACGTGCTTTGGTGTCAGTTGGTGGAATTCATCCTATTCTACTTGTCAAAAGAACTCTAGCTATATTGATTAGGAAATTATCTCTGCTAATGTATAACTGCACTAGCCATGGAATTCACCATAAGCACAAATTTATTATATTATATTTATTATATTTAATCCAGCAAGGGAATTGAGTGTGATCAATTCCCTTGCTGGATTAAAATATAATAATCCTATCACTTTCCAAAATGGCTGGATGGCATTATGAGGAAGTAATTATAACCACTGATACATTCAAATGAATTAAGCACAAATCTTCAGTAGCCAGAACAAAGTATGCATAGGGACAACTTTTGTGATAATTACTTTGGAATTAAATCACTGTTATATTGAGTTTTAAACTTCATGCTTTTTTAAAAACAAAATAGCACATCATAGACTCCCACTCTTATCTCCATGCTTACGAACACAACCATGACTTAAGGATCTTCTGAAAGTCCAACAGGATTGGTACCAATCTAATCTTGGAGAGAACAGTGTTCCATAAGAAGCAACAACAGTCCAAAAGGCCCAACAGTCCTGCAAGATGGCGTTATTTGATTGATGGGACATGCAGGATGTACTTCTTGCTAGATTTAATAAGACATGTAGGGAAAAAATGGGGGGGGGGTGTTCCTGAAAATAACCTGGTTTCACACAGAATACATTGCAGGAATCTAATTGGGAGGTGAGTGACATTGAATAGAGTATCCAAAAGCTGCAGCTGGAATGGAACACAGAGGCACAGGCAGTTATGGGACTCAGGGTGTGTGCATGTGTAATAGCTTTGCACCATGCGCTGTCTTTATTGCTGGGGTGTTTTTGTGGCAATTAAAGGTGCTGATTATCACTTATAAAGCCCTTTATGGAATAAGCCTGGTTACTTGCTCTAACCACTAATGCAAAAGAGGAGGCTGATGAGTTTTATGATCAAGTCCAATTTGAAATCGATAGACTGTGCAAGTAAGATGTACTGTTTCTGATCGGAGTCAGGAATGCCAACGTTGGAAAAAATGAAAGAAAAAAAATGTAGCTGGATTGCATGGCTTAAAAAAACCCAAATGAAGCAGGAGACTGACTTATAAATGCCATTCCAATGATTTCTTCATAGTAAATATTGTCTTCAAGCAATCAAAATGACTCCTCTATATATGGACATCACCAGATGAAGTATATAGAAATCAAATGTCTTCTTATTTCTAAAAAGTGATGGAGGAGTTCAATTATATCATCAAACATGTGGCTAGGTGCTGACTGTAGAACAGATCATAAACTACTTCGCGATAAGATAGAAAAATGTGGGTTAGACAACATCACCACCAGATGGATTCGTAACTGGCTGACCAACCACACTCAACGAGTAGTCCTCAATGGCACTGCATCCACATGGATGGAAGTATGCAGTGAGGTACCCCAAGGCTCTGTTTTAGGCCCAGTACTCTTCAACATCTTCATCAATGATTTGGATGAGGGGATAGATGGGGAACTCATTAAATTTGCAGACGACACCAAGCTGTCAGGAATAGCCAACACTCCAGAAGATAGGCTTAAGATTCAGAAGGATCTTGACAAACTTGAACATTGGGCACTAGCTAACAAAATGAAATTCAATGGTGAAAAAAGTAAGGTTCTACATTTAGGCAAGAAAAAACAAATGCGTGGTACAGTATAGGTGGTACCTCGCTCAATAGTAGTAACTGTGAGAGAGATCTTGGAGTCCTAGTGGACAATCACTTAAATATGAGCCAGCAGTGTGCTACAGCTGCCAAAATAGCCAACATAGTTCCAGGCTGCATTAACAGAGGGATAGAATCAAGATCACGTGAAGTGTTAATACCACTTTATAATGCCTTGGTAAGGCCACACTTGGAATACTGCATCCAGTTTTGGTCACCACGATGTAAAAAAGATGTTGAGACCCTAGAAAGAGTGTAGAGAAGAGCAACAAAGATGATTAGGAGACTGGAGACTAAAACATACAAAAAACGGTTTCTGGAATTGGGTGTGTCTAGTTTAATGAAAAGAAGGACTAGGGGTGTTGCGGAGATAAATAATTAGAGGTGAAATGAATCTTGTTTCCCTGCCCTCAATCCTCATGAATAAGACCGGAGTCCAGGAAAGAATAAAAGTAATATATTTGCATAACAAAAATAAGAACACCTAAGTCTGTGTCTACATGGTGAAGAACAAAGAGAACAAAGGAAAGATTAACACATGCGCAGTACAGGTATCACATGAGAACTTCATATCAGTATACAGTGTCATTTCAGAATAAGAGTCCTGCTGACAAATTAAAATGAACGTAGTGACAAACCCCTTCTTTGTCAGTAGGGCGAATATCGGCTATCCATCAAAACATCAATTAAGGCACATCATCCCACGCAGGTATTCATGCTGCGCTGCTGGGAATGATAGGAGTGTTCCGATATATCAGGGGTTGCTACAAAGAAGAGGGAGTCAAAGCACCTCAGGGCAGGACAAGAAGCAATGGATGAAAACTAATCAAGGAGAGAAGCAACCTAGAACTAAGGAGAAATTTCCTGACAGTTAGAAGAATTAACCAGTGGAACAACCTGCCTCCAGAAGTTGTGAATTCTCCAACACTGGAAGTTTTTAAGAAGAGATTGGACAACCACTTGTCTGAAGTGGTATAGGGTTTCCTGCCTGAGCAAGGGGTTGGACTAGAAGACCTCCAAGGTCCCTTCCAACTCTGTTATTCTCTTCTATTCTACTTATGTGCAAGCTCCAAGTTAAGCTAAACAAGAAAAAAGCTGATCAGTTTCCATGACACGAACTTGAAACGAAGCAAGATAGAAAAAGTTATTAACACTTTGGCCTTGGATGTTGGAGAAGACTCCCGACAATACTGTGGACAGCCAAGAAAACAAACCAGGGAATCATTGAACAAACAACCCAGAGTTCTCACTCAAGGCACATATGACTAGGCTTAATTACCCTACATTATGTCAAGACCCAACTCTCTGGAAAAGTCTCTGATGCTAGGAAATGGGGAAGGTAAGAGAAGACTATGACCAGCAGCAAGGTGGCTGGACTTAATTACAGTGATGATGAGTACAGCATTGGGAGACTTGAAAGAATGGTTAGGGATTGATCATCACAGGGAAAATCTATCTATGGCAAGGGTGTCAAACGACGTATCGCAACTTTTCCCCCCTTCGCTAAACCAGGGGTGGGGGGGTGCCCAGCGCATGACACATCCGGCCCGCGGGCCGCGAGTTTGACACCTCTGATCTATGGCATTGTTAGTAGTAAAAAAAAATCTTCATGGGAAATAATCAATTTAAATTGGAGAAATCCAAACCTATTTCCCTTATTCAGCAACTTTTACATTAAAAAAAACTGGAGGAACTTGTTGCTGGCTCTCCAGTTTTATGACTCAAAAAGCTACTATGATAAAAAAAAAAAAAAGCTTCACATTGAAAATAGAGATAAAATCTAGCCACCCTAACTACTCTTTTTAGTTCATAAAGAATTTAGAAGTGTTTCAGTGCTGATTCGCACTTGGAACATCATAAATGCTAAAAACAGAAATACTATCTTCAAACACCTAGGCACATGTAAAAGAATGTGCTATAATCAGAACAGCCCTGAGATTTGAATATTTATCTTCTCTTAAAATACTTCACCACAGAAAACACAAGTCTATGGTGCTCATGAACGGTGTGAATTAATTTTCAGTCATACATCTTTGGTAAGTATGCAGGTTTATTCATGGATTACTTTATTTCCATATTATTATTCCCTAGTCAGATGCCATACAGTATTTGGAACTATATCAGTCCCAGAGAATACAGCCAATGGACAGAACGTATAAAGATGTATACTAAAACATCTGAAAGGTGATTTAATTCTGGCAGTAGCTATTTATTCTCCTCTTCACTATCTTGAGTCTGTGATTCATTTTGTTAATAAACTGTTTTAAGTTGTTAATTAAAATATGCAAATATCCTCAACAGATCGATGGTAGCAGAAGAAGTCAACAAGTTAGTAGAAACAAATTAACAGAATTTAATAGAATTAACAGTGCAATTAAAATGCATCAATGTCTATATTCTTCAGCAAGTACATATTCAATATTAATCTGAAACTGTATGTTAGTCTACCATTCTGTTTTGGTAACATACTACTGTTCATTTAATATTACATTTTGAATTATATGGTTAATCTTAAAAAACAGCAAATAGCAAACAAAATTATATGGTTATTTACGACTACTTAACCAATTAAATTGTTACCTAAACACTTGATTTCATGGAGAAAATCTATGTTGTCATTAGAAGTAAAAAATGACAGCACATATCAATCAATAAAAAATACTTGATACTTTTTAAAAAAAAACTTTGCTAGGTCTTAAACAATTATGTGAAATAATGACTATTTCCATGGTCTCAAATCTCTTTGTCAACTACATAGAGCAAAAGTTAACTTATTTTTGCTCTTTCCTGCACAGAACTAGCTTTACAGTATAAAACTACAATTTATTCTACTAATAGTTAAAATAGATACTGAGCATTTTCTGATTAAAACTGACAAAAAACTCTCCAAATATGGATTTTATAATTAAGTTTCAAATATGTAGATCATTAAAAAATGTTATTTCTGTGGCATTTGGTGATAGTGAAAAATGAAAATATGTAAAGATATTTATAGCAACTGTACTTAGTAAATATACCCATTTAATAAATTTCATTTGTGCATGGAATTTATTACATATAAATTGTTATATATGCCAAAAAAATATTGCTTTATAAATTCAGGTTTTTTTTTTAAACCAGCTTACTGAGCAAATTATTTTACTAATATTAAGACCGGCTAAATCATAACATTCACCCTCAAAAATCAGTCCACACAAATTAAGAAACTGATAACTACCTGAATTCCTTTCTTTTTTCCTTGATCCTGTGGATCATGACTGAAGGCATCTTTTGATAATTAAAGCAATTGCAACTGTAATTATTCCTTTACAGGATTTTATTAAAAATAATAGAAATGTCACGTTACAGACTTAGTGAATTGAAGCCTAAGTTGCTTCTTTTTTAAACCTATTCTTCATACGTAGTTTTCTCTTAAATACAGGAGGTAAATAAAAGGCTGCTCTAAGTATTAATTACTGTTTAAAACAAAAAAGAAAAGGAGGATATCCATTTGCAAGCAAAGACTTATAAGTAATTCCCAAATTTAAAGTAGCTATTCTATAGGAATTGTCTAGACAAAATTCTAATCACAAAGCCCAGGCAAAGGCTAGATATACTCAACTTTACTCTCTTACTAGCAATGTCTTCATTATCTATCTAGCAATCTGTCTATCTATTCCTCAGACGGCTTTCCAGCAGCTGAAGCCAAATCTATCTTATTAAATGTTAATAGCCCACTACTGTGGCATGAAGCCCAACTGTACTCAAAAGACTCTTAGGTGTGCTATTACACACCTGTGGTTAAAACAACGGACGGCTTAGCTAACCTTTATAAAGGCATATGACCAAAACCTAACAACATTTGATATTGTTTCAGAATGCCTCACCAGGTGGCAAATACAACACTCAAACACCATTCTGGCTGTAGAACTGAAAAGCCTTTAATATCTATGCCTCAGCTAGGTTATAAAATTTATAAGTTATAAAGGAATGCTTTATGGTAGAGTTAGAGCATTCACTTTGCATGTGTATCAATCAAATAATATAACTATCATCTCAGAGTCATTGCCCTTAACAAACTAATATAATTTTAACATTCAACCTCCAGAGTTGGTCTGTGTCTTTTTTGCTAATTTTTTTTCTCATTGCCCTGGCTCCAGAGTTTATACATTAGTAGAATTCATATGATAGGAATTCACAGAATGTGTTAACAGTGATGTTGAGCTCCTGAATGAAAAAAGGAATATGCCTAATAAATAAAACCACTGCTTTTGCCAAAATGAGTTTTAAAAGGTTAGTTTCAAGTTAACCTATTTTTAACCATTGTGTCCTGTGTTACCCAAATCTAGGACAGAGGGTTAATCTGTGACAGGCTAATTTATAACCTCTCAATTTGCAAAACAGTCACCGGATCCATGGATAAGGTAGTTCCAGCCAAGCCTTGGTGCATCACGCAAACATACTGTGTTTTACTGTGACCCAAATTAACAAAATATAATATGAGGTAAGTGATCTCATTAATTAAAAAATGTTTTTCCAAGATCAAGGAGAAAATAATATAATGGAGAATATCTTGTATTACTGTAAAATAGCTACCATTTTTGTATGTTATTGATCCTTCAGTCAAAGAGAAATAAAGCATATGTACCGTGTTTCCCCGAAAATAAGACCCTGTGTTATATTTTTTTGAACCCTGAAATAAGCACTTGGCCTTATTGCCATGCACTCAAAAGCCCGATTGGGCTTATTATCAGGGGATGTCTTATTTTGGGGGAAACAGGGTATATCTCTTAGCTATTTTTCTTAAAAGTTAATTATTTGCATCTGCTTTTTATAGATGTAACTGGCTTTCACTGGTTTTAGAGTTACAGGAAGAAAATTAAATAAATACTAGATTCAGATAGCATTTACTCAATTTTCTTAAACAATTCAAATGTGAATGCACATCTATAATTGAGCAAGGATAGCTACAGCATACCAGGCCTTCTTTTGCTCTGGTGCAACCGGGGCCTTCTTTTGCACGCATGCATTTTGGCAGTAGGCAGGGCTGGGTGACGGGGCAGCTAGTGGCAGCAGGTAAGCAGGTGGCCCAAAGGGCAGAGATGGGGGGAAATAGGTGGATGGAGGGAGTTTACCTTATTGAGGTTTAGGACTGGGAGGGACCAGGTCAGGAGTCCTGCAGTTGCTAAGCAATGGGGTCACTGAAGTCACCCTTTACAACTTTATAACTTAGTAACAGAAATTCTGGTCCCAACTGCTGTCATAACTCAAATATTACCTGTATGCATAACATATACTGATACCGGGACCATTAACTTTTTACGTTGCTGAATTTAAATGTTCATTTTTAATATTGCTTTCTTGTGCAAAGTTCATGCCCCCCTCAATTTCAACCCACAAAATCTGATCTGTCAAATCAGTAAACATTTTTAATCAAGACACAAGTATCTGTAATTTTTTTATCATGTTTTAGGTTTAAGAGAATGTTTGTTTATTTGACCTACGTGATTAGCCAAAACTTTGGGTAGCTCACAATAAGCCAGACAAGAATCTGGCTCCCCACCCAACACTCTACAATACATCAACAGTCCCCCCAGGCTCTAAACTCACCCTATCCCAATGGTTAGGGGGGAAATCAGGTTTTATGGTCTTCCAAATTTTTACTTCAGTGTCAACGTTTCAAGTTTAATTTCAATTTTTAAAATCATCAATATTACACTACACTCATAATAGTAATCCTAAATTCTATCAGGCTGATTTCTTTTGTCAGGGACTACAATATAAAGCAGCAGAATGAGAAAACTCACATTACTTCCTTAGCCACTTAATTTCAGCCACTGGTTTTCCTTGATCCTATATATATATATAGAGAGAGAGAGAGTGACATGGGAGTTCACAATAGGTCAGATCAGAAGCTGTATTTTCTGTACAGGAGAGGTGTATATCTACCAAAATAAACTGGGACAGGGACTTGCCTCCGAATATTTGTCTCAACCAGTACTTTAGATGACACAGCCAAGATCTATCTCAAGAGATGCATTTGTAACTGTTATATAGTGCTATATGATAGGATTGTTCCCTCTTCTCCTACTCCTCAAATTCAAACCAAAAGTATTACAAAAATGCATCGTTTTGTAATTTACATCTAGTTTTCAGAGGAAAAATCTGCTGAGATCTCAACAGATTTAGACGTAACTTGGGAGTATGTAGTTGTTGTGGCCCGCCAGTGTCCCGTGCAGTTGATCATGGAGCCCGAGGACGATGAGGCGGTGGTGGCGAGGTACCATCGGCCCGTGCACCTGGCACCCGAGGCAATGTCCTATCTGCCACTGTACAATTGGCAAACCATACACAGATGCATTTATGCATTTATTTCCATGTCTCTCTATAACATGCCTCTTATTAGTTTGATGATATTCTTATGGTTGTCGGCATATTCTTCCCCTCTCAGCTTAATTCTATTTTTTTTCTGTCTCTGACCTAATTCCATTCAAACTACAGACTCTTAGCTGTAAATACAGTTAAGTAATTCAGATTTTCTTATTACTTTTGCATCTTAAGCAAAGCTTCATGCAAACACCAATCTCAAGAATAATTTCTCCTAGAAGCTACACTCCTAACTTCAGTACTTCTCTCTAAACACATTCTTGTTTGAGCAAAAGCATCTATAGTACTAACAGTATCATTAAAAAAAAACCATAGTGACAACCAGATGATGACACAAGTGTAATATAGCAATAGCATTTAGACATATTCTGCTTCACAGTGCTTTACAGCCCTCTCTAAGCAGCTTACAAAGTGCATATTGCCCCAACAATCTGGCTCCTCATTTTATCGACCTTGGAAGGACGGAAGGCTGAGTCGACCTTGAGCCTGGTGAGAATCAAACTGCTGTCAATCAAGCAGAATTAGCCTGCAGTACTGCATTCCAACCACTGCACCACCATGGCTCCTAGTAATAAAATTATTATACAAAACAACCATGAGTGAGTGAGAAACTCCTTAAATATATCCCAATGATGAAAGTAAGTAAGAATGTTGATAGGTATAGAAACCATCAGGGGGGGGGGTCTTTGCCGGTTCGCAACCCCCAGGGGGGGGGGGGACGGACAACAACTGTATATGACAATACAGTAGTTTAGTTCACTGTTATATCACAATTGTGGAATATATATTTATTTGTTCATACATTCATATATCTAAATACTCCTAAAATTCTTGTAACTGTTCAATACTTTATAATATTCAGCTGGGTGAAGCAGTGCATCATAGGGAAAAACTCTGTTTAAAAAAAAGTATCTTAAGTGAGCTAACATACAGAATGCCGGGACAATTACTCTTGAGAAAATGAAATTTGGGGATATTTTTTTACCATTTCAGTGATGCTACACTGCTGCTGTTCAGCGCTATGGTGTGCTATTCTCAGCCATGGTCATGTGATCCTTATTTTCAATGTTTCTTGACAGCTTTCCACAGGTTGCTGGGGGATATGGAACGAATGGATATAATGGTTGATGTTCCTTGCCATATTCCCACTATCAAAGTATTTGCATGTGTGAAACTTGCAAGGGGAAAGTAAATGGAGAAAGGTGCACCTTCCTCAAGTTCATCTACACTTGTGCTGCACTGGCCTTTTGTGCACTCTCTTGCTCCATCCCCCACCCAGCAGCAGCCACTTAAGGGAAGGGAAGGGAATGGGGTTTCCGATGCTCACTGCCAGCTTCCCACAAGGAAAGCACATGGGAAAGCTGACAGGAAGTTGGAAATCTCTACCACACACACTGATTTTCTGCCCAGCCAGGCTCCTTCTTTTCTCTGTTTAGGTAAGGAAATATCTCATGGATATTTCTGGACTCAGAGAGTTTAGAAGCATAGACTAGCAGGAACAAATAAACAATTAAAAGCAGAGCAACACTTTAAAATATGCTGTTGTTTATGTGATACAAAGTAATTAATAACTGCCTGCACATTTAGTCAAAACTTGCAAATAAATATATAAGTCAATATTAAAAAATGCTGAAACAATATGGAAGGGGATATTTAAGCCTTCAAGTCAACACCTTGACAAAAGGTGACAGATGGAGAGAATTAAGCACATGACTGAGAAGTAATTATAATCTTTTTTCCCTTGGAGTTTGGAGGAAGATACAAGAGAATCAGCTATCCTTGATTTGAAAATAAACATTGTACATTTTATTTACTTAGTCAAGGAAATTCAAGTAGCAAGAATGTTGGGTGAAAGTAACCACGTAATGTTGAATGTTAATAAAAAGGGGAAACTAAAGCTGAATATAATTGAATACATAAGGATTAGAAAACTCATTTTAATCCATTCGGGAATTGAACTCAGTGCCTAAATGGCCTCATCCAAGCTACTAAATATATACTATTAAAATTCTTTGTGTTTGTAACATTGAACTGGACGGAACAGTGCATCATAAAGGCAAAACGTTTTGAAGCAAGGTACCTCAAATGGAAAATTTACTGACTATGTCTAAAATTTGGGACCCATGAGTCCCATGGAATTTGGCAAATTTTATAAAATATTTTATGTTCTTAAAACTTATCATAAAGCATTTTATCACATAATATATCATAAAATATCTCCTGTGGTCAACTCTTGATGTTTGACAATTCTATACAGTTCAACACGGGCTATTTTTAAGGCAAATACATCTCTGAACATCTCCCTACATTTTTAACAACTTTTCCAGTGAAGGCAGTATATTAGCAGCTCTGCCACTGTTGAAGGCATGGAGGAATTTGGTGAGGAATTATCTCTGAAATGATGAACCAAGGATCACAGGTTGCTTAGTAATAAATATATTTAATTTTAGCTATCTCTGAATGAAATCAAATTTTGTTTTGGGCTCACCCACTACAGTATCTAGTGCAGTCCCAAGTATGCCAATTAAAGTGTGGGTCTTAGACTTGAAAAAAGTGGTAGACAAATGAAATAATCAACGTCAGAATAAAAGTTGATATAACATGTACATACCTTGTTTGAACGTAAAGATACTCGTCCTCCACAACGTGCACAAAATTTAGTTTGGCAATATGAACAGTTATGGCCACAGCCATCAGCAAATTTTGTTTTGTGACAAATGCCACAGGTTGGAGCATCGCCCTTCTGTTGTTGTTGTTGCTGCTGCTGCTGCTGCTGTTGCTGCTGCTGCGATTCTTCACCCATTTTCTTCACCTGTTCTTTATACATTTCGAACTGTTGGTGTAGTTTCCTGCACCAAAAAAAAAAAAAAATTGTAGATAAATATTGTGTGTAATATGTGTGTAATATGTATGTAAGAGTAAAAAAAAATGTAAAAAATTATACTGAGTTTATTTAAAAAAAAAAGTTAGGATATATTATCCTAATAAAGATAATATTGGTTGTTGTTTTCATGTGATGAATTAACAGAGCCTGGTGTTATCTTCAGCATAGTGCTTCCTCCCTTGAAGGTAATGACTAAATCTTAAAGCAATAAATACACACTATTCTCATCTATTATCTCTATTATGAGAAGCTAGTCTACATGGAACAGAAAATAGATTATGAGGGTATGCATATGGAAAAAATAAATTAGTTAGGTGACCTCCAAACTATAAAATTTTCCAAAGAAGAGAATGAGTACATGACATTCACTTACAGGTTTAAAAAAAATGGTGTAAATCCTCTCAGCAATCCTAAAATTAATAAAGCTTCTTTTGTGAAGGCAATGCTTAACTCCTGTGATTACATAGACATAGACAAGTTTTCTTGGCAACTATAGGGGAAAATGTATCATTGCTTTCTGAGATGTTTTTCAATTTCCCAGTGTGGCCTAGACCCCTAGAATTTCCTGCTAGTCTCCAATGCAAGTATTAAGCAAGCCTGATTCTGTTTAGCTTCCAGGTCCAGCACTTCACTGCTGCCATAACCTTTCATCCTTCATCTGACTTGTGCCCTGACTTGACTTAGGCTTCAGCTGACTTGGGCCCTGCATTTTCAGTTCATATCATTTCCATATATATGTTTCCATGGTTCTCTTATACTTTGAATACCTCTTTTCCATAACATTTCAAGTATATTTCTTTATCTGAAAAACAGAAAAGTATGGGACTATTTATAAATCTTGGGAGTGACTGACAGGTCTTGTATTCCAGAAGTAGATTAAATGATTTTCAATCTGTATTATACATACAGTATATTGAAAATTGTGGATTATCAAATATAGGATCTACTTTTCACTCTCTATATGAGGCAGAAGGGATATAAGCTTTTTAGCTCTGATTTTGTCTATAGTTTATATAAAATTTATACATTCTAACCACATTAGAGGCTAAGGTCAATAACATTTATGAAACAGTTCATGAAGACTATTTAGACTCATATTAAGCATATGCTACAGATCAGATTTGGTCAAAAGAAGAAATTATCTGAAAGAAAGTTGCAAACTCCCAAAATAGAGCTGAATTGAAATTTTTCCAGAGCTCGTTAGTATTACATGTAGACATGTAAGTAATTATGGATGGATGGATGGATGGATGGATGGATGGATGGATGGATGGAAGGATAGATGCCCATCTATCTAAAAAGTACATGGCCACTCATCTTATGTACCACAAACCTTGGTCACTCATAGAAACAATAATAAACATCAAAGAAAATATTAAAGGCAAATTTTTTAAAAATTCACAGCGTTCCAAATCAGCATTTCTTAATATATAAACAATTACATTCTCTGAGCTCCAGTCTCATCTAAACCCTATGCTTTGGGAAAGAGCAAGCTTTTTGAGGCTTTCTAGAAGGTTAAAAGAATGAGGCCCCACCTACAGAGAAGCAACTCTCCTAGGTCACTTTAGATACCACATTTAAAGGAAGAGACCTGGAGCATGCCCACTTTATCTGACTTGGTAGAAGGGGCAGATTCCCTTGGAGAGAGACAGTACTGCAAATAATTCGGCCCCATGCCATTCAGACGCATTAAAGGTGATCAACAGGACCTTGCATTGTATTTGGGGAAAAACTGGAAGTGCAGCTCACAAAACTATGGAGTAATATGGACAAACTGGAAGGTGTCCAAAACTGCATGTGCTGCCACATTCTGGACTAGTTCTAACTTCCTGGTGATTTTCAAGGGCAGTCCCATATAAAGCACTTTGCAATAATCCAATCAGAAAGTGATCCAGGCATAAGTGAATGTGAGTAAGTCTTTTAAAGGTCCAGGGATGGGTGCAACTTGTGCATAAGTTGAATCTGTACAAAGGTAAGCATGGCTGGCATCTACTCCTTGAGCAGGAGCTGTTAATCCAGAAAGACCCCCATATTACCACTAGCTCTGTCTGGGCAGATGCTACGCCATCAGAAAACAAATATAATACCCCACCAGATCCAAGGGGGGCAAAAATTCAGAGCCACTCCATCCAGATCATCCCTCACAGCCTCTAGAAACTGGGTTAACAACTCAACAACATTGCTGACTGGCACAGGGTGGAAACATGTAATCCCATGCCATGTAACCCCATGCCCTATATGGCATTTTCATAAATGAAAAGAAATGGCAAGAGACTTGAAACCTGAGACACCCCTCAATGCAGACAATTAGACCTCTACCCCACCACCAACACTGAATGGAATCGGCCATAAACAAAGGAGAACCATCAAGGAATAATTCCCTCCATCCCCTAAAGCTGTCCCAGATATATATCATAGTTGATGGTATTGAAAGTCAACAAAAGATCCACAAGGACTGGGATAGATGTACTACCCTCATTCCAAGACCTCCAGAGGCCATCCACATGCACAATCAATGCTGTCTCGGTATTGTAACCCAGCATAAATCCTGATGAGAAAGATTTGACTAATTCTCTTTATCCAGTGCTCTCTGAAGCTGAGTGCCTGCCAATCTCTCAACAACCTTCCCTAAAAGCATGAAGTTGGAAATTTGGCAAAAGTTGTCCAACACCATTCAATGATTGCATCCTGACAAGACCACTCTCTTCTTCAAATTAATCCATTAATCATTCATCAACACTTGGACCCAACTACCTGTCACCTCCTAGAAGGCCTTAACCAACCAAGAGAGAGATCATTGTTAGTAGTAAAACTCACAGTAGTAAGGACTTTCTTAGGACTGATCTGATCAAACTTTTCCCATATAACTGGGCTCATATGTGTCATTTCCATAGGCCCTGCTCAATTCTAAAGCTGACCAACTTTGTCTGACAGATGCTGAGCATATTCCTCACAGCATCAATTCAAGGGCTCCCATGACCCCTTTTTACTCATAAGGGAGCTGGTCTCCTCAAACGGGACCACCAGCCATCTTCAAATACAATAAGAATGGAAAAGTACACATACTTTGCCACTCTTACCATCACAAGGTAAGCCCAAATAAAGGCACTTACCTATGCCCAATATGTTTTCATTCTTTGCCAGTTGCACTCTAGGTTCTCTTTTGTCATTTCATCTCCTGGAGCTCTTTAGTGTATCAGGAATTTCTATGGGATTCACAATCACAGACTGCACCACTGCAATCCAGTCCAAGTCTCTGCCACATATTTATTCCTAGCTATGACCAAGGCTATGGCTGCACTATCACCAGAGCTTCAGGGAAACGCCCAATATATACAATATCTTACACAGATCCTCACTTGTATAAATATTTGCCTACTGGCCAAAATCAGAAGATTGCACTTAATGAGCAAGTCAACTCTCTCAAGGAATAGGTCATAAATCCAGAGATGCTTGCAAGAAGCAAAGGTACCTAGAGATTTTCATTGTACTGTATGAATACTTTAATTTCATTAAGACAAAAGAAAAGATCAGTAAAATAGAATGCTATGATGTTGAGTTGCTGAATTCATCCAATTGACCTTAAAAATAACAGAACTGATTTCTGAAATAAGAGGGGTCCAATGAGCATTAGAAAGTAAAAGAACATGCAGTTAAGAATAATATATTGTAAAACTACAAAATCTCAAAGGAGAAATGGAAAAATACAAGGGATTGATGAATGTAGGATATCTGTTTAAGAAATTGGGTAAATATACATAAGGATAAAAATGCTTAAACTCTACTGAAATAAAGTATATAAAGTATTTCAGTAACACTAAACAATCTCAGTTTTTGTAACAACAGCCCTATGAAAAGAATTATACATAACAGGCTCTGAACAAATAACTGATAATTAATGAAAGAAAATAAATTATTTTGTATGTCAATTTTCTTGTCCTTTTCATTGACAATGTACAACAGTGAATAAGTTTGTTGTATTTTATTAATCTGGGAATTTTGATTTAGCCTGGCAATGTTTCATCTACCAAGTATATTTTTATACTTCATTGCAAAATTAAAAATTAACTATGGAGAAAAAGACCCATATGACCAGTAAAACATAAGAGAAACAGAAATAACCCTACAAGAGGCATTCATATGCACTGTGCTTTTTTCAGTCTACATTTCATACTGCAAGCTTCCTCTGAATGAATATATATTTCATTCTTGTTGATAACGCATTCAATGATTATTCTTTAGTTTCCACAACTTTAATTATTAGCTACTTCAGAATATAAGTAGTCCTCAGCTTACGCCATTCATTCAGTGTCCATTCAAAGTTATGGTTCGCTGAAAAAAATGAACATATGATCAGTTTCTGAAGTTCCAGCTACTGCAGCACTGATCACGATCCAGGCTTTCAGGTGCCCAGCTTGCTATTACATCACAAGGAGCTATGGTCACGTGATCATTTTCCTTGCACAAGCTGCATTGGTTATCAAAGAAATCGTGGGTGTATTTCAAGGTGCTTGATGTCACCTACAAAGCTCTTTATGCCATGATGGAGAGTCTTTCTCCCATTTTTTCTGTCCATCTTCTAAGTTCTTACAAAGTAACATGTTCCCGTTCCTATCTATTAAGCAATGCTATCTGATGGGATTTGAAGGCATGCCTTCTCTGTTGCAGCATCTGCCCTTTGAAAAAGTATCCCCCCACCCCAGGGTTTAAATAGCCTTTACCCTGCTGTGCTTTGAAGATAGGTGGAATGTGTATCCACCTGAATGGAGACACTTACACAACAATGTAAGTATTGTTGGGATTTGTCAATTGCCCCTGGCTATAACCATTTTTTTTACTTTTTACTTATAAGTGTTTTTAATTTGCATGACCCATAGAACCATCATTAGTTGGGTGGCTTTATCATTTTAATAGATTAAATATATACAGTATATGAAAATGTAAAGACACAGCTATTGGGAAGATACTAACCATATTATTAAATATAAATTAACATTCTGCAAAATGTTCTCATATTATGAAATTAAAGTGCCCAATAATATATTAATCTACTTTAACATTGAAATGTATACCCCCAGACATTATAATAACAGGAATTAGAACGAGATCATTCCACATCATTTACAAATTCATGAGAGTGCTAAATTATTAAGCAAGTTGTATCCTTTTACTGCTGCAACAGTATTATTCTTACTTGATGGTTTCCCCTTTAAATGAATAGAAGAAAAGCACAGACAATGGTAGGGGTGCTAATGTAGTCAGGAATCAGAAGCGTTTACCACTCCATCATCTAACCTTACAATATTCACATAAACTTATTATAGAAAAAATAGACTTTGGAGTAATTATATATGAAAGAATAGTGATAGTGATAGAGACAGTGATGACAGACTACCAGAATTAATACTATAATACTATTTGTCATATGATTTTGGGGCAACAGATCTTAACTGTTTGTATAAATAAAGTTTCAAATAAAAGAATAAGGTAGAGGTACTAGCAATAAACACCAGCATACACAAGAACAGAGCTATTAAGCTAATAAACTAAGACATGGGTGTCAAACTCACCACGTCACGTTGATGTCTGGTGACGTATGACTTTTTTTCCCGTCGCGAAGCTGGAGTGGGCGTGGCCTGCACGTGACGCATCCAGCCCACGGGCCGCCAGTTTGACACCCCTGAACTAAGATAAAATCAATCATGCTACACTACACATTTTCACAATGATATTTCCAACACACACAAATCCAATTCAATTTTTTGTCAAAGCTTTGGATTTATCAAATAAACAATGTTATATATGATACACACTTCATACAATGCCTATTATTTAAATGGCCAAAACATTCAATCTACCTCCTCTTTTTAGTAGACGTATTCTTGTAAATAACCGCTCTTTTTGAAATTTGCTTAAAGCATGATATGAGGGAGAGATACTAGCCACTTTCCCAACCAACAAAGGCACTTACTGGTCTACTAAATACTTGAATCAATCCATAAACACTGCATATAATTCAGAAGACAATGCCAGATTTTATTAAATCAAGCAGAACGTACATTACTGATGAAGCAGCCTACCAAAATTCCCACAGTCCATGATCTGCAGCATGGAAATTTAGCCAATATGACAACCACAAAATTAATTCTTCCATAAATTCATATAGTTCTATTAAAATTCCAACATATTTAATCACAAACTAATTTAAGAAAATATATGAGAACTCAAAAAAGATAGAGGTAAAGCACTTTTCATTGCCATATATTATATTCTTAGAGGCTCTTTTCCAAATGACATTGTTGTCTGAATTGTAGTAAAATGTGTTTTTGTGGTGTTAAAAATGTTCTTTCCTGTTTATCAAAGATTTTTAAGTATTTACATCTCGAGTAAATGCTGTCCTATTCTTTTCAGCTTTTACTGACTGCTTTTATTCAATAGATTTTTTTGTTATTGTTACTGTTATAATTGGCATTGCTTTATTTGGGCTGTGACCAGGGGTGGGTTCCTCCCAGTTCAGACCGGTTCTCCAAAACTGGTAGCGGCCCACTGGTGATGTCATGATGACATCACCAAACCGGATCGGTCAGTGCCGGTCCGTGGGGGCCGCCATCTTTTTTTTAATTTTTTTTTTAAATTTTTTTTTGAATTTTTTTCCCTTCTGAGCATGCACAGAAGCCGACTTCCGGCACTGTGCATGCAGTTGCCATCTTTTTTTCGGCTTTTAATTTTTTTTTTATTTTTGGGGGATTTTTTGTTTGGGGGGATTTTGGGGGGATTTTTTCCTACTGCGCATGCACGCGCGCACGAGGCGCGCGCGCACGAGGCGCAGGAGGGAGCGAACCGGCAGCAAGGTAAGTAGGAACCCACCCCTGGCTGTGACCCTCTAGTTTTGTACTTAGACTTGACTTAATTTTACCTCTATAGATACATCAGTAACTTATTTATCTTTCTATCTAGTTTTATGACTTAATCAATTACTGTTTTATTCTAGGAAGAATTTCTAATTTTTAGATTAGTTTATCTCAGTACATGCAAAGCTTTATTCCAACCTCTGCTTAATTACTGTTTCATTTTAGAAAGAATTCCTAATTTTTAGATCAGTTCTACCTCAGTACATCAAAGCTTTATTCCAACTTGATTCTCTGAAAGACTTAAATCATTGTATAAACAGAATATCTTATTTCACTAGCTTTAGTTTTAATCAGTACTTATTAATTCAACTTGCCTTTATTTTATAATGACTTCTAGGAGGTATGTATGCACATGCATACACAAATACACACACACAAACAAGTGTGTCAAAAGCACACTCTTATTGGGGAGATAGAAATGCCAGAGATTAGTTTCAGTTGGAGTTGACAACTTGCCAACTTTAACTTGAAATGGTGAGGAAACTGGGCATCATATGGTTTTTTTCCCCTATCTCTTCTTCCTTTCTTCCTCTTCTAAATTAAATGCACACTTATTTATCATACATAGCACTAATACTGAAGAGATAGGGAAAGAAGAATTAGATTGGCTATAAAAATGTGATACATAAATAATAAAGAAAGAGTTCATATATCTCAGTTCAAATATTTATAGATAACTTTCCTGAAGAAATACCTCCCAAAATCATAGAGTATAAAAACTTCCTTTACCTGCAACAAATACCATGTAATGTAGAAGTGCTAGGAACTGTTCTCAGTTATAGTCATCATACTCATGATGATTCTGTACTAACTGAAAATCATATCTCGCGTAAGAATCATATTTATGTCTGGCCAGGAGACCAGTGACTTGCTACTTTTCCTACCGGCTTTCCCATTGGCTTTGTTTGAGGGAAGCCAGCAGGGCAGGTTGTAAATGGCAATCATATGAAAGAGATACTGCAACCGTCATGAATGCAAAATGGTTGCTAAGTGCCTGCAAACTGGTTGATAAATACCACACACAAAATTTTCCCATTAGAAACAATGTAAATAATTTTAATGCATTCCTGAACCAGACAATGTACATTTTAAGGCAATAAGTAAAAATATAGGGTTGTATATCATTACTTTAGATGAGAAATAAACCAAAAATTAATAAATACTGTACTTCTATTGAATAAAATGAAAACTTCACTTTACCTGTACCGAGAAGAGTCCATGTCCTAATGGGATTATCCTGTTCCAGTCCACACGCGTGAACTCATGGGGAATTTTAAAAACTTTATTAGGAAAAGTCCCACTCTCACCAACTGCAAAGTTCCCCTGAATCCAAGCCTGCACAGCTTAGACAAAGGGTTGTAAAGTCTGCAGGCAAAGGCACAAGACAAGTCCACACACAGTCTGAAATCCAGGCACAATCCAGAGTCCACACACGATAAATCCATGTCAAGGCACAAGCCCAAAGTCCTAGAAGCATATCTGAAGTCCAAACATGCAGTCACAAAAAGCAAAGGTCTGAAGTCACAGAGTTGGAGCATATGCATGGCAGAGAAAATGGGCAGCTGTTTCCAATGTCACATTGCTCCATCTGTTGAGCTAAATAGGCGCAAGCTGGTGTAACTCATTAGGAGGGACAAAGCTGCCTCCTCACCAGTAGCATTGCTGACCTCCCTTGTGCTTCCCTCAGTTCAGCCCTATGCATCCTAGGATCTGGTAGAGGAGGCAGTTCCTTCTCATATCTGCTGACCGGTTGAAGCTATGACCCTTCTCCACCCTATGCTTCTGATTGGGTCTCCAAGCCCTCCAGCTGCAGCTGTATCTCTCCCCTCCCCTCTCCTCTCCAGGTAGGCACTCATCTGGTCGTTCCCCTGATGGCCCTCTGAAGTTCCTAGCCTCTCCTCTTCCTCTGACAGGTTCACTCTCTGCTCAGAGTGAACAGAGACCTTGGCATCTTCCTGACCCTCCCCTGAAGACCATGGAGTCAGCTCTTCCTCGTCATCTGGGAAAGCCATTACAGGGATGGTGGGAGGGGAATGGTGAGGAGGAGAAGGTGCATGGAGTGTTGCTTGAAAGGAGAATCCCCCTCCAATAGAACACTGGACACTTGCATTTCAGATGTTCTTTCTCTTTTCTGCCTTTTTTCAACTTGCACCACAGACTCTGAAGCATTTTTTGTCACCTTCACTAAAACCTATCCAATGAGGACTGATTCTGTCTTCTTTTCAGAATTCCTCAAAAGTGTGAAATTGTTTGGCCATTGAGTAAATTCACATTTGTGTTTGCCAGAGCTTTGTCTGGATGGTACTTCTCCACCAAGTTTTGAACTTCTACCCATTTTGCACACATTTCTTTTATCAAGGAACTGGGGACATCCTCCCTTATCTCCTCCTCACCTGGAGAAATCTCTTTAGCCTCCTCTTGTTGATACTCCTTCTGTAGTTCCAGCAGCTCCTCAGACTCAGCTCTTCATGATGTTCTTCCATTAACTGCTCAACATCAGCAGCCTTGACCTCCAAACCCACGGACTGGCCAAAAGATACAATACCCTGCACAATTGTCAGGCTCAAACCCTTAGAAGTCTCTCTGAGTCACAGCTTCTGATCACAAATTCTTCCATGCCGAATTCATTGTCCTATAAAAGACTTCGTTCCAGGCCTTATCAATAAGATTAAGGCAGTGCAGGATATTGATGCTCCTTCCAGAATTCTGTGAGGGTCAATTAGATGCCAGAGATGGTCTCAAAGGCCTCTGGAAAAGCGCCTTAGTGTTCAATTTGGTGCACAACTCTTTGAAGTTTGAAATGGCCTGCTGATCCATGGGCTGGATGAGAATAGTATTTGGGTGGGGTAGAAACCTTACAGTGATGAAGCGGAACTCCTCCAGTAAGTAATCCTCCAAGCCTGGAGGGTAGGAAGGTACATTGTCCGTTATTAGGAAACCTCAGAGGCAAATCTTTCTCCAGCAAATAAGTTTTCACTGAGGGACCAAACACTTCATTTATCCATTCGGTAAAATATTGCCTCATGACCCAACTTTCCTGTTTGCCCTCCATATCACATGTGAGTTTGATATTTATGACATTATGCTTCTTGAAGGTTTTCACTATGATAGAATAGTAGAGGCTTGAGTTTTAAGTCCCCACTAGCATTCCCACACAACAATAGAGTAAGCCTGTTCTTCATTGGTTTGTGACCTGGTGATACATAGACTCTACTTAGCATTTCCCTCCCCCCCAAAAAAAAATTCGGTCTCATCACAGTTAAAAACTTGATGGGGAATAAAACCCTCAGACCCTATGAAGTCATGAATTTCACAGACAGATTCATCAGCAGCCTTTTTATTAGCACTCGCTGCCTCGCCATGCCTCACAACATTATGGATGCCGGCCCTCTTTTTAAAATTATCAAACCAGCCATGACTGACCTTAAAAACATCAACACTCTCGCCACTTGGTCCCGGTTTGTTTTTCAAGAGATTGGCATGCAACAGTTTTGCTTTTTTACATATCATGCCTTCCGACACACTGTCGCCCACTAACTGCTTCTCGTTTGCCTAAATTAATAACAGATTTTCAACTTCCTTAAGTGTTTGGGAATGCTGCTTTGCTACTACTTTAACTTCATTTGCAACATCAGCCTTTTTAATTGCTGCTTTATTCTGAATGATGGTGGAGACTGTTGTTCTAGGCATACCGTATTCCCTAGCAAGATCAGTAATCCAAATACCAGTCTCATATTTGCCTATTATTTTTTTTTCTTTTCTTTTTTTGATCAATGGAGGTGCAAAGTAATTTTCTGCTCAGTGCTACCACTGCTCGTTTTCTTAGGACCCATGATTAGGGGGAAAAGTACAAAAATACATAAAATGACCACAGAAGCAAAACCTCAAGGAGATGTGTATAGGGTAAGAGCTATTGCATGATTAATGTGTGGCCCTTTGTTTTGGCTGGAAAGGGCAGAAAGTCACAAGGCAGCCAACCTCCACAAGCTCTAGACTGAAAATTGAGTACCAAACCAATGACAAGCAACAGGACACAATTTTCACATCAAGTACTAAATTTGACGACTTTCAAAGCAATCGAGTACCAAGGTACCACTGTACAGGCATAATGAGCACCGTTGTTGAGCTTCCATTTGAATTAAATGGACCTGAGTCAAAAGCATTTGTCTTCAGTTTCTTGTTGAGGGAGAGAGAATAAATTTGGAAAACAAAATTATTAATTAAAATTAGGTTTGCTGTTGGAGAGTTTGTTAAGTTGGAAATTAGATTGCAATTAACAACTTAGATGTTTGCATGTAAGTTAAATCTTTTTTGTTCAGTGGGAATGCATTCTTCTCTAAACAAATTACATGGATTCACCATGTATAACTGAAGATACCAAGTTTGCATTTTGATTGACCACAAGATTTTTTTATTTCAACAATTGTTATTCGGGGGGGGGGAAACCAAAATACTGCTAATGCATTATCATTTATATTATCTACAAAACTAATTATAAACCACTGATTAACAAATAAAAATATAACCTCTAAAACTACTAGAAAATAATTTGGATTTCTTATCCTTTATTTAGTAGCTATGTTCATTAGTTTATCTCCTTCTCAAATCTTAATGGGACAAGTAAAGTGAAAGCAATATCACATTCACAATTCCCATCAGCAACTTAAATAGTAGGATGTTGGAAGAAAAACCATATGTATGTACCATCTTTCCATAAGATTGGAAATCTCAACCCACACATAGACAAACAAGACTTTGTTCAAATTTTCACTTGATATAGGTCTGTCAGGATAAATGGTTACAAATCTGTTGCTTGTGTGTTTAGCATTCGTATGAATTTCATCTTACACACTTCATATATTAAATTAAAAGAATTATAATCACAGTGCTGAATTCTTCACTTAGAATCTCCCTGTCAATTGGGAAGTTATGCTTATTGTAATTAAACATATAATATGTATTATTATGCTTAATTAATTGTATATTGCATTCCATGACAACAGCATTTTGCAAAATATATGGAACAAATAAGAAACATTATGGAAAAAATGAAAAGGAAAATCTTAATTATATATATTGAAGTTTAGAAAATGCAGAAACTAGAGAACTTGAAATATTTTAAAGATTTTGAGAGTGATGGAGAGTGGGTAGGGGAGAGAAATATTAGAGTCTTAAAAGGTGACCCCAACTATAAGCAGCAGGAAGGTTAAAGGAAGCCTAAGAGTTCTAGAAGGCTGAAAATAGTGGTACTGAATATGCAAAGCTACTGAACAATGGTATATTGAAATAAAAAGATCAGTCAACAAATACAAGTCAAAGTCATAGTTTTAAAAGTTTTAAAAGCACATACAAGATGCTTCTACAGGATTCATATCTGTCTGAATGATTACAAAAATAAACCTTTTAAAGTGGAGTGCAAGACAGATAAAAAGAGACCAAGAAATTTATCATCTCTTAACCAGCAGGCATTTTAACCTTGGTAATACTATATCACACCAGCTAGTTCAAGGTTTATTTTTAGTCACTTAAAAGAATTCTTATCCAAGCAAACAGATAACTTCACAGTTTCTGTTTTGCTAACATCACAGTCAACATAGCATTAAGAAGGTCAGTTGATTTCAATGGAATTGTTAGTAGACTAGTTGGAAACATCAAATACTTTAAAAAATAAAAACAGAATTAAGATTCAAAAGATATGCATGGATATATTTGTATATAGCTCTGATCTAATATTCATGTTCCTATCAGTTCATAAATAACATATTTCTTCTGATAGCAGTATTATATCCCAGACTAATCCCAGAAATATGATCTTCCTCAATTATATACATTATATATTATGAATACTACATACATATGTGAACCTAAACCATGGCCTAAATTTTTCAATATTACTATAGTTTGTATAGATAAAAACTAGGGTTGAAATTTAAATTCTAATTATCACATGGACTGCAATAACTTAATATAAAATATACCTATTAGAAATTTTCAAGAAAATTGTATATAATAAAGGTAAAATGTTTTGTCTCTCCCCCAAATTATGCAACAAAACCATTTTCAATGCCTGGATAACTTTCATAAATTAGTAGAAATGTCTGACAAAGTTATATTTTCCTCTTTTATCTTCATGTATTATTCTGCTAGTACTGAAACAATAGTAATTTATGTGCCAAAATATTTAAGAGGTGAATATAACCAATGCCTAAAGATAAAGAGTCTAATCCATGCCATCATGTTCAAACCTCCAAAACTGAAAGACACTTTTAAAACTTTAGAAACTATAATATACACTTTATATCCTGCTTTAAAAATTATTGATGTTCAGCTCTTTTAAATATACATGTGTACTTTTGTATTTTATTTTGCAATTTCTGTTACAATCACTGTATTTTTTAAAGGAATTAATTTCTGACTTTCTCCTCCAGGGATAGTCATTTATAAATGTCACCCAAAACAAAAACATTGTCGGTCAAAGCCTTTCAACTTGACAAATGTTGACAAAGAATGATTCAGTGACGATGTATAAAGTATTAGATGTATATAAACTTTTTAGGCAACTAAAATGGCCTGAAATTTCAATTGTACAGTCATATCAATCATGTATATTTATTTATTCTAAAAGTTAAATATATTTAATATTTATAGTTAAATATATTTATTTATGCGAAAGTTAAGTCATGTTACTTTCAATGTGTTCTATATGAACGCAAGGAGCACCTTGCATTCCCATCAACCAAATTAAAGGCCAGGTACAATTCACTTTATCAATGAAAATTTGAAAAGCAACATTGGTTATTTAGTGTAGTTTTATACCTGCTAACTAATTAGTATATAACACTGTATTCAGTGGAATTTACTCCCCAGAAAAACTGCATTAAGAATTCAGCCTCAATTTAAAAGGTGTTGTTTTAGAGTTATCACTTTAAGTTATCACTTAACATACCCTTTGGTATGTCTCAATGTTAGAGCGAAACTAAATCTACACACAGTAGCTTACTTACGTCTGGGGCTCCTTCTCATTTTGTTGTTTTTGCTGTGGCTGAAGAACGTTATTTACCAGCTCAGTGAACCCACTAAAGGCAAACCACCTGTTCAAATAAGCAAATAATGTGACTGAATAACCAAATGAAATCATAGTAGTATAATTTTTTTTCTATAATCATTATCATCATCATCATGTAAATGCAGGAAAGCTACAGCCAATGGAAATGTTCACTGCAATTAAGTCAGCCACAATTAGGATTTAGGGGAGAATAGTTTTAAACCAGAATAATCCGCAAGCAGGTAGCAAGAAACCACATCCAACTGAAATGTGGATGAAATAACACACTGAAAGCAGCTCTTACAAGCCAATCCGAAAGCAGATAACTAACTGCAGCCTATCTGGTATTAGTTTAAAACCATCAAAGGTGCAGAAAGCAGAAAATGGCAAAGGTAGAGAAGTAAAGCCCACTGCACTTATGTTTTTGTTTTTTTACTTACTGTGTCACTGGTTGTTTTTGTTCTTCTTTACCCCTAAAAAAATAAGTGCACAACTGAGTGCAGTGTATATAGGACATAAACCCTTTTCTATGTCTCTCATATCTGAGTGGCATCAGAAAAATATTTTTTATTTAACTACACCTTGCATCCAAACCAGTTTTCCACTAGACAAAAATATTAATGCAGTATCATAAAACATAAAATGTACAATGCCTCCAGGAAATAATATACTATGGTCAGTATCTAATGTTTTTACAGAATTAATTGAAATACTGGAATCTTAAGACATATAATTAGCCATACAATCTCCAATTTAAATTTGTAATTTGAGTGTCTAAAAAACATATAAAAAGCAATTCACTATATACAGTAGTAAACTAAATGAAACAATCAAAAATACTGTTATTGATATACTCATGAGGTAATCACTATCTTCAAAATTAGTTCACACTTTTCAAATATTATATTTGTGATAAAATGATTATTTGATTTGCTTATAGCCTGCCCCACAAGATTCAGTTTTAAATTCATAAGATTCAGATGCTCCAACCCTTCCATAAGGCTTTGAAAATCTGGCTTTTCTCTCAGCATGGAGGCAGAATGCTGGATGAACCTGTCTGTAACAACTGGAATACTGAATGATTGTAGATTGGCCTCAGTTTATAGCATGTTCTCCTCTGTGCTATCTTAACAGTTTGGTTTTGGTTTTAATTGTGTATTAGCTGCCAGAATCACTGTTGATAAGTTGGAAAGTCATACAAAGTGAGTAAGTGAATAGCTCAATGAGGCTCTCATTAAAATATCAAAAGCCAAAACAAGTTTCAAAATATGACAAACTGCCAAATAGATATCAAACTGCACCTCTGATGTGCTTCCAGGTGGTAGGTTTATGAATTTCATGGGTTCTGACTATGGCTGAGATTTTTTTCTAGCAGTTATGCTCTTGATTATACCTTGACCTCTGGGATTTGGAATCTCCTTGTTATCTATGCATCGGTTGGCTGGTTGGACATGTTGTTTGTTTTCTCTTTGTACAAGTGGTTGGAAATACCTTTTGCCTCCTGTTTGACTTGTGCCAGACATGCCTCTTCTGGCAATTCTTTGGCTAATTGGATGGATCGCCTGCTTTACAGATATATTATAGTAAATACTCTTCAGGGTTCATTTGCTTCAAGATTTCACCTCACTGCATGTTATCAAAGAATGAATTGTTCACATGGTTGCTCTGCATAACTTGGGGTTCACCTTGCTGTATCCTTTACTCTTCTTATTGTATCTAACCATTATGTTCTTCTTTGCTCTGTTACTCAGCTATGAGCATTTCTTACTTGGAATGTACATACAAGCTCTGTAGCCAAATAGATGGCTTTAATGGCCTATATTAAGATTCATGCCATGCCATCATTCATATAGTGTCTTTTCTATGGCTTCTGTTGGTAGCCAACTCTGTAGGTAGCCAAGTACCATAACTGCTTCTCCCTAGAACTTGTTGGATAGATTAACATCTATCAAAATGCTTCTTTTCAGATCCTGTCAGGCAATCATTCTTTCTGTCAATCCATTTTGCTCTAGAATATAGGTTACATAATCTGGTGTTTCATGTTCTGTTACTTCCAGTGTCTCCGTGTTCAAATATTCTACTCCACTGTTATTTCAGAAGATAATTAACTGGCACTAGACTATATTGCTTCCCATCTTCGTGTATTCTTTGAGTTTTAGACTCTCATTTTGCACGTTTTTGCACTTTATAGCTATGTCTTTCTGTATTGTGTGGTAATCAATGAAGATGATGAAAAATCAGTTGCCTGAAAGTCACTTTTCTTATCATTCCATATAGTCACTATGAATTACATCCAAGGGGTGACTAGATCAGCTGTTGATGATTTTGGGTAGTGACATGTGAGTTGTCTTTGTAATTCATGTACCATAATGATATTGTCCTATGTCTGTTCCATTGTTTTGACTTGCAAAAGTTACTTTATGGCTTTAGAGGTCACAATTCTGAGTCATCTGTGCCACAGGCAGATGCAATTCTAGTGAAGAGGGTGGGTTACCACTCTGGCTTCTTCACCCTTCACCTCTAGATATATATATATAGGATAACTTGCAACTGCCCCAACAATAATGTTCACTTCATTAGAAACTGTACATGTTTCCATTGCAGGTGCAATCTTGATCAGGCATTTCATAGAAAGTAGACTTCTATCTATTACTTATGCATACAGACATCTTTTGTTGGGGTCTTGCATTTCACACTGGTGGTGAAACATTTTACAACTCCATTTCCAATTCCTTGCACTGTTAGGCCCTTCTCATATGCTAGGTAAACTTTTTCATTGCTTCATCTCATTCTATTAAAAGTTCTTTGTTGTTATAGTTATTGGTTCCAGAATCTATCCTCCATCTGAATCCATTGCTTCCTTGGCTGCTTTATAGTATTCACTCTGTGACTCCAATTGCTTCACTTGCTGCAGTTTTTCCTGCTACTTTGTCTTCGGTGGCTCCCGTCTTATTTTGTTCAGTCTTCCAAATAAGGTAGTTTTTCTTTAGGCATACTGCTTTTTTTCAGCAAAATAATAGAGGGAGCTCTCTCCCCTTCTCTCTGTCTCCCAAGCATAAATACAGTTTACTTGCCTTCATTTTTCCTTCTGTAGTGATATATATATCAATCGAATTCCTTCTGCCATATTCTAGCGTAAGTTCACAATCTAGTCTTCCCCCTAGGCTGTGCATAAAGAGCTATTTGTTTGTGTGCACCATCAAATCAACAAGGGTCCACATTTTTCTTGGCAACATTTTTGGAAGTAGTTTGTCATTGCCTTTTTCTTAGGGCTGAAAGTTACTGACTAGCCCAAAGTCACCTAGCTAGCTTTGTACCTAAGATAGGACTAGAACTCATAGTGTCCCAGTTTCTGTGTGGTGCCTCAACCACTATACCAAACTGGCTGTCATAAAGAACTATAGGCTTTGAATTAAAAGGACAGCAGCAAAGTCCCTACATGATTATCTCTCATTTCCTCTCCTCTTTTTAAACTTTTATTAAAATCAGGGGTGAAATGCTCCCGGTTCGGACTGGATCGGGCGGACCGGTAGCGGTGGCCGCCGGTGGTTCACCGAGCCGGTAGCGATGGCTGTCTGGCCACGCCCCCTGAACCGGTCTGCTGGTCGCCGCTCGCTCACCCTGCCCCGCCCAGTCTGTGCTCTGCAGCTTGCCTGCCTGAAGTGCTGCGCCCCTGATCTGCCTGCCAAGTGAGCCTGCAAAGTTGTGGCCCCTGCCCCCCCCACCATCCCAGCCTGCCTTCCCTACTCCATTCCCCGCGGCCTGCAGCCCCAACATGCTTTCCTGCCTTCCACGCGGCCTTCCCAGTTTCCCCATAGCCAGTTTGCGAAGGCAGGCAAGTGGAAGGCCACGTGGAAGGCAGGAAAG
>QLTV01000405.1:19808-32596 GCA_003457575.1 Thermophis baileyi
ATGCGCAAGCACCGAGGCGGGGGCAGGAGGGAAGGAAGGAAGCTAGGCAAAGGGGCGAGTGAGGGGCGTCTGCAGCATGCCGGGCCTGGCAGACTTTCTAAGCCTGCCTAAAGCAGGGAGAGAGAGAGAGAGAGAGATCTGATCCAATCTCGGAGAGTTATATCAGGGCTGGCGGCGGTGTTCTCTCTCTCTCTCTCTCTCTCTCTCTCTCTCTCTCTCTCTCTCTCTCTCTCTCTCTCACACACACACACACACACACACACACACACACACACACACAGGTGGGATCTTTCTTTCCTCCCAGCCCCCTTCTGCCCTACCCACCAGAGACCCCAGGATTCCCTCCCCAACCCTGCCTGTCTCATACAGGCACCACCCACATGACTGATGTAGAGTTGGCCACGCCCACTCAGTCACATGACCACCAACCCAGCCATGCCCACCATTAGGAAGAACCGGTTGTTAAATTATTTGAATCCCACAACTGGTAGTAAAACCTTATTATTCAGGTTAAATTGCGTGTTGGCACTTTGCGATAAATAAGTGAGTTTTGGGTTGCAGTTTGGGCACTTGGTCCCTAAAAGGTTCGCCATCACTGGCTTAGACAGTAGTTGGGTCTCCAAGCACACTAAACTACCTACCCCCAAACTCTATTTTATCTTAGTTTGTTATACCAACCCAATCCAGTAGGTATGGAAACAATTTTAATGTGGGGACAATTTGTTGCTATCCTTTTTCTTATACCATCCGTATAGTACTTCTATCTCTGATTCTTTCCTTTGTCACAGCCTGGGGGCAGACGGCACAACTAGCAGTCAGGAATCCTTACACAAGTCCACCAAGAAGAAAAGCATCAAATCTTCCATTGGGCGACTCTTTGGCAAGAAAGAGAAAGGGAGGCTGGGGCAGTTGGGCCGTGAGTCCCCCTCACTTGGTATGCTTTCCCCACCCACAGCCTCAGTTTGATCTTTTTTTTCTCCCACTAGAACAAGCCTCAGTCTTTCCCTGTAAATGTAATTCTGGATCTACAGTCATGTGAAAAAGAAAGTACATAGAACTCTTTGAGTTCTATGGTTTTACATATCAGGACATAGTAAAAATCATCTGGTCCTTAGCAGTTCTTAAAAGTAGGTAAATACAACCTCAGATGAACAACAACACATGACATATTACACTATGTCATCATTTGTTGTACAAAAAGAAAGCCAAATAGAGAAGCCATGTGCAAAAATTAAGTACACCCTTGTATGAAGAGGGTAAGTAGCAGCCAGGTGCTGCTAATCAAGTACCAGTGATCAATTGATCATCAGCAGAATGGCTGAAAAAGAAACAGAATCAAGGTGCTGCAGAATCAAAGTCCAGACCTCAACCTGATTGAAATGCTGTGGTGGGACTTCAAGAGAGCTGTGCATAAACAAATGCCCACAAACCTCAATGAACTGAAGCAATGTTGTAAAAAAGAGTGGGTCAAAATTCCTCCACAATGATGTGAGAGACTGATAAAGTCATACAGAAAACGATTACTTCAAGTTATTGCTGCTAAAGGTGGTTCTACAAGCTATTGAATCATAAGATGTACTTAGATTTTCACACATGACTTCTCCATTTTCGCTTTCTTTTGTAAAATAAATGATGACATGGTGTAATACAGGGGTGTCAAACTTGATCCTGTCACGGGCTGCATTGGGATTTTGTTTGCCCTTGGGAGGCTGGGATGGGCGTGGCCTGGTCATCACAACTGAATGGGTGGGTGTGGCCAGTCCCAGGACAGCAGAGGCCGGTCCCTCGTTGTTTCTGGGACGGCCTGTGGCCCAACTCTGTGGCCTATCGCGGGCTGGATCCAGGCCACGTGTTTGACACCCCGGTGTAATATGTCATGTGTTGTTGTTCATCTGAGGTTGTATTTACCTACTTTTAAGAACTGCTAAGGACCAGATGATGACCAAAGAGGGTGTACTTTTTCACATGACTGTATATCTCTGTGACCAAGGCCTCTGCTTGGAATTGTAATCCAGCACATCTGGAGCACATCAAGTTCAGGAAGGCTACTCATAATTTGGCTTTTCTATCTCTTGTCAAACACACTCTGTAAAAATTAGGGAAAAAAACCTCTTGACTTCCTTGAGAATCCTGCCATCACTCCCGTTATCTACATGAACTTTTTTTGCACTGGAATTAGCAACATGGATGCTGCCTAAAGATTAATCTCTGCTTTCTCCAGTCTGCGACTTTCACCACATGGAGAAGTAGCTGCATAGAAATTCTCTCTTGAAAATTAAGACAGTTAATGGAGGCCATGATGTTTTCTCTTTTCTCCCTGTGTAATTTGCCCATCTTTCTTGACAGCTGGGACACCATCTGATGAGATGTCACCTGCAGACCCCTTGGGCCTTTCCAAACTCTCAGGACCTGTGGACAAGGATCGTAGGAACAAAAAGAAGTAAGAAGGGGATGAAGAGGAAGACTGATAGAGCTTCCATTGATTTGCACCTGCAAGACCAAACCCAGCTTGCCTCATGAAGTCACTGGGTGGTACCTGGAGGAAGCAGTGCTGCACTTTGAGCAGCCCCACCTTTGCTGCTTGCAAAATGGGAATTACTGTCTCTAAAATTATAATACTGAACATTAAAATAGTTGATATGCAGGCAAAGGAAAATTGAGGATCAGAAGGAAAAACAATCTTGGGATTTTCAGAAGTTATTTCTCCCCCCCACCCCCACCCCAATTCTGTTTCTGTCTTTTCTGTGCCCAGGCATGAGCTGTTGGAAGAAGCTTGTCGACAAGGGTTGCCTTTCGCTGCCTGGGATGGACCTACTGTTGTCTCGTGGCTGGAGGTAAGAAAGAGATTGTTTTCCATCACATGGCAGCATCTCATCATGACTAAAGACTACAATGGAACATGGAGCAGTGAACTCTTTCCCAACCCAGCACAGGCAGTGAATATTAAATCCCATCTGTTCGTGGTAGATTAAAGAGCAATATGTGCTCATCTAAGAACCAACAATAATTTCATGGGGAATTCCACCAGGCCCAAATGAGATCCATGGGTTAGGGACTGATTTCCTTCGGAAAAGCATAAGGATAAAATCTACTTAACCTCTCTTCCCATTTACTCTGGCAGCTGTGGGTGGGCATGCCAGCCTGGTATGTGGCTGCTTGCCGTGCTAATGTCAAGAGTGGTGCCATTATGGCCAACCTGTCTGACACAGAAATCCAGCGAGAAATTGGCATCAGTAATCCTTTGCACCGGCTTAAGTTGCGCCTTGCCATTCAGGAGATGGTTTCCTTGACCAGTCCCTCAGCCCCTGCTACTTCACGTACAGTAAGTGATGGGCTCTATACACTGCCCTCTGCTGGGCCTTCTCTTGATCAACAGGGAAGCTGACAGCTTTCTGCTTTCTCTACTTGTTAAGATTCACAACTGCCCCCTTCCTCTCTTTTTTCCCCTCTGCTATTCTTGCTAGTCTACTGGAAATGTGTGGATGACACATGAAGAGATGGAATCTCTCACAGCCACTACAAAGCCAGTAAGTGTTGCTGCAACAGGTGCTGTCCCTCAAATCAACTTCCTTCCTTCTTTGTCTCTATGTTGTGGCTGTTTCCAGGATCTTATATTGCAGTTTCCTGTGTGTGATTCTGTATGTATGCATGATTAGAAGATTAGATGGCACTATCTTTGGACCCATCTTGTCAGCAACTTTCCTATCCAAGTTGATGGTTTTCTTCCTGTTGTTGATTTGGTAGGAAATTCATGCTTATGGACAACACTGGATGAAAGCATTCTAGTTTCCTTCTACATTTGGAAGGACTACTAATAAATGTTAATCCAACGTGGGCCAGCCTTTTCTGACTAGTGCCCTATGTTGAGCTAATCCAGTGTTTCTCAACCTCAGCAACTTTAAGATGTGTGAACTTCAACTTTATGCTGGCTGGGGAATTCTGGAAGTTGAAGTTCACACATTGAGGTTGAGAAACATTCAGCTAATCTACAGTATATGTGTCCCCATGGGAGTTACATTCAAAACAGCAGTGGGACTATGGGATCTACATGGCTGCCAAATCTAAAAACTTGCATTGAGTGAAGCAACTTGAAACCAGTTGAAATGATGTGCAAAACAGGAATGGCAACATTTATATAGAGAGTAACAGAATAACAGAGTTGGAAGGGACCTTGGAGGTCTTCTAGTTTAACCCCCTGCTCAGGCAGGAAACCCTATACCATGTCAGACAAATGGCTGTCCAGTCTCTTCTTAAAAACCTCCAGTGCTGGAGCACCCACAACCTCTGGAGACAAGCCATTCCACTGATCAATTGTTCTTACTGTCAGGAAATTTCTCCTTAGTTCTAGGTTGCTTCTCTTCTTGATTAGTTTCCATCCATTGCTTCTTGTCCTGCCTTCAGGTGCTTTTGGAGAATAGGTTGACCCCCTCTTCTTTGTGGCAGGAGTGGAGTAGTCACTCTTTCCTGAGCTCATGTGATTGGCTCTTTTAATCCTGATTTCCTTGGGGATACTCCAAACTGCTTCTGTTTGGAGACCAGATCTCCAGATGCAGCAAAATGAATAAATGGAGTGGATTATTCTGGTTCACATTGCAGGAGGCCTTTTTATTGGAAAAGAGTAGGAATAAAGACTGTAGCCCAATTCTCTCCCTGTGATGCTAGGTTTCTTAACATTTTTTTTTGCATGTGCAGAATTGGGCCCATTGGTTAATGGAATAGGATCCAGATTCCGCATCCCTTTTTATTACATGTGTAGATTTATTTAAGACCAACTGGAAATTTCTTACCACAATGGGGACGTTTCCACTAGCTTTGAGCTACTGTGATATGTGTTTGTGAATAAAGTACATCTAAACCTTGCCTTAATGGTTCCTTTCTACTTTCTTTTCTGCTTTCCATTTAACCACTATACAGGAGACAAAGGAAATCAGCTGGGAGAAGGTATGGGCAGGATTCACGTGCTGACTCTTTCTTAATTTGCATGAGTTTGTGTGCAATTCCTTTTATACCGTAGTAGAGAACAGGGCTGATGGTAAAAGTACCTGCACTTCATTGAGTGAATGGATAATATAATCAGAATGACATACAGTGTGTACCTAAATCATGGGTGTCAAACTCGCGGCGTCACATTGCCATCACATGACGTTTCGTGATGTTTTTCTCCTTTGCGGAGCTGGGGTGGGCGTGACCTGCACATGACACATCCGGCCCGCGGGCCACCAGTTTGACAGCCCTGACCTAAATGAATAAAAGTGAAGGGAAAATAGTGTATTAGAAACATGTTTCTTACAAATTGGTCTTGAATCATTACTGAAATTCATAACAAATTCTGTAGAATTCTCTCTTTAGCTCCAATAGATATTTTATACAGGTAGTCCTCGACTTACAACCACAATTGAGCCCAAAATTTCTGTTGTTAAGTGAGACATTTGTTAAGTGAATTTTGCCCCATTTTACAACCTTTTCTGCCTCAGTTGTTAAGTGAATCACTGCAGTTGATAAGTTAGTAACCCGGTTGTTAAGTAAATCTGGCTTCCCCATTGACTTTGCTTGTCAGAAGGTTGCAAAAGGTGATCACATGATCGTGGGACACAGCAACGGTCATAAATATGAACTATCTGCCAAGCATCTGAATTTTGATCACATGACCATGGGGATGCTGGAAAGGTCATAACTGTGAAAAATGGTCATAAGCAGTGGTAAGATTCAGCCGGTTTGCACCGGTTCAGTAGAACCGGTAGCTAACTGTTTGTGCAGTTCAGTGAACCGACTGAATAGCATGCCTCATGTTAGGACTCTGTCCAAACGGTTGGGTTGGTTAATATAAACAAGCCACAAATCACTGTTTAATATGTATATGTAATAGTGCTTTAAATGCATTGGTGCATTCTGACTGGCAGTAACGGCCATAAGAGGGAGCTAGAGAACATGGTTAGTGTTCTCTCTCTTTTGCTGATTCATTGCTGAGTGACTTCGTGTCTGCAATTAAGCTCTGTGTGTAGCTAGCTATCTGTGAGAGTATAGAATCTTTGCTGGTAAGAAGACTGCTGTACTTCTGAATACTGACTGATAGAACGTGTATGATTCGGACTGTTATTTGGACTGTGCTATTTCTTTAAGTAAACTACTTTTATACACTTTAACGTATCTGTGTATTGACTGAACCATTACTCATATCTACTGCAACATTACGGTGAACTGTGCAAACCTTCAGGGCCCAGAGGTTACTCTGCACAATTCCTTAACACCTCACCACCCATTATAAGTCCTATTATAAGCCTTCAAGCAGGATCCTTGGGAACAGGACCTACCTGTTCTCGCCTTGGCCCAGGGCATCGTTGAAAGGCCTGGGCACTGCTGGCCTCTCCTTGCCACACCCAGCCACACCTCGCCCCTCCCCTCCCAGCCACTCCTCACCTCGCTGCGCCCAGGCCTTCCGATGATGCCCTGGGCCAATGCCAGCCACCCGCTCACCCGGCCGTCCAGGCCATCCGCTCGCCCGGCCACCCAGCTGCAACCGGCTGCTCTCAGGCCTTCCAACGATGCCCTGGGCCAAAGCCAGCCGCCTGCTCACCTGGCCACCCAGGCCTTCTGCTCACCCTACCGCCCAGCTGCGCCCGGCTGCGCCCAGGGCTTCCAACGACGCTCTGGGCCAAGGCCAGCGTGGAGCCCATGGCGGAGCCCCCGGGACCCTGGGACCAGCAGCGCTTGCCCCGGCACATCACGCCTGCTTCTAAAGGGAAGAGGGAGAAAAGAACAGAGGAAATTAGGTACCGCAGAGGATCCTTAGCCACCTCCACAGTGCTCCTGCACAGCGCTGAGCTGACTTACTGAGGTGCTTCAGTGTGGGGCCTGCTGAAGGAGGTGCCCACAAACTCCACTCACAGCATCCCACTGGGGGAGGTGTGGGCAGCCCCTGCAAACCAGTACCTGGTGCTCGAACTGCTGGAGATCCTGAGAGCGGGTGGCCTCTACAAGCTGCGGTTCGCCTTTCAGTGGAAGATTCAGCCGGGGTCGGACTACTCTGGGCTCTTCCTGAACACCTACGAGGACGAAGGCGAGAGCAGGTAGGTCCTATTCCCAAGGATCCTGCTTGGAGGCTTTTTTTAATATTATTTTTTATTATACAATTTTCTTTGTTATATATAACATTTCCATATCCACAATGGCAGTGTACTGACTGGGTATAATCTGTTTTAAATACAAATAATAACTCTTATACATACAGTAGCTATCACTATTATTCTCAAAATCTATTCATCATATTCTTCACATATCCTTATTAAACATTTTCCATTATTTAATTAGTCGCTCTAGTTGGTACGGGAGAAAAAGTATGTTCTCTTCATGGTCCTGCTCTGATGGAGGGGAATCCCAGTGAACTCCCATAATATGCATGGTTCTTGGAAATCCCCTTTCTTCTCAGCTTCTCAGTCTCTATTTTTCCTAACTAAAAGCTCTTCACATATCGCTGACAATTCTGAGAATCATAGGCCCCCACATGCCTGAAGAACACAGGCTGGGAGAAGAAAGCCCACCAGCAAAACTGGAACAGAAGGACTCACAGGTTGACTGCAAGAATGAGACTAATGGTTATAGCTAATTCTAGAAAGCAGTTCCAGTTTTGTGCATACACAATTCTCGCTGCTGTTAGCACATGTAAAATTAAATATATATTTCTTTTATTATATTTCTCTGGTAGGATACCCAACAAGAATATTTCTGTTTCTGATTTATTACAACCTCAACCATCAATATTCTCCCTTCTTCATCTGAATATACTTGCTTGGCTTTTAACGTTTCTTTAACATATAATGCCTCCCCTCTTTTCTTTTGTTGTGCTAATGCAGAATATAATTTCCCAATTTTGGGGTATTCCAATAAGTTGCCATGTTGTTTTTTAATATGCACTTCTTGAAGACAAATTAGGTCCAATTTTAATTTTTGTAGTTTAGTAAACGTTTTTTTCCTTTTCATAGGGGAGTTCAATCCATTTATGTTAATTGATAACATCTTTGTTTCTTCTTCCATCACTTCATTTATATATAGATTTTACACTCCTAGTTGTTCTTATCTCTCTCTGTTCTTTTGCTCTTGCACCTTCTCGTTCTGCTCGTTCTCTTTTTCATTTTCACTCTCTTCTTGTTACAAAGTCTTTTCTTCTGCTTGTATTTCTTCTTGTCTTTTACTTCCTATCTCTTCTCTGCTTTCCTGTTCTTCACTTGCAGTAAAATGATCTTCAAAAAATTCATATGCTTTATCTAGTGAATCCAATCTAAATCTTTTATCTTGCCAAATAACCAGGATTCCCTCTGGTATCAGCCATCTGAAAATCACAGTATATTTAATCAATTGTGTTGTCAGAAATTGATATTGTCTTCTTTGATCTCTTACTCTCCTAGGGATCTGTTTCAAAGTCACAATTTCTTTTCCTTTATATTTCAAAGGCTCGTCTCTTGATCTTTCAAGTATTTCATCTCTCAATGTCTTTTTAGTAAATGTCACATGTACCTCTCTTGGGAGTTTATGTCTTCTTGTGTAGTTTGTATGAATTCTAAATATTTCATCTATTTCCCCTTGAACCTCTTGTTTAGTTTTCTGTAGAGCTCCAGCCAACAACTCTGTCATCATGTTCATCAGGTCTTCCCCTTTCTCTTCTTCAATATTCTGGAATCTCAGGAAGTAGGCCGCCTTTTCCATCTCCAGGGCAATTACTGTCTCCTCCAGGCCTTTGTTAACTTGTGCTACTTCCTCCACTTTTTTCTCTGTTCTGCTTTTTCCTCCATTTTCTGTATCCTCTGTATCCTTTTCATCCATCTTATGTATTGCCCCCTTCATCTCCCCCATTTCATTTTTTATCTCATCATGATTTTTTGCCATAGCTTCTTGGTTTTTGACCATGGCTTCTTGAATTGATTGAAGCATCGCTTGCATATTCTGAAAAGAGTTCGATTTCTCCAAACCCAACATACTTTCTATAGATCTTTGACTGGATGGGCTCGATGCTGCTGCTGCTGCTGCAGAAGATGGTGTAGATGAGGCTTTCTTTCCTATCTTAGATATATTCGATGTGCTTGTCATTTCTATCGATCAAAAGGAACTTAAAAGAGGGAGAAAAATAATAATTTTATCTAAACAGGGTAAGAATACTTTCCAAATCTCCAAATACTCCTCCTGAAATTTTTCTGTTATAGTACCCCAAGACATTAGCCAAAAATCTAAGATTCCCAATCACCCCTGTTTTACAGACATATATCTATCATATATCTCTATAATCCACAGAATTAACCAGTCCAACAAGTCCATCAACAACTTAAGATTTCTTTAGGAACAGCTGTTTTCCTCTGTCCTCCTCCTTTTAACAATTTAAATTTGTAATCCACATTGATCTGTCAGCTCTCCCATTTATTGTAATCCACAGTATCTGAGAGTGTCTGGGAGACCTAAATGTCTGTCCAAGCCAAAAAAAGAAATATTCCACTTGTATCCAATGTCAGTCCAAGCTGTTTCTTAATTTCGCCTTACCAAACTTATTTATATTTGTAAGTCTCCTCATACAAGAGTCAATGTTTTCACAGCCTGTGTTTATATGTCCAATGAAAAAAGCTGCACCAGGGCCCCAAGTCCCACTGTATATCCAAATCAATAGACTTTCACTTCAAAGCAATACCAAGATGAAAAGACTGCTTTCATATTCACAATACTCATTACTCCTTCTTTTTTCAGTTTTCCGCAGCTCAAGGTATTTAGTGTTCTCACAGCCTGTCTCTAAACATTCCAGTTATCAGTAGCCAGCTGTAAAAAACACTTTGTAACTAACAGTTCTCAAGGGCCTCTGTAGTCATAACAGAGATAGCACCACTTCACTTCTTACAGTCTCTTACAGTCACTAGATGGCGCCATTACTCTTTACTTTTCTTTGGCAGCTCTGTTAAAAGTTATTTTCTTGATGATTTCAAATCAAATAACACTCAAAAAGTACCAAAAGATATATTCTAGTAATCTTCAAACAGTTGAAATTCTTTGAAAGTAACTAGTCCAGACTATCCTTTAATTTAAAATTAACTCCTTTATAATCATTTCTTCCATTCTTTTCCAGATCGGTCAATGGCTCTGAAACTTAGTCACCGCTACTTTCGAGGAGCGGTAAATCCTGTTCCTCCCTTTTCTTTTGAGTCCCAGTTTTCCAAACTCATTAGCATTTAAATCGGGATAAATTCCACAGCAGGAAGTTAGAAAAGTCTCACCCAGCACAGCCACGCTGCTCCTTGATTTTTCCATTCCTTTCTCTTTCCAAGCTGTCACAGCTTCGGTTCAGCCTTAATGGCCGTCTTCTCTCCTGCCAGTTTCAAGGGGTTTTCCCTGGATCAGACAGGAGATTGCACTTCTCCTGATCTATGGGGCTTCCCCTCTATCTTCGTCAACCCCTCTGGGGTTAACTTTGGCCCTTGGGGGCCTCTGGACAGGCAAAATCAGATGGGTACAACGGAGCCCCGTTTTCCCCACTCCGCTCCGCTGTGATGTTAGCTTCCTTCCCTGCTTGGAGGCTTATAATAGGACTGGTGAGAACTCACTACCTTGAATACTGTTCGGGAAAGAAAGGCAGCATGCACATCTAGGGAGTTATTCTAACCAAGGCCACCATACCAGAGGTGGGTTGCTGCCGGTTCGGACTGGTTCTTTAGAACCGGTAGTGGAAATTTACCACCGCTCGCCGAACCGGCAGCAAAGACTGGCGGTCCATGCTCCCGAACCAGTCCTCCGGTTGCCGCGGCTTGAAAAATAACCCTCTGCGCATGCACAAAGGCTTCTGCGCATGTGCAGAGGGCCATTTCTGGGTGTTTTGCGCAACGCGATGGGGGGGCGCGCACGAGCGAAGCAAGCGCACACGTGCAAAACGCGCACTTCCGTCGAGATCAGAACCGGTAGGGAAGGTAAGTAGAACCCACCCCTGCACCATACCATAATAATCATGCAGATAAATATCCATTTCTTTAAGAAAAAGGATGCCCTGTTCCAAAATAGAATGAAATGAACTTCAGTGACAATGCATCCATCTGGTTGACCAAGATTATTACCTGTTCTTAAATTATAAAGGGTATTAAGTAACACTTCTGTGATCAGCTAATACTCCCTGGAGTTCCCCAAGACCTTTTATAGGTGCTGCAGTGTTGGCTACTTCTTATTTCTTCCTGGGGGAAAAAGATACAGGATGGGACAATGATGCAGCTTGATCATACAGGCCCTGAATTTAATGCATGTGTGGTCCAGAAGTATTGCTTCTGTTGTGAAGCACCCAATTTAGAACGTAGAGAACATAGAATAATAGAGTTGGAAGGGACCTCAGAGGTCTTCTAGTCCAACTCCCTGCTCGAGCAGGAGACCCTATATCATTTCAGACAAATAGTTGTCCCATCTCTTTTTGAAAGCCTCTAGTGATGGAGCACCCACAACTTCTGAAGGCAAGCTATTCCATTGGTTGATTGGTCTCACCCTTAGGAAATTTCTCCTTAGTCCTAGGTTGCTTCTGTCTTTGGTTAGTTTCCACCCATTGTTTCTTGTCCTGTCTTGAGGTGCTTTGGGCATCTTTTACATGCTTTCAAACTGCTAGGTTGGCAGAAGCTAGGACACGTAACGGGAGCTCACCCAGTTACGCGGCACTAGGGATTCCAACCGCTGAACTGCCGACCTTTCTGCTCGACAAACTCAGCATCTTAGCCACTGAGCCACCATGTCCCTAGTAGTTGACTAGATTGTGCCAGTTTGATGAAAGGTGGATGTCTCAGCTCTCTTCTCCCTGAGATCCTCTGCTTTTTGCACCCTGGTGCCTCCACCTTTCTGTCTTAATGTAGCTGCTTAGTGATTTCTGCTGCCATTGCCTGTCAGTCACATGGATGTGTTTACCTGATGTTTTCCCACATAAACCTGGCATGTGAGACAGGTAAGAATTTCATAGGCTATGCCATCATTGAAGAATAAACCAAAAAGTAGAGAAAAATAAAGTGGATAAAAATGAAATAAATTATATATGCCTCCCCCCATGATTTAGACATTTTAGCTTTCTCTAACACCTCATTATATAGTTGTAACATTTTGTCTTCTATACTATCTTGAAATTTTTTGTATATCTCCGATGGAAGTCCATCTGGTCCAGCTGATTTGTTATTTTTTTGTTTTTTGATGGCCTCTTTTAATTCCATAAGTGTAATTTCTCTATTGAGCATTATTTGCTTTTCCTCCGGCAAGATTGGCAGGCTTTGACTGTCCAAGTAGCTCTTGATGTCTTCTTCCTTCTTCCTTAATTTCGTCTTGTTTATATAATAGCTTGAAGAAGTTATGGATGATCCTCTTCTTTTCTTCTAATCCATGTTGTAGATTCCCTTCTTCATCTTCGAGTTGTTGAATTGTCCCATTTGCTTTTTCTTTCCTTAATTTATAGCAATAGCACTTAGACTTATATACCGCTTCATAGTGCTTTTACAGCCCTCTCTAAGCAGTTTACAGAGTCAGCATATTGCCCCCAACAATCTGGGTCCTCATTTTACCCACCTCAGAAGGATGGAAGGCTGAGTCAACCTTGAGCCGGTGAGATTTGAACTGCCAAACTGCAGCTAGCAGTCAGCTGAAGTAGCCTGCAGTGCTGCACTCTAACCACTGCGCCACCTCGGCTCTTCTTCTTATAGGCTAACCATCTCCCAGGTTTATTTGCGTTCTCGAAATTTTTTTGTTTCATCCTTTAATATTACGGCTTATTTCTTCCAAAGTGGCTAAATTAATCATATGTTTTG
>QLTV01000405.1:59785-89987 GCA_003457575.1 Thermophis baileyi
ACTAACAAAGTAAACCATGATGTATGGGTGATAGATAGTGGGGCTACAAAATGTATCATATACAGTAAAGAAAAGTTTGTGAAAATGGTTAAAAGTAGCCAACATGTAGCATTGGCAAATGGTTGGAAGATGAAAGCGAGTGGGGAAGGAATTGCAAATTGTTTAAGGCTAAATGAAAAACTACCAATGCTTTATATGCCTAAACTAGCATTTAATTTGTTATCTGTTAAGGTGGTAGTAAATGCAGGTTATATTGTAACATTTAAGAATGATAAATTTTTAATTGAAAAGCAAGGCATTAATGTAACAGCAAGATTAGAAAATGGTTTGTTTTTGCTGTATGACAATCAAATAAGTAATGCTAATTCAGTTTTTGATAACAAACAGCCACATAACAATTGTATTCACTTACTCCATAGACTTATGGGGCATTTGAATTTTAAATTGCTGAAGAAAACTGTGGCATTAGCTGATGGTATTACATTAAAACCCTGTACTAAATATCTGAATTGTAATGCCTGCAACCAAGAAAAGAGCAAAATTACTCCTGCAAACAGATTCAATGGTTTTAAAACTAAAGCACCATTAGAGGTAGTGTTTGTTGACTTGATTGGTCCAAAGAAACCCAGTTTGTGCTAATTGTACAGGTATCTGATATAATTTTGCCTAGCTTCACCTGTTGTTTCCTGTCTGTTAGAAAGCTTATGATCCACTTACAAGTGTGGTCAGGCACAGGTAGCTGAATCAGTTTAGTTAGAAGAATATCTGGAATGATGGTATTGAATGCTGAGCTGAAGTCTACAAAGAGGACCCTTGCATAGGTCTCTGGAGATTCAAGATGTTGTAGGATGTAGTGCAGAGCCATATTAACAGCATCATCTGCTGATCTATTTGCTCGGTAGGCAAATTGCAAGGGGTCTAACAGCGGATCCATGATGGTTTTCAGGTGGACCAGCACTAACCTTTCAAAGGTTTACATAACTACAGATGTCAGAGCAACTGGTCTGTAGTCATTCAGCTCCTTGATGGAGGGTTTCTTTGGCACTGGGATGATAGTAGAGTGTTTGAAGCAAGAAGGAACATAACACATCTCTAGTGATTTATTAAAGATGCAGGTGAAGATGGGGGCCAGTTGGTCAGCACACGCTTTCAAGCAAGAAGGAGTTACCTTGTCTGGGCCTGGTGCTTTTACAGACTTTGAAATAAATCTTAAAACATCTTTTTCTGTGATCACCAGAGGTGGGGAGCCCAAAGGGATGGGGTCAGTTGTAGGAGACTTGGCTGTTGTTGGTGTATCTGAGATGGAGATGGTGGCAATAGTTGACAGTGGGTTCCTCTCAAACCTACAGTAATACACATTCAGGTCATCTGCCAGTTGTTGATTCCCTTCAGCATGGAAAGGAGGTTTGCTGTAACCAGTGATATTTTTCATCTAGCGTGCCCCGATGCACGGAAGGAGGCGGCTTCAACTCCTTTCTGCCGGATGCTGTTAGGACTCTGTCCAAACGGTTGGGTTGGTTAATATAGACAAGCCACAAATCACTGTTTAATGTATATACAGCATTCTATCTCCTTTCCTGTAGGCTTCCTCTTTGGCATGACATAGCTGCTTGAGTGGTTGTCCCTCTCACAGTTACTGCTATTGAGCCAGGTACCACCTATTCTATACCTGTGCATTTGGTTTTTCTCGCCTAAGTGTAAAACTTTACTTTTCTCACAACTGAATTACATTTTGTTGGATAGGGCCCAGTGTTTGAGTCTGTCAAGATCCTTTGGATCTTGAGCCTATCTTCTAAAGTGTTGGCTGTTCCTGCCAGCTTGGTGTCATCTGCCAATTTAATGAGTTCCCCTTCTGTCCCCTCATCTAAATTATTTATGAGTATGTTAATGAGTACTGGGCAGAAGACAGAAGCTTGGGGTACCCCACTGTATACTTTCCTCCATGTAGATGTAGTTCAGGGGTGGGTTCCACTTACCTTCCCTACCGGTTCGCATCGCGACGGAAGTTATGAATCCATCGCTTGCCAAGTAGTAGGTTGTGGTCTACTTTGTCAAATGCCTTACCAAAATCCAAGTATACTATGTCTAGAGCATTTCACTGGTCCACTAATTTAGTCACTTTGTCAAAGAATGAAATAAGATTTGTCTGGCATAATGTTTTTGACAAGCCCATGTTGGCTTGTGGTTATAATTTTGCTTGCCTCTGTTGCCTCGCAGATTTGTTGCTTGACTATTTTTTCCAGGATCTTCCCTGGTATTGATGTCAGGCTGATTGGTCTGTAGTTTCCTGGATCCATTATATGGTTCAGTGCTTCTGAGATCATGTCTGCAAGCTATTTGTTCCTTTGGAGTTTTCTGTGCTCTCGTAAGTGTGGGGGCTGCTAATTGGCAGGATGGAATTTATTTATAAAGTTTATTGGCCTCCCATCTTACCATAGGGTAACTCTGGGCAGCTTACAGTTACATCTAAGTTAAAACATAAAAAGTTAAAATCAAACATTAAAACCAAAGACAAATGGGCAGGGTGGGGGTGGAGTGGGTGGAGGTGGAAATCTGTTATTACTCCATCAACTACCTCCATTGCACTGTTCCCTCACTGGGGCCCCAAGCAAACTGACAAAGCCACGTCTTTAGGCCCTTATGAAAAGATAGGAGGGTTGGGGCCACCCTCACATTGGGGGGCAAGATGTTCCAGAAGGCAGGAGCAACAGCAGAGAAGGCCCTCCTCCTGGGCCCCACCAGCCTGAATAATTGGGTTGATGGAACCCGTAGCATGCCTCCTCTGCCGGCATGAGTGGTACGGGCCAATCCCAGTGGGGTGAAATGGTCCCTCAAGTAACCTGGACCCATGCCATGAAGGGCTTTAAAAGTGATCACCAACACCTTGAATTGCACCCGGAAGCAGACTGGTAACCAATGGAGCTCGTGGAGCAGAGGTGTTACAGGGGCCATTCTTGGGGCTCCCAAAACTACCCTTGCTACTGCACTCTGCACCAGCTGTAGCTTCCGAATGCTCTTCAAAGGTAGCCCCATGTAGAGCGCATTACAATAGTCCAGTCGTGAGATGACTAGGGACTGAATGACTGTGTGATGACCCGGGGCAAGGCACGGGGGCAACACAGTCAGCTGATAGTTCAAACTCCCCTTTATTGCTCCAACGTTCCCCCAAACGTGCCCACGTTTATGGCAAATCCTGGAGCAAAGCACTCTCACACACACCTCCAGCAGCCTCTGGCTGCGAGTAGTCTGGCAAAATGCTGTTAGCACAACAGCTTCAAGGCAAGAAGTCCAGCGAGGCAAGGGAACAAGGCAATGAGGTCAACGGAGCAAAGGAACAAGGCAATGAGTCCAATGAAGCAAAGAAACAAGGCAATGAGTCCACGAAGCAAAGGAACAAGGTAATGATAAGGCATTGCGCTGTTCCCGCCTCCTCTCCACTCTCCGTGCTCGGGGATCAGGAGGGGGCAGTCCTTGCTTGTCGCCTGAGCTCCGTTGCTCCTCATCTCCACTGCCTGCCCTCTCTTCCCCCCTCTCTCAGTCGTCCTGCCCCCGTTCTTCCCTGCCAGCAAGCTGTCCCAAGCCTGAGGGACCCAGGGTTGCCTCGTCCTGCTCCTCCCCACATTCCTTTGAAGCCAACAAGGCCTCCCCCTCGACCTCCATCCGCCCCAGCTCCGGCTCTTCCTCCTCCGTGGACTCAGGCTCCAACAGGGCCATGACAGACTGAGCGCAGGGAATCCTGGTCCAGGAAAGGCCATAACTGGCATACAACATGAAGTTGTATAAAGGCTCTCTTATCTGCGACTGCCACCTGTTCCATGAACAGGAGTTGTGAGTCCAGGAGAACCCCCAAGTTGCAGACCAGGTCTTTCTGGGGCAGTGCCACCCCATTCAGAGTCAAAGATGACAAAGTCCTGGATCCCGGAGCCCTGCGTACCCAAAGCCATTAGGTCTTACCAGGGTTCAATTGAAGCCTGTTGGCCCCCATCCAGGCCCCCAGAGTCTCCAGGTACTGCAAAAGGGCAGTCACAGCATCACTTGGTCACCAAGAGTGGAAATATAGAGTTGGGTGTCATCAGCATACAATATATACCTCAACCCGTGGTGATGGATGATCTCACACAGCAGTTTCATATAGATGTTGAAAAGGAGTGGAAAAAGTACTAAGCCCTGCGGTACACCACAGAATAGTGGCCGAGGGCTGGACCTCTCACTCCCTATCAATACTGATTGGGACCTGCCACAGAGAAAGGAGATGAACCAGTGCAGAACTGTGCCACCCATCCCAATTCCCTGCAGCCAGCCCCAAAGGATACCATGGTTGATGGTATCAAAAGCCGCTGAGAGTTCAAGGAGAGCAAGGATGGTTGCACTATTCCCATCTCGCTCTCGCCAGAGATCATCAACAAACGCAACCAATGACATATCCATCCCATAACCAGGCCTGAATCCTGACTGAAAGGGGTCCAGATAACCCGTTTCATCCAGGACACTCTGCAGCTTCCAGGCCACCACCTTTTCCACAACCTTCCCTAAGAATGGGAGGTTGGAAACTGAATGAAAATTGTCCAGGCAGGTGGGGTCCAGTGATGTTTTTTTAAGGAGGGCATGAACCAGGGCTTGCTTACTAGTCACCATCCTGGAGGCTTTCACCATCCACAAGGGACAAGGATCTAACTGACAGGTGGTGGCACTGACAGCAGCAAGGGCCCTGTCCACTTCATCAGGGCCAACCGGATCAAACCATTCCCGGATCAAGACCTCTCCCTGGGCATCTCACATGGACTCTCTCCACACATGGGATCCAACTGGAGATTGCCAAGTGGTGGAGCAAGGGTTCATCATCTTTACCAATCCAAACTTCAACATCCCCATCTAGTCCCCATAGGGATTTGCAGAAATTTTCTGGTGGATGCAATTGGGGAGCCATGCTGTAGACAAACATTGGAAGCCCATCTAAGTTCAAAGAAGACAGAGAGTGGACTTTTCCTTTGGGGTCTTTGTACTTAGGAGTCTCTAGTTTTGGCAGCAGTTTGTTGGGCTGCAAGTTAGCAGAAGCTGGATTAAACACTAGAGATTCATCAGTGATGAACAATGTTTGTTGATTGGAGCTCTTCTTTCTCAAGGGCATTGCAGGAAAAACATCACCAGAGTTAACTGGGTTTGAACTGCTACACTCAGGTTTTAAAGTGATAGTGTCCTCCTGGGAAAAGCAATCCAGAAGTGTGATAACTTTCTGTGAGCGAAAGACCCGTACAGGAAGAATTGAGAAAGAGCTCAGAAAAGGCTTCATTTTAAGAAGCATGCTAGGGGCTGTAGACTGCTTAAAGGTCAGCAAAATTTGCCTGCAGTCCTTTCTGGCTGGCAGCCATTTGGCCTGTAGTAAATCTATCAAAAGACGTTCACAGTGAAGCAACTGACTCAAAGATTGGATAATTGTCCTTTTAAAGTCCCATCGCCCTCTGTTCACTCTGTTGTTGGAGATCTGCAGGGTTATCTCATTGGTCTGCAAATAGTAATTATATTTGTCTCATCTCTGCCCTTTTCGTACCTGAAAATTAGACTCATCACAATTGTTCCTTTCCCTTCTGGTGGACTCAGGGGTGGGTCAGCTCTCAGTTCCCTGTTAGTCTCATAAAGCTTGTTGGTATAAGCAACAGATGCCTTTATTGCTTCTACCGCGTTTAGGAGGTTTTCAGTAACCTTTACAAAGGACTCCCTTAGTGAATCAACTTTATTTTTGATTAAGATTAACAGATCAAAAATTGAGCTCACTGCACTGTAGGCAGACATTGCTTAGATATGATCGAGTTGACTAGCTCCTCCTTGGTGCTATTGTATTGGGGCAACCGTGATAGGGCAATCAGCCAGGAAGTTCTTTCCCCCAAGGAGATAGTGAAGGGTAAAATTGGATCTGTTGAAGTATTGTGTCCACCTCACTTCTTTGGGGGATAATTTCCAGGGAGCCTTAAGGGCTTCCAAATTTTTGTGGTCTGTCCAAACCTCAAAGGGCATTTTACTGCCTTCTAGGAACTGTCTCCAGGTGAGAAGTGCCAACCGCACTACAAAAGCCTCCTTTTCCCAAGCCGCCCAGCGCCTCTCCGCATCGGAGAGTTTTCAGGAGGTTTATGTACAGAATTGCAGCTCCCCTTGTGGGTTCTTTTGGAGGAGAACTGCCCCCACTGCCACATCACTAACATCCACTTGGATGATGAATGGCTGGTCAGGATCTGGGTGCTTAAGAACTGGTTCAGCAGCAAAAAGTTGCTTCAGTTTCTCGAAAGTGCTTGACATTCCATTGACCATTTCAATGGCTGACTCGGTTTGGGTTTAGTTTCTCCCTTCATTTTCAGGAGATTCGTGATGGGCAGAGCAATCTGGGCAAAGGCAGAGATGAACTGCCTGTAAAAATTAGCGAACCCCAGGAAGCTCTGCAATTGTTTCCTTGTGCGGGGGGCCTCCCATTCTAGGACGGCTCACACTTTTTCTGGGTCCCTCTCCACCCCTTTGTAAGAGATCCAGTACCTTAAATAGTCTAATTTTGTTTTGTGGAATTCACACTTGGAGAGCTTTGCATACAGTTGCGCCACCCAGAGTTTCTCAAGCATTGTCCTCACTACTCTTACGTGTTCCTCCATGGTTTCTGTATAAATTAAAATATCATCCAGATAGACCAGGACCCCTTTATACAAATTTTCATGTAAAACTTCATTTATCTGTTGCATAAACACCACAGGGGCACCCTGTAACCCAAACAAGAGCACTCAGAACTAGAAACAGCCTAGCAGCCAATTGAATGTTGTCTTCCACTCATCCCCTTTTTTGATGCACACCCAATAATAAGCCTCCCTTAGGTCCAATTTTGTGAAAAACTTCCCCTTGGCCGGGTGGCCCAGCATGTCCTTATTCAGTGGCATGGGGTACATATTTTCCACACAAATAGCATTCATCCCATGGTAATCAATGCATCATCTAAGTGAGCCATCTTTCTATTCTCAGAAAAGTACTGGGGCCGCCATGTGTGACTTCGCTGGCTGGATAAATCCCTGGGCCAGGTTTTTGTCGATAAAGGACTGAAGCTCCTCCAATTCCCTGGGCATCATCGAGTAGTTTGGGTTTTGGCAACTTTGCCCCAGAGATTATCTCAATGGCACAGTCTGTGGGTCGGTGGGGAGGAAGGACATCAGATTCCTTCTCACTAAATACTTCAGCGAGGTCCCAGTATTCCTTGGGGGTGAGTGAAACCAGGCCCTCCCATGTCTGGGCTATTCCTGCGCCTTCCACTTTCACCTTCTTAATTGGCGGCTCATGGCAGCTTAATTCTACTTTCTCAGCTTCTTTTCCTCTGGAGGGCTTTTTGCGCACTCTCAGATGGTTTTGTTCCCAGTCTACTGAGGGATTCCACTTCTTTAGCCATGCGAGCCCCAGGACCATGGCTTCAGTCATGCCTGGAGCCACGATGAAGCTAATAGTCTCTATGTGGGTCCCTATTTTTAATTCAATGGGCTCTGTTAGGAATGTAGCCAGGCTCCCCCACCACTACTGGAATGTCCGAAAACAAAACTTTGTTCATCTACCGAGGCTGAATATGCTTGTGTTTCTGATGCATGTAACTATCTTACTTGGTTTGATGCTTTGGTTACAGATATCTGGACTCGTTCGAAAACAAGGTTTTGTAAAATTGCAGTACATACCTACATGTGATCAAATTGCTGACATGCTTACCAAACCATTACCAGCAGCGCAGCATGAATACCTGCGTGAGATGATGTGCCTTAATTGATGTTTTGATGGATAACTGAATATTCGCCCTACTGACAAAGAAGGGGTTTGTCACTACGTTCATTTTAATTTGTCAGCAGGACTCCTATTCTGAAATGACACTGTATACTGATATGAAGTTCTCATGTGATACCTGTACTGCGCATGTGTTAATCTTTCCTTTGTTCCCTTTGTTCTTCACCATGTAGACACAGACTTAGGTGTTCTTATTTTTGTTATGCAAATATATTACTTTTATTCTTTCCTGGACTCCGGTCTTATTCATGAGGATTGAGGGCAGGGAAACAAGATTCATGTCACCTCTAATTATTTATCTCCGCAACAACCACCACCACACCGTTCCATCTAGCTGGGAGAAAGCTATGGGGTTTTTTTTAGCTCCTTGAGCCACATCTCCAGTTTTTCCACCACACCAGGGCTGACCAGGCACCTAGTACACCCAGAGTCCAATAGGGCAGCCAGGAACCCCTTGTGTCCCAACAAAGCCACTGATATTTCTACCCTAATGGTCATGGGGATGATTATGCCACTCACCATCGGGTCGTCTTCTCCTCCACTGTCACTCTCTAGGAGGTCTGGGTTATTTTGGTCGGAGTTCCCTTGTCATCACTAGAGGATGGGGTGAACTCCATGACCTCCAGTCCCTTTCATCCTCCTTCCCACGGTTTAGGGGCCCCTTTTTCTTTTTTCAGGGTGTTCTGCACCAGGGTGGCTGCCGGACATGGTGTTTGGCATTCAACTGCCTGGTGGCCCTCCTTGCTGCAACAGTAGCATTTGTTGGAGTGTCGTCATGGGCTGGAGCGTCTTTGCAGGCTTGGCCCTCTTCCTGCTTTTGGGGTCCCCTTTCTCTCTGGGGTGTAGGGGTTTCGGCTTTCCCACCTGGTGTGCTCATGGAATTTGACCAGATAGATTTTGACTTCACTTGCTAGGAGGTACCACCCCTGAAAGGTCCAGGGAGCCCCCCAGGACAAGCACGTGTAGTATATTTCCTGGTTCAGCCCCTACCGAAAGTTGGTCATTAGCAACCGCTGGGGCCATCCTTCCAACAGGCTGGCTAGCCTCCAAAATTCCTGAATGAACTCTGTCACTGGCCACCTCCCTTGTTTTATGGCTCAGATGTGGGTTTCCACCCAGTGGTCTGCCAGTGGGTCTGTCATGGCCCCATCAGAGCCTGAGTCCGAGGAGGAGGATGAGACGGAGCTAGGGCCGACGGAGGAACGACCGGAGGAGCAGGATGAGGCAGTCTCGGGTCCCTCAGGCCTGGGAAGGATTGCCAGAGAGGGACAGGGGGCACAGGAGGACCAAGCACGAGGGGAGGACAGGGCAGGCAGCGGAGCAGAGGAGCGACGGAGCTTCGGTGACGAGCAATTACCCCCCAGATCCCCGAGCATGGAGAATGGAGAGGAGGCGGGATCAGTGTAGGGCAACCTGATGACTGGGGAGGAAGGCGCCCCACCCCTCTTCACAAGGTTCACCTGGGGAATGAGATTTAAAGAGACGCTGTTGGGAGGGGCATTTGTCGGGAACACGCATTGCTTTTTCCAGTCTCACGTGCTGTTACCGACGTCTGGATACTTTGCTGAGCTGCTCCAGGTCTTCTGACTTTCTGACTCCCCATGACCAGCAGCCTTTTAGTCCTCGGGGAGATTCCCCAATTCACTCCTTTGGTGCTAGGGAGGAAGGAGTCTGCTGGCCTCCCTCCAGCTGCTTTTGGGTGGGCTGCGACCGCTGATTGGCTGGCTTATTAAAAAGTTAATAGCTTAACTTTTTGGACCTTTGGGTTTTTCCCCATCCTATATTTTTTGTAACTTTTTGCTTAAGGAACAGTTCTGGGGAACTGAAAACTTACAAACTCTTTCAGAGCATTTTGGTTGGCCCAAATTACGGTTTTCATCTTTTGAAAGCAACTTTTGCACATAGTTCCAGGATATGAGCATGTGACTCACCACCTATGTTCACACAATAGGCTTAACCAAGTCAGTTAAATACTTCACAGCTATAATTGCACAACATGCTAACCTTACATAACAGAGTATATGTAGAATACAGAGAATAACAGAGTTGGAAGGGACCTTGTAGGTCATCTAGTCCAACCCCCTGCTCAAGCAGGAGACCCTATACCATTTCTGACAGATGGCTGTCCAGTCTGTTCTTGAAAACCTCCAGTGATGAAGCACCCACAACTTCTGAAGGCAAGCTGTTCCATTGGTTGATTGTTCTCACTGTCAGAAAATTTCTCCTTATTTCTAGGTTGAATCTCTCCTTGATCAGTTTCCATCCATTGTTCCTTGTCTGGCCTTCAGGTGCTTTGGAAAATAGATTGTCCCCCTCGTCTCTGTGACAGCCCCTCAAATATTGGAACACTGCTATCATGTCAGCCCTTGTCTTTCTCTTCACTAGACTAGCCATGCCCAGTTCCTGTAACGGTTCTTCATATGTTTTAGTCTCCAGTCCCCTAATCATCTTTGTTGCTCTTCTCTGCACTCTTTCTAGAGTCTCAACATCTTTTTTATAGTGTGGTGACCAAAACTGGATGCAATATTCTAGGTGTGGTCTTACTAAGGCTTTATAGAGTGATACTACCTACCTCACGTGATCTTGATTCAATCCCTCTGTTAATGCAATTTAGGATTGTATTAGCTTTTTTGGTTGCTGCCACACACTGCTGGGTCATATTTAATTGATTGTCCACTAGGACTCCAAGATCCCTCTCACAGTTACTGCTATTAAGCCAGGTTTCACCTAATCTATATGTGCACTTTTGGTTTTTCTTGCCTAAGTGTAAGACTTTACATTTCTCTACATTGAATTTAATTTTGTTAGATAGGGCCCAGTGTTCAAGTCTGTTGAGATCCATCTGGATCTTGAGCTTGTCTTCTGGGGTGTTGGCTATTCCTGCCAGCTTAGTATCATCTGCAAATTTGATAAGTTCCCCTTCTAGTCCCTCATCTAAGTCATATTGAAGAATACTGGGCCTAAGATGGAACCTTGTGGTACCCCACTGCGTACTTCCCTCCATGTAGATCAGGGGTGGGTTCTGGTTTTCTTCGCTGCCGGTTCGCTCAGTGTTGCGGCGCGTGGGTGCTTCGTGCACGCTTCGTGCATGCACAGTGCTTAAAAAAAGCTTGTGCACATGCGCAGAAGCAAAAAACAAGATCGCGGCGCCTATGGCGCCGCCGAAAGAACCGGTTCAGGGGTGTGGCAGGCCTGGGTCACTGCCGGTTCTAGCGACCCAGGCCGCCAAGTTACTACCGGTTCTATAGAACCGTTCCAAACCAGGAGGAACCCACCTCTGATGTAGATGTAGTACCATTAAGGACTACTTGTTGAGTACGGTTTGTCAGCCAATTACAAATCCATCTGGTGGTGATACTATCTATCCCACTTTTTTCTAACCTTGGTTATCATTGTCTAGTCTTTCTCCATGGTTTACAACATTGTGTAAACTCAACCCACTTGGTTAGTTGATGGTTCTGGGTGCAAACACAGATGATTTTAGTAACCGAGAAATGAAAAAATGAGGGTGGGATTTATTTTTATTTATTTTTGCTTTTGTTTTCTAAACTGAAATCTAATCTAGAGGGAACGTCTCACTTAAAAGAAATAGAGGACTAAAATAGGCTTGGGGTTGAGTTATGGCAGTGCAACCATAGCTCAGGATGTCCCAGGAGTGTCTTTGGCTTAGCCTTAACCTCCTTCCCTAGTGCAGCATTCTGACTAGGGAATTCTAGGAATTGAAGTACACACAGTTTAAAGTTGTTGAGGTTGAGAAACACTGGTATAGAGTCTCATGTGTGCAATGGGGGAAAGTTAGAATGAAAAAAAACCAAAGAAACATCTTTTCAAAACTGTTAAGATGTCCTAAAGGAAACAGATGCTTTTTTTCTTACTCCTCTTTTTCTTGCAAGCTGCTGTCTCAAGTATGTCTGACCTCCCTTCCTTGGGCAGGAAGACTCTCTGCTGCTGCCGCTGCCTCTCCTCCATGCTCACATGAGAGTATGAAGAGCTGTTGCTGCTATCGCCATTGCCGTTGCTGCTACTGTTGTCAAGAAGGAATACTGAAACATGTGGGAGATGCTGGACAGACCAACCAACCAACCAACCAACCAACCAACCAACCATGTTCCTCCCCACTGTCCTCTTCCTAGTAGCAGCAGTGGCTGGTGGTCACTGATGAACTCAAGGGACGTAAGCCAAGGAGGAGCTCCTTACCCAGAGCTGCAGAGGGAAATGACCTTCCACCTTGACCTCTATCTATTGTTGTTGTTTGTTCCAGGCAGAGACCTAAGAATGTGAATGAGAAAATGTGGTTGCCCACACATCCTATCCTATCCTGTTCTGCCACCAGATCCTTCTGGTGGGAGCAGGGGGTGGAGGGGTGAGGGGGTGCCTCTCTTTTCTGTTGCCATGTGCTACATATTTGATCAACCAGCCAATCTTGGCCAGTTACCCTTCCCTGCCCTGTCAAGGGTCCTAAATGTTCTGTCAGCACTTTTCCTTGCGTTGCTGCTATGAAGGGGTCCTGTTTCACCTCCTGATGGCAAGAAGGAGATGGCTGCTCAGAAGCCAGCTCTTTCTCTTTTTCTGCACCTTCCCATCCCTCTTCTCAGAACAGAACAGAACAGAAGAGAAGAGAAGAGAACAGAACAGAACAACATAGTTGGAAGGGACCTTGTAGGTCATCTAGTCCAACCCACCCCCCCGCCCAAGCCCAGTGGTGGGCTGCAACCGGCTTAACAACCGGTTCGGTGATCGTATGCTTCGTGCGAGGAGACCCTACACCATTTCTGACAGATGGCAGTCCAGTCTCTTCTTGAAAGCTTCCAGTGATGAAGCTCCCACAACTTCTGAAGGCAAGTTGTTCCATTGGTTGATTGTTCTCACTGTCAGAAAATTTCACCTTATTACTAGGTTGAATCTCTCCTTGATCAGTTTCCATTCATTATTCCTTGTCTGGCCTTCAGGTGCTTTGGAAGGCCAGTGTACCCCCCTCTGCTCGCACCCACCCCAAAGAGCAAGTTTCCCCCAGACCTGATACACAGAGCTCCAAATTTTGGATGGCTAGATATAAAGGTGCTTCTTCTATCCAGAAGTACTGTAGCTGCTTCTTGGCACAAGTCAGCAAATAAAAGAGTTCACTCTATCTCCTTCTCTTCCCCTTGCCTTTGCAGCTCCCTGCTCCTCCAGATGAGAAAAAGCCTGGGGAGGAAGGAGGAGGAAAGAAGGACTAGAAGTTGTCACCCAAACACTCTTGGTGATGGCAATAAGCAGTCCCAGTAGATAGGTGATCCATCTGGCATGATGACACTATCCTGATGGAGCATCATATTTAATCTTTTTTTCCTCTCTCTAACAAGAGCAGAGAGTGGGGAATTCAAGTCTGAGATGCTCAGGCTGGAAGGGGTAGGCCTCAGCCTGTGATGGTCATGGGAGATAGGACTCTGGACTTTTATGATATGGCACACAAATCTCCCTTCCGCCAAGACTATTGTAATATAAGAGTTGTATTTTCTGTGCATATCTGTGCTGTGGAATTTCGTGTAAATTGAATTTCTTTTTCAACTGCCATTACAGGTTCTCTGTTAATTTAATAATGTGTCCTGCTACCCCTCTCCCCTGCAATCCAACAGGTTTTATTTGATGTTTATATATTTTCACCTTTTAAAGTATTTTTTATTTCAGTTGTTTCTTCCAAGAAGAATGTGTGGGTCAGCGGAGGGTTGCTCCCTGTTCGGACTGGTTCTTAGAACTGGTAGCGCCGGCGGTGGGAGGCTCCGCCCACCCACCCGGGACACTTCTGCGCATGCGCAGAAGCGGCGCACATGCGCGCACACTCACATGCACATGCGAACCGGCAACAAAATCATTTAGAACCCACCACTGGTGTGGGTGTGAGGAGCAAAGCAAAGGGGTAGTTTTGCATGAAAAAAAACATGGGGAGGGGAGGAAAAAAACACAATCTTGGTGGAAATCAAATCTGTCAAGTAGTAGATTGTGAGGGGTAAGCAGGAAGATGAGGTGCTGGAGGAAGTATCTTCTTCTGGTCCCCTTAGTTCCCATTTGCTTCCAGTGAAGGGAGAGAGGGAGGGTCACAAGGGGAGTGAGCTAAGAAATGTCTTTTTTTAAAAAAAAAAAGTTTGAAAACATTTTCTAGGATTTGCAGATTTTTCTTTATGATCAAGGTACAGAATTGGCAAAAGGATCTCTGTCCACTTTCTGTGAGACTGCAATGCTCCCTTAGCCTAGCACTGCTTGTTTTCAAATCCTGCACCCAGAGCCTCACCTATGGCACTGCAATAAATTGCTTTCTAGAAATACAACCAGCATTTAAGAGCTAGGATTGTTAAATCAGGTCGCAGGAAGAAGAAACAGGACGCGGGAGTATTCAGCACCTTTTATTTCCCTAGCCGCTAGCAATACGAACTGCCGGCAGGCTGCCGGAGCTCGCTATTTAACGAGCTCTGAAAAGGCTAGCCGGCCACTGAGAGCAGTTTATTGTTCCCGCCGTCAGTTCAACCAATCAGGTGCTTCTATGTAAATTCCTATCACGTACGTCCGTACGTAACACTCCTCCCTCCTAGATTGAGAATTGTCCAATCGGTCGTGGATGAACGTCACGTAGTCCCGCAGGTAGGCGGGGCGTCTAACTGTCCCACGCTACCGAGGTGGCGCAGTGGTTAGAGTGCAGCACTGCAGGCTACTTCAGCTGACTGCTAGCTGCAGTTCGGCGGTTCAAATCTCACCGGCTCAAGGTTGACTCAGCCTTCCATCCTTCTGAGGTGGGTAAAATGAGGACCCAGATTGTTGGGGGCAATATGCTAACTCTGTAAACCGCTTAGAGAGGGCTATAAAGCACTATGAAGCGGTATATAAGTCTAAGTGCTATTGCTATTGCTATTGCTATTACTGGGCCTGCGCGTATCAGTTGTTCCTGGATCTTCGGCCTGTGCGGTCGTGCCTGTTGCCTCTCCTGAATCTATTGGTAGAACCACCTGGAATCCTTGGCTGGGCCTGGCAGTCTCCAGCCTGGCGTCTCCGTCCTCTGGCTCCGGATGGCTCTGCTGGACTCCAGCACCTCCAGATAAATGTCCGCACACCTCGTCTGGGTTTGAGAGCAGGCTATCTTGGTCTCGTGTAGTCAGGGCTGGTTCTCCGGTGTCGTCCTCTCGCTCAACTGGTGTGTTTGCTCCTCGGGGCGGAGACCCGAGTTGTTCCCTGTTCTGTCCAGGGACTGTCTGTGGCTGCGGTTCATCGGGTTGCCGTAACCCTGACTCTCCTAGCCTCCGGCGGAGTTGATCTATCTGTCTCCGCCAGACTCGTCCGTCATCCAGCTCGACTTGATAAGACTTTGGCCCTGTGACTGTCACAACTTTGGCTTTCATCCACTTCGGGTACCCCGCATAGTTGTGGACGAACACCAGATCATTTATTTCAAAAGCTCTGATCGGCCTGGTGGAGTCCAAGGGTGTCTCGGGGTGATAGTTTGGGTTTAGCCTGTCCAGTCGGGACCTTAATTTCCGTCCCATTAATAGCTCGGCTGGGCTTCTGTTAGTGGCTGCGCTGGGCGTAATATGTTGATCTAGCAGGAACTGGTCAATTCTTTCTTGCCAGTTCCCCGGTCCCATTCGGGTGAGTGCTTCCTTGGTGAGTCTCACCATTCTTTCAACTTGACCATTGCTCGCCGGACTGAACGGCGGCAGCAGGGCATGTCTTATTCCCTGCTCGGCCAGGAAGGACTCCATACTCTTTGCGGTGAGCTGTGGACCGTTGTCCGAGACGAGGACGTCGGGTAGACCATGGGTTGCGAATATCTGTCGTAATGCTCTGATAGTTGCTTCTGCTGTTATAGTGGGCATTGTCACGACTTCCAGCCACTTCGAGTATATGTCCACCATGATCAGGAACGTTTGTCCCCCCATAGGTCCAGGAAAGTCAATATGTATCCTTGACCAGGGGGCCTTGGGTACCTCCCATTCCTGGGGTGGCGTGCGTGGAGGAGCTGGCCGCGTCTCCTGGCATGGCATGCAGGTGGCCACCCAGTCTGTAATGTCCTGGTCTAGGTTGGGCCACCAGATATAACTTCTGCCTAGTGCTTTCATGCGCACAATTCCGGGGTGCCCCACATGCAACATTTCTAGTACTTGCTTCCTCAAGCTCTGGGGTACAACAACTCTCTCCCCCTCATAGCAGACACCCCTTGAGTACTGACAGTTCGAGTTGCTTATTTTGAAACCCTTTAAATTCGTCCCCCGTCTTCTCTTGTGGCCACCCTCTTAACACCCAGTTCACGACTTTGGATAACACCTTGTCTCTTTTTGTGTGTTCCACGATCTCGTTTGATGTGACTGGGCTGGTTCTGTCAATGTCTATCAATAACACTTGTGCCACTGGTGCGGGGTCCTCCACGAGTTCTGGCATTGGGCAATGGCTGAGGGCATCTGCGTTTCCGATGGTCTTCCTGGGGCGGTGCACCAATTTGTAGTCGTATCCCGTTAGGAAGATGGACTATCTTATCATTCTGGGGGACATGTAGTTTGGAGTCTGTTGGTTTCCAGCGAGGAGTCCCAGCAGTGGCTTGTGGTTGGTGATGAGTTCGAATCTCCGACCATACAAGTACTCGTGGAAGCATTTGATTCTGGCAACCGCAGCCAGCGCTTCCTTGTCCAGCTGGCTGTAGTTTCTTTCGGCTGGGGACAATGTTTTTGAATAGTAAGCTATGGGAGCTTCTGAGCCGTTTGGTAGATGATGACTTAGGACTACCCCGACTCCGAAAGGGGATGCATCGCATGTCAGTATTAGGGGAAGAGTTTCATTATGCTGTATTAGGACGCTATCGGACGAGAGCAGTTCTTTAACGGCTGTAAATGCCTTGTCCTCTCTTTGTCCCCATGTCCACGTGGTCGTCTTCCCCAGTAGTCTGTGGAGTGGCTCAGCAACGGTCGCCTTCTGTTTTAAGAAAATACTATAAAAGTTCAGTAATCCTAAGAAGGCTTGTAGCTCAGTTTTATTCTTTGGGGTCGGGGCTTCTTTGATGGCCTTTATTTTACTATCTATGGGGTGGATGCCTGACCCGTCGATGAGATAGCCTAGAAACTCAACTCTTTTTATGACGATTTTACACTTTTCCTTTTTTACTTTGAGTCCCCTTTTTTGGAACCTTCCCAAGGTTTCTTTTAAACGGCCCATGAGTTGTTCCTTGGATTCTCCCGATATGAGGACATCATCGAAGTAGGGGACTACTCCCGGGATGCCCTGTAGTAGGCGCTCCATCATGCTTTGGAAAAGCCCCAGGGCCACGCTTACTCCAAACTGCAGGTGTTTGCATTTGAATGCCCCTCTGTGAGTCACAATAGTTTGGGCCTCCGCGGTGGCGGCATCCACCGGTAATTGCTGATAGGCCTGGGCCAAGTCCAATTTTGCAAATATTTGGCCATTTCCCAATGAATGCAGCAGATGTTGCACTATTGGTACTGGATATGCACTTTGTTGCAGCGCTTTATTGATTGTGCATTTGTAATCCGTGCAGACGCGGATAGACCCATCTGGCTTTACAGGGGTGACTATTGGGGTCTCCCACGTGGCATGATCGACTGGTTCTAGGACTCCCTGGGCAATGAGCTTATCCAATTGCTCATCTACCTTGGGCCATAGAGCAAATGGGACCCTCCGAGGCTTGAGCCTTATGGGGGTGACACTGGGGTCTAGGTTAAATGAAATAGGTTTGCCTGTATATTTACCTAGGCTCCCATCGAACACGTCCTCAAAAGTCGCCAGCAGTTGGTCCAGTTCATCCCCCTTGATTTGGTTGATTCCGGTGATGTGTATTCCCAAAGGCTTGAACCATTCTACGCCCAGCAGTGTGGGCCGGTTCCCCATGACGATGGTCAGAGGGAGCTTGCCTGAGAACCCTTTGAATTGTATGTGGACGTCGGCTCGGCCCAGTACTTGAATTGGGTTCCCTTGGAAGTCATTCAGCCTTATGGGTTGCGGCTTGAGTTGTCCCCTTGATGTGGTTGGTTTGATGTGTTTTAGGGTGTCCCACGACATGATTGTAAAGACCAACCCGGTATCTAGTTCCATTTGACAGGGGGTTCCTTCAATGGGGATCGTTACGTGGAATTTGTCCCCCTCGCCTGCATCTGAGTGACCCACGGTGGTATGGTAGATTCCCCGATTGTCTGGATATTGGTCTTCTCGGCGCCTGTTCCGTTGAAATCCGGGTCTGGCTTGCCCTGGTCTCCCTGATCCCATAGTTGGTTTGGGTTGATAGGGTGTCGGCTGGGTGGCTCTACAGGCCTCGGCTATGTGGCCTTTTCGCTGGCACCGGCGGCAGATTGTGTCCTTAAAATGGCAAGCCGCTCTGGCATGGGCTCCCAGGCAACCCGAACAGCACGGTTGCTTAAAATCATAGTCTCTGGGGCTTACCCATTTGTTGGGATGGACGCGGTGCACGGCTTCCTCCTCTTCCGATTCGTCCTCGTACTCGGGGACCTTGGTCATCCAGTCGGGCTCTCAGTGGGCTCAATGTACTCCGCTTGTCTTCCAGATGTTGGCTGTGGAGTTGTCTGAGGATTCAGCCGCTCTCGCTTCTTCCACCGCGTCCTTAAAAGTCACTCCTCGCCTCACCAGTAGTTTCTTTTGGAGGTTGAGGTCTCTCATTCCTAAGATGATTCTATCGTTCATCATTTCCTCGGGATTGATGAATTCACATTTCGTCGCGATTTCCCTCAATTTGGCCACGAAGTCATTTATGGTCTCCCTTTCTCTTTGGCGCCGATGGTAAAATTTGTTTCTGCTCACCATGGGGGTTGCAGCCGGGGCGTAGTGGTCCTTCAAGGTACTTTGAAGAGTTGTCCAGGAAATGGATTCTATATCTGAAGGCGCTACAAGAGTCTGTGCCATTTTGTAAATTTTTGTGCCGCAGTAAGTGAGGAATAGGGCTCTCTTCCTGTTGTCGGGTAGATCCTGGTAATTGTTGGCCTCCAGGAACATTCGGAATCGGCTCATGTACGTGTGCCATTCCTCTGTCTTCGGGTCGAAGATTGCTGGTGCGGGGGAAGTTTGAGTAGCCATCCTCAGGTTGGCCGGAGCAGGATCGGTCCTTACTATAAAGATGGCCGCGGATGCCACGAGGTGGAACAATAGCCCCTTTATCCTTCTTCAGAATCCCACCTTCGCCGCCAGTGTTAAATCGGGTCGCAGGAAGAAGAAACAGGACGCGGGAGTATTCAGCACCTTTTATTTCCCTAGCCACTAGCAATACGAACTGCCGGAAGGCTGCCGGAGCTCGCTATTTAACGAGCTCTGGCAGGCTAGCAGGCCACTGACAGCAGTTTATTGTTCCCGCTGTCAGTTCAACCAATCAGGTGCTTCTATGTAAATTCCTATCACGTCCGTCTGTACGTAACAAGGATAGCAGTGGAAAACTCAAAGATAAGGCTTAGATACATATGTTGCTTTTATTGTAGACACAGGAAACCCTAATCTAGCAATCCAGTCTGCTGTACATAATAGTGTCAGGATTTAAATGTTAGGTCTTTTTCTTCCACTTTTATTTGGTAACAGACTTCTTGCCCCTTGTTTCTTGGTCTTTGAAGGGAAGGGCACCTGAATCACATTCTGCTCTGGTCTTTAGAATCTTTTTTATCTTGCCAGCTTTAGCCATTTTACCTGCCATGCCACCACTCTAATGATAATATGGCACTTTCTCTGATGTAATCTCAACATTGGTACAAAAGGAATGGAAGGACAAAGGATCAAGTTCCCACATGGCAATGGAGGTCACTGGGCTACTCGCCATCTCAACCCAACCAGCCTTACAGGAGTATTGTAGCAATAAAAGAGTGTGTGTTGCCCACCTCTTTCCCCTCAACAGCTTTCAGCATGGCATATTTCAAGAGGTCACCCACCCCCAATTCTCCCTTCCACTTTTAACCCTTCGATAGTTTTATTTTTTCCATCTCTTCTCCTAGCTGCCACCACTAATGTCTCAATACATTCTGCCTGTTCGCTTGACTTTCCCAGCACCTTTCCTTCCCTGCCTCAGCTGGTGCATTAGCACCACATATCCCATTGAGCAGGCTTTGTTCATTAAAACCAAAGTCTGTTAAACTGAAATGCATTAAACAGAGGGTTAATAATAACTGCAGAAGTAGCCAGAATGTGGAATTTAGAGTGTTTCCAAAGCTTTTCTTAAGCAATCACCTAATGCTAATGAAGTTCATAAGTTGTTCAGATGCTTATGTCTATGGAGATTCTCAGTCATCCAGGTCATGGTTGTCCCAAAGGTGCTTTTTTCAAGAGGCAACTGGACTTTCTTGTTTTTCTTTGAAGACGTTTCGTTTTTCATCCAAGAAGCTTCTACAGCTCATTCCTCACAATCCTCTGAGGAATGCAGCTCTGACTGGATGGTGGGGAATGAACTGTAGAAGCTTCTTGGATGAGAAGCGCAACGTCTTCAAAGAAAAACAAGAAAGTCCAGTTGCCTCTTGAAAAAAGCACCTTTGGTTCAGATGCTTATGTCTTCCACTTCTAAACCTCCCATAGCTTTTTTTTCTTTTTACCAGAATGCATGGTTCCACAATGCCATTGCATTGCTTGAGGTAGGAGCCATCTATCTATCTACCTATCCAAATGAATATAATTGGAGTAATAACGTGTTTCCCCGAAAATAAGACCTATCCCAAAAATAAGCCCTAGCTTAATTTTTACGTGTGTGCCTAATATAAGCCCTACCCTAAAAATAAGCCCTAGTTAAGACCCCGCCCACTCCGTCCCACCATCTGGTTGTACGAGGTGGGGCGAGGCACTTGCGTAACAAACTTTTCCTTATGTAATACAAAGGATCCAAGGAAGAGTAAATCAAGGAAGAAAAGAGCAGAACCAAGACTTTGCCCTATTCTTCATGGCATCTAAAAGGTTTCCTCCATTTCATGAGGAAAAAAAAATATGCCCCGTACTTTCCCAATTCCCTAAAGTGTTGAGCGGGTGTCAGCAACCCGCAGCTCTGGAGCCACATGTGGCTCTTCCAGCCCTCTACTGCGGCTCCCGCCGCCACTGCTGTTGCCGCCTCCATGGCCTGCCCACTGCTTTCGCAGTGCCTTGCACAGCACAGTGAAAGTTAGCGCGCTTCACAATGGAGGAGACAGGGTCTCCTCCTCCACCTGGAGCCCATTACGAAGTGGAGCCACAATGCGACCATGCCCCACTTGCCCCTGGCAACTCTCTCTCTTGGGGCAGAGAGCAGGTCACGTGTCCAGCACCAACAAAGGCCGGAAGTAGCCGCCCACCGTTTCCTGCAGTGTCAGGCAGCAAAAGAGAGACGCAGAGAGAGAGACAGATTCGGCTCGATTCGGCTCCATCTACTCCCCTCTCTCCACTTTTGCCCAGTTTTGCAAGGATTCAGCGGACGCTGCCTTGGTGATGTGGGGGGGGGGTCGTCCCGTACTTTGCCTGCCAAGTGTCTTCGGGGGCAGCCAGGGACTATATTTTCCAGCCACTTTGGACCGAGTTGCAGGATGCATATGCGTGCCTGTGTGAGTGTGCTGCTGCTTGGGATGATGCTTCTCTGAAGTGCGTGCGGCAATCTAAGGGCAAACTAACCTCATGGCGCTGTGATGTAACAGCCTGACAGTCACTCCTTTTGCAACAAAAGGTTTATTTTTGTATCTTTCCAGAGACAGAGAGAAGGTGGCTGAATTTCCTTACAGTTATTCCCTGGGTGGGGGTGTTGTGGAGTGGGGAGGGAGGGAGAGAGAGAGAGAGAGAGAGAGAGAGAGAGAGAATGAGAGTCTATTCCCCCTAAAAGAGATAGAGACAGAGAGAGAGAGAGAGAGAGAGAGAAAGAGAGACAGAGAGAGAGAAAGAGAGAGACAGAGAGACATAGAGAGAGAGAAAGAGAGAGAGAAAGAAAGAAAAAGAAAGAGAAAGAAAGAAAGAAAGAAAGAAGAAAGAAAGAAAGAAAGAAAGAAAGAAAGAAAGAAAGAAAGAAAGAAAGAAAGAAAGAAAGAAAGAAAGAAAGAAAGAAGGAAGGAAAAAGAGAGAAAGAAAGAGAGAGGTGAACAACACACCCGAGGCCGGGTATGGCAAGAGGTGGCTGGGAGGGGAGGGGTGAGGTGGGGCCAGGCGGGGCAAATAATTTAACAACCGGTTCTCTGCCCTAATGACCGGCTGGGCAGGCGTGGCTGGGGGGTCATGTGACTGGGTGGGAGTGAGTGACATCGAGTTGGCCACACCCACCCAGTCACACCGGTTGTTAAATTATTGGCTCCTGGTGTTTTCTTTTCTGTGGGAAATGGGTCCAAATGGCTCTTTGAGTGTTGAAGGTTGCAGACCCCTGTCCTAGGATAACCAAATCCCCTAAGGCAAGGGTGTCAAACTCGCGGCCCGCGGGCTGGATGCGTCATGCGCTGGCCACGCCCACCGCCGGTTTAGCAAAGGGGAAAAAAGTCATGATACGTCACGTGACAACAACATGACGCTGTGAGTTTGACACCACTGACCTAAGGCAACTTCATCAAAGTGAAGGATTTAGAGAAAACATGCAGCCATATTAGAATCAAGTTTTAAATTTTCTTCATGAAAATGTATAGCCTTCACTTTGCCTAGTTAAGTTTAAAAAGTCTGGAGAAGAGCATCCATCATTGGAGTGGACAGAGAAGATTATTTTGATTTAAGCCAAAGCAGGTGAGTCTCAAAATCTGAGGTCATAAAGAAACTGGGATTTGAACTTGAAGTCAGTCTAGCACATTTGTTTTCAGATTCTGTTTACACTGTCTACTTCTTGAAGCAGTAGGTTCTATCAAAATCCCCTGATCAAACTCTTTCTTTTACTCTGATCTTTTTCAAAAACTTAATCCATACCTGAACAAGTGAGACAAATCATTAGTTATCATTAGCCAAGTTCTGTTTGCAATTTATCCTCACTCTGAGTCTATGGACTGCAGTCTTCAGTTGGTTTGGTTTAATGTTTAATGTTCTGACTTCCTGGGATGGAATTGCAATGGCCAGACATAAAAGGGTCTTTTAACTTGGAATAAAGAAAGGCATCAAATGCAGAAAAATCTGATATGATGCAGAAAAAAGGGGCGTTGGTCCTACCTGATACGCCCTTTCTCGTGGGTTGGAGCTAGCATTCAGAGAGGGTTGTCTCATCCAATCAGGATGAGGACTGAGTCTGTCAATCAAATTTGCTGCTCCGTCTGCCATCTTGTCCCAGTTAAACGAAGCCGAAGAACAGACTCGATGTGGAAACGAATCCAACAGGAACCAACGAAGGCCAGAAAAGAAAACTGGATCACTAGAAGACCACCTGAGTGCAGCCAAAAACTGTGGAAGAAAGAAAAAGAGAAAACGAACTACAGCAGAACATATCCAAGGCGGGGCTGAATGCTAGCTCCAACCCACGAGAAAGGGCATATCAGGTAGGACCAACGCCCCTTCTTCCTGGTGGTTGGAGCTAGCATTAAGAGACGGACATACCAAAGCCAACAAGGTCCCCCGGGTGGGTCAGAACAAAAAAAGGGTAGACACCCCGGATCGTACCCGCCAATGACTCTCAAGAGGAACCCCCAAGAGCATGCTGCAACACACGGCATCCAAAGTCCGCCTCCGCCGACGCGAAGGCATCAATTTTGTAAATGCCGAATAAACTGCGTCGGTGACGCCCAGGTAGCCGCACGGCACACCTCCTCCAATGAGGCCTGCGTCGTCCAGGCCGCAGACGTAGCCGCGCTCCACATGGAATGCGCCGTAATGCGGCCCGGTCGGGGACGGGCGGAAAGATCATACGCCTGAGCGATCGCCGCCCGAATCCACCTGCCAATGGTAGACGATGACGCCCGCAAGCCAAGGGAGCGAGGAAGAAACCCGACCAGCAGAGCCTCAGACCGCTGAAATGACAAGGTCCTGTCAATATAAATCTGGAGAGCTCTCCGAACATCCAGAGTGTGCCACTGCCTTTCGCGGGAGTGACGAGGATTGGAACAAAAAGCAGGGAGAATCAGCTCCTGCGAGCGGTGAAAAGACGAGTTGACCTTCGGCACAAAGGACGGATCGAGGCGCAGGACCACCCTGTCTGCATGAAATATGCATAAGTCTTCCCGCACGGAAAGAGCAGAGAGTTCCGAAATGCGACGAGCAGACGTGATGGCCAGCAAAAAGGCCACTTTGAAGGAGAGCAAACGGAGCCCCGCTGACTGCAAAGGCTCATACGGAGGCCCCATGAGAGATTGAAGAACCAAGGGAAGGTCCCAGGTCGGAAACCTGTGGACCACCGGGGGGCTGAGCAGGGAAGCCCCCTTCAGGAACCGCCGGATCATAGGAAAATGGGCCAAGGACGCAGAATGCTCACACAACAAAACTGACGACAGTGCCACCACCTGCCGCCGGAGGGTATTCGGCGAGAGACCCATCGACAGTCCCTGCTGGAGAGAACGTAAAATTTTGGGGATCGGAACCCGTAAGGGGGAAAGACCCTCAGAAAAACACCAATCGCAGAAAGCTCTCTACGTCGCCAAATATATGCGGTTCGTGGATGGGCGTCGGGAGGCTTGGATGGTATCTATGACATCCGCATCATAGTCTAAGTGGCGGAGAGATCCCCGCTCAACCGCCAAGCGGTCAACTGCAGCCAGCGAACGTCCAGGTGAAGAACCTCCCCCTGGCTGAGAAGGTCTGGACGCAACGGGAGCCTCCACGGAGGTGAGATTGACAGGGCCTTGAGGTCTGCGAACCAAGCCCTCCGAGGCCAATGTGGAGCCACCAAGATGACCTCCGCTCTGTCCTCCAAAACCTTCCGAACCACCCTGGGTATCAGAGAGAGGGGTGGGAAGACATATAAGAGGACGTGAGGCCAAGGAGTCCGAAGAGCGTTGACACACTCCGCCCCCCTGGATGGAAAACGGGAATAAAATCTGAGCAGCTGAGCGTTCTCTGGTGAGGCAAACAAATCGATGAGGGGCAGACCAAGGCGAACTGTGAGGTCGCGGAAAACATCGGATGCAGGCGCCATTCTGTCGGGTCCAAGTCCGAGCGGCTGAGCCAGTCTGCCTGCTTGTTGGCCTCCCCTGAAATGTGCTCCGCTGTGAGGGACAACAAGCGGCGCTCCGCCCACAGGCCGAGCCTCATAGCTTCTGTCATCAATGCCCTGGACCGGGTCCCCCCCTGCCTGTTCACATGGGCCTTGGCCGCCACATTGTCCGTTAGAACAAGCACATGGGAACCCGAAAGCAGACGTTGAAAATGCTTGAGGGCAAGGAAGATAGCTCGGAGCTCCAACAAGTTGATCGGGGAGACGGCTTCCTCCGGGGACCAGCGTCCCTGTGCTATAAGACCCCCGACATGAGCCCCCCAACCAGAGAGGCTGGCGTCTGTCGTAACAATGGTCCTGGCCGGCGGATGGAATAGGGACCCCTTGGAGAGAGCTGGGGACAACCACCAGGACAGGGAGCGCCTGACAGGAGGGGGGACCACCACCTTGATCAACGAAGACCCTCGGTTGGATTTCTGAAAAGGTAAAAGGAACCATTGAAGTTCCCTGGAGTGCAGGCGTGCCCAAGGTGTTATGTCAATGCACGAGATCATCTTTCCCAGAAGCGTAGACAAAAGAGCCAAGGAAACCCTTGGCTCTCAATGGATCTGAAGGACCATGTCTTTGATACTGTCCTGCCACTCCTGAGAAAGATAAACCCTGCACTCCAGGGAGTCAATGAGAGTTCCCAAATGGGAAATGGAAGTGGAAGGGAAGAGGTGGCTCTTTGCCAAATTAACAGAAAACCCGTGCTGCCGTAACGTGTCAATTGTTACCTGGAGATGTTGCACCACGAGGTGCTGAGATGGTGCTTGCACTAATATATCATCCAGGTAACACTGGACACGCACAGGCAAGGACCTAAAATGGGCCTCCAAAGCTGCCAGCACTTTGATGAAAACCCTAGGGGCCGAGGAAAGGCCAAAAGGGAGAGCCCTGTACTGGAAGTGCCTACCTGCATAACAGAACCGGAGGAACTGTCTGTAATTCTTATCAATGGGAATATGCAGGTAGGCTTCCGTCAGGTCCAAAGAGGCCAAATAGTCTCCCCTCTGGATACATCCCAGAATGGACCGCAGTGAATGCATCTTAAACCTGTGATATGTTATATACAGGTTAAGACGCTTGAAGTCCAAAATAGGGCGCCAACCCCCCGAGGATTTCGGAACCAAAAATAAAATAGAATAAAATCCGGAACCCCGTTGGTCCAGAGGGACAGGCTGAATGGCCCTGATGTCCAGTAAATGCCGGACAGCCTCATCCATCAGGGCCCATTTAGCAGGAACCCTGGAAACGGGACATGGGCGAAAGAACCCGGGGGGAGAAGAGGAGAATTCCAGCTCCAGGCCAAAACGAACGGTCTGTCTGACCCAGGCATCCCGGTTCGTCTGGTCCCACCTGTCAACGAAAAGGGACAATCTACCCCCAATGGGGAGGGCAGATTCCAGACTAACGGGACCTACGGAAGGGCTGGGAACCCCCACCCCGGAATGGACGTTTGAATGGCCTTCCCCTACCGGATCTGTCTTGATGGAACTGCTTTGACCCGTACTGACCCTGGGGCCGGGAAAAGCTGGAGCCCTGGTCAGCTGAACGAAAGGGCCGCCGAGCGTAAGGGAACTGGCGGAATGCACCCTTTCTCGAAAAGGAGGGGAGGACTTTCTTACGATCCCGAGACTCAACAAGGATGGGTTCTAAGGAATCCCCAAACAGCTGTTGGCCCCGGATGGGAGCAGAAACCAGGCGCCACTTGTGTCTCGCATCAGCAGACCACTGTCGTAGCCAATGTAAACGCCGGGAAACGACGGACGCGGCAATCGCCTTGGATGCAAAACGGGCGGAACGCAGAGAGGCATCCGCTGAAAACTGCGTCGCCGCAATGACCTTGTTGAGGTCCTGTTGAGTCCGCAGGTCAGAAGAGGCCACCTGCTCCTGAATCTGCCGCAACCAAATCAGGGACGTGCGTGCGAAAAATGATGCCGAGGACGAAGCACGAACCACCCAGGCCGTGGCCTGGTGAGCCTTCAACAGCATCTGCTCCAGACGGAGCTCCTCCGGTTTGAGGAGCTCCTCCGCTTCCCCTGGCATAGCATTAGGGGAGTATAAGGCTGTCACAGGGTTATCCACTGAAGGCGGATTCAACAAGGACGCCAGCCCTGGATCAACATTGAAATACCTCCTATCCATCGAAGACGGCATAGGTCCAGAGGCCAGCGCTGACCACTGTCGCTGAACATTGTCAATGAACAATTGCGGAGCCAGGATGACATTAAGCTCTGGCAAATGCTCCACAAAGAGAGGGTCTTGCATAGAGGAAGAACCCTCTGACGACACCGGAGCTGGGTTAGGCAGACCTGCGGCATTACGGGCTTTAAAAAGCAGCGACTTAAACAAAGCCGGAGGAAAAAGGCCCAAGGACACCGGTTGTTCTGGGAGGAGACCCTCATCCTCAGACAAGGTTAACTCCTCATACTCGCCCTCTTCTAAAAGAGGCTCCTGATCACCGTCACTGGAAGCAGAGGAATACCTGTCCGGACTACGTGAACGGTGATGGGTTTTAACTGAGTCCAAAGGTGGCAAGGACCTGGAAGGACGGTCAGGATACCCTGGCTGTTGACGAGCGAGGTGATGAAGGCCCGCGAGCCCCTGTTGCACTGCCGCTGCTATGATAAACTGCAGATTGGCAGGATCAATCGCTGCCGCTGGAACCGCAGCCAGCGGAACCACAGAAACAACGCTCCCGTGAGAGGCAGGAGCTGGAACAGGGGGAGCCTGCAAGCTAGAAACAGCAGGTGCAGCAGCGGTCGTTGCAGATGAAGGTGTAGCGGTGGCCACGACGGGAGCAGAAGCGACTGCAGCTGGGCCAGATGTAGCAACAGTAGCGCTAGGTGCCGTGGAAGCAGCGACCGAGGGCATCAAAGGCACCGCCGTAGCCAGGGAAGGGTGCATGGCAGGGTTAACAAACCCAACAGAGCCCCAAACGTCATCAGAAAGCAGATGCAGACCTGGACGGTCCAAGGCCAATTGAGCCATGTGGCCGGCACCCAGCTGATGTTGCTCCCCCGAGAGAGCGCGCTCCACGGCGCGTCTCAACCCGCTCACTAGCACGGGAAGGTTGAGATTGGGCCCAATGACTCCGGGAGGGGAGAGGGGAAGCATCCTGACCCGAACCGTCTCTAGGTGACTTCCTTTGCCTCTTGCCAGGAGGCTTACTCGCTGCAGATGAGTAGCAGGGGTCAGCCATACTGGGCCAAATGTCAGATCCGTGAAAATGTCAGTTAAAATGGCTGCTGTGCAAAATACCAGCTCCAAGGTGGCTCAAAATGGCCACCGCGAACGAAAAGGCAGCCTTGAGGTCTCTCAAAATAGCCGCTGCGAATGAAGTCAGCAGCTAATGGCCCGCAGAAGCTGTAGCCGGAGCGTTTGTGCATGTGAGGCAATTAACGCCAAAGTGCCAACCAAGGGCAAGCCCAAAAAGGTCCAGGCACACTCTGCTGGCCGGCTCTGACCGTTTTTAGTGAGGGGGGGGGATCAAAAGCAAGCAAGCCCGACAAAGAATCCCACACCCCTCGCAGCCAAGTAGAAGTAAAGCGGAAGGGGAAAAAAGGCGTCCCAACCGCTCGCCCTGCAGCCTGAGGCTAGTGGGCGCCTCGGAGCATAGACCAGAAGCGGAGCAGCAAGAGAACTCATGGGAAAGACGATGACCAAGCCGATCCCCGGCTCCACGCTTCTCTCTGTAAGTAGAACGACCTGGCGAAGCTCCGGTACAGAGGGCCGATGACAAGGCCCTCAGAGCCCAAGCGCAAGCGCTGTCACAGGGCTACTCAGCTGACAGACATCAGCACGGCAAGGGCAGCCGCCTGAAAGCCGAAGCCTCCCCTGACTGCTGATGACAAAGTACAGGGGAAGGCAATCACAGAAGAAAACGATCACTGTGGTCGAGGCAAACAGATCGAATAGAAGCTAGCACTCAGAGATCAGAAAACCACGTCTCTCCTCACTGAGGACTGAGTCTAACTGGGACAAGATGGCGGACGGAGCAGCAAATTTGATTGACAGACTCAGTCCTCATCCTGATTGGACGAGACAACCCTCTCTGAATGCTAGCTCCAACCACCAGGGAGAAAGGAAAGGTGATACAACAGATCATTTGTACTACTTGTTAAGTGAGGGATCCCAGCTAATATATAAGCAATAATGGCTGAGAATGGAATATAATGGGGGTTGTAAAGTAACTCATTTCTCAAAACCTGGTTAAAGAAGACTGCATAAAACACTTCAATTAAAAAAACATTCTTAAGTTTGTAGAACAAGGTATATAGCCGTGATGGCGAACCTATGGCACGTGTGCCACGGGTGGCACACGGAGCCATCTCTGCGGGCACGCGAGCCATAGCCCTAGGTCAGCTTCACCATGCATGCGCGGGCGCCGGCCAGCTGATTTTCATCTGGCCCCACCCACACCGCCCCTCCCCTCCCAGGAGTCTCCACACGGCCCGTTTTGGATGCCAGGTAAGTACAGGGTTCACGCGCAGGCTCTGGGAGGGTGAAAAACTAGCCTCCCGGAAGTCCGAAAACGGGCCATTTCAGGCCTCCGGAGGGCCTCCGGAGGGCTGGGGGAGGCCATTTTCGCCCTCCCAGAGGCTCCAGGAAAGCCTCCGGAGCCTGGGGAGGGCGAAAAACGGGCCTACTAGGCCTACCGGAAGTCTGGAAATGGGCAGTTTCCGGCCTCCGGAGGCTTCAGGGAGGCCTGCTAGGCCCAAAACGGGGCACGGGGGGGGGTGTCGCACGCACATGCGTGGGGGGGTGAGGGAGCACAGGGGGGTCATGTGCTCATGCCCAGGGGCCAGGGCAGCGCGGGGGTTGCGTGCACATGCGCGGGGGCACGGGGGGTATTGCATTATGGGTGTGGGCACGCACGCGCGTCCTATCGCGCGTACACACACTTTCAACAAGCCCGGAGGCCGTTGGGGCACCGCGTTCCCCCGAAACCAACCGTCGCCCCGAGCCCTGAACCAACACAAGGCGTGAAATGCTTCCGATGTGGTCAAGCTGGCCACCGAGCGTCCGAGTGCCTGGCGCCAGCCCCAATAACGTTGCCACGGGCCAAGCCAACCCCGGCCCCCAGGAGGAGGCCGACGAAACCACCAGAGCTGGGTCGCATGGGACTCCAACCAGGGGAGTCCCCTCCACCCTCTGACGACGCGGAGACATCGCCAGCAGAGGAACCACCCCCACGATGGGACGAAGTGGACAGTGGCGAAGACGACCGGATGGTGAGTGAAGCCATTCGCCCCTTCCTCGTTAAGGCAAAAATCACGGTGCCGGGGATGGGGAGAGAGGGAGCAGTAGATGCCATAATAGACACGGGCTGCTCGAGATGTCTAATCAGCA